>JAKUCV010000013.1:0-37500 GCA_028386065.3 Turnera subulata | reverse complement strand
TTAAACAATATAGGCAAGCTCTGAAAATTCATGGGTATGGTTGCGATAGCAGTGTCCAATGAAACGGCTTTTTTGTTGTTTTTTTTTTTAAATCTAGACTGTGAAGATTTCCTCACTCCCTTTCAGGTATGAATGATTTTTTCTTAGTTATCCTTCCATTTTCTTGTTATTTTGCTTAAGTCATTGATGGCTTCCTTATTAGTTCGGGCACTTTTAGTTTGTGATGATTTTCCGTTTCCCCAATTCTTTACAGCTTTAAAAGGAGTCATTATAATTCTGCGCCCTTTTTTAGAATGGATGAGAAGGTAATAGATATCCTTTGAGCTGAAAGCTACGCCCAACAGCCTTTTAGTTCTCCTCTCTCTTTGGATTATGACAGTTTGCTCATTCCCTTTTAGCTTTGGTTGAATTTCCCTTTTCTTCTGTTTTTTCAATTGGTTAACTATGTACAAACTGTGGTAAATAAGCTTCATTCTTTGTTTCTTCTTGTCCTTTTGGATTTTTCTTTGGTCGTTGTTTAGTGTACCATTGTTTGCTTTTGCCCAGCTCCTAAAACCTTTTTTCCATTGCTGCAGGTGATATTTTCTTTCTTATTTTCTCCATTACTCATTCAAAGAGTATCTGTTAACCCCTTATTCATTCACATGGCCTAGGTCCTGGATCTACTACATAGATTGTGTAGCAAATGTTGGTTAAATTCATTGAACTGCTGTTATTACTAACCATCTACTATGTGCATTCACTTTCTGCAATATCACTAGGCCATTCCCGAGGAAGACTGAGCTAAACGATGAACTTGCAGCTGACAGAGAAGGCAAAACAAGGTCCAAACAGCTGCACTATGCCTTTTTTAATTAATGTTATAATCTGTATGTATAACTCATTTGCATTCGTTTTTAAGCGCTAGCTGATTCTCTGTTACCTACCATGCAACAATTTTGAAGATCATGCAACTTCTAAGCTTGAAAACAAGAACTACCACTTTATTTTGTGTAGCCCAATGAACAAAATTCTTGCTTTCCATGGCAACAAATATGGTAGCATGCTCACTCTTTAATTTTGATGTTTCCACTTCATCCTTTTGTAATGTGATCACCATTAGGCATTTGATATTAGTTTGTATACAGCTTTGTGGTTATGTAATTCATGGGATTTTGGAACTGTGAAATTTGATTGTTTTTTAAGCTAGGCCATTTGATATGGTATGTAAAATTCTAAGGTCTTTATATTTGTGTAATTTCATAGAAATTAAATAATGGAGTTATAGGCCTGCTGATAATAGCTTTTTGCACCCATCGGTAATGGTTTTTTTTCCAGACTTATCTGTGTCTCGGTGACTGTTTTGACCAAACAAACGTATCTTCAATACGTTAATGGATGTTCCAAGCATCCTTATTGGTGTACCCGAAGCGAAGCGAGGGGTTTGACTTGTATATATATATACATATATATATATATATATATATATACATATATATATATATATATATATATATATATGTATATAGACTACCAATTGTGCCGAATTAAGCCCCGTCCCCATTGATCACGTGCTCCCCGACCTGGTTTTTCTGACGGAAACCATGGCTCATAGTCGTAGAATTGAATGGCTTAGGTGGAGGTTGGGGTATGAGTATGGTCTGGGAGTTAGTAGTAGAGGTAGGAGTGGGGGTTTGGGATTACGGTGGAGGAAAGATTTTGTAGTGGAGCTGTGTTCCTATTCTCAATTCCATATTAATGTGATAGTTAAGGAGCCTTAGAGGGTGAGGAGGCTCACTGGTTTTTACGGGCACCCGAAGACAGAACATAGAGTGAGGTCTTGGGAGTTACTGAGGAAGCTGAAACATTCTAGTAGCTTGCCGTGGTTATGTGTTGGTGATTTTAATGAAATCACATCTCTAGATGAAAAACAGTGGTGGCTTCAAAGGCTTGAAAGACTAATGGATGGCTTTAGAACCGCTCTCGACTATTGTGAGTTAATAGACATGGGTTTCTCTGGTATCCCTTTCACCTGGAGTAATCGTAGAGGTGGGAGGCCTCATGTAAAGGAGAGGCTAGATAGAGCGGTGGCTTCGGTTTCTTAGTGTGATCTATTTCCGGCTGCATCAGTTGTGCACCTATCCCATAGTTCCTCAGACCATTTGCCAGTAGTGGTTTTCCTTGAGGGGAGTCACATTGCGATGAGGCAGAGTAGAAGGGGTAGTAGAGGCAGATTCTGGTTTGAGGCTATGTGGGTGAGGTGTGAAGAATGTAAGCAAGTGGTTGAAGGGGCTTGGTCTGGTGACCGGGTAGTATGTGCTAATGTTGTTATGTGCAAAATTGCAAATACAAGTGCTAGCCTATCCAGATGGAATCGTCAAAGCTTCGGAAATGTACAGGCCAATTTGAGGCGTATCTCAAATGAAATAGCCCAAATCCAAGGCATGGTGCTAGGGAGTTAGGATTTGGAGAGGTTGAAGCAACTGGAGTCTGACCATGATGAACAGTTGGAGAATGAAGAGATTCTCTGGAGGCAGAGGGCCAAGCAATTGTGGCTAGCCGAGGGGGACAGGAACACTGCATACTTCCACCGGTATGCGTCATCTAACAGGCGTCGCAATTGCATTGTTCAACTTCAGAAGTTTGATGGTTCTATGGAGAGAGGTGCAGATGCTATTGCTCAAATGGCAGTACAATACTTTGAAGAGTTGTACAAGTCACCAGGTAACTCGGTTGATCTTAATGTGGTTAATTCCATTAATAAAACTCTTCCGCCTGAAGCTATTGATGATTTGATACGACCTTTGACAAAACAGGAGGTGAAGGGTGCACTGTTTAAGATGCATCCCTTGAAATTGCTAGGACCTGATGGCATGTTGCCCCTGTTCTTCCAACATTTTTGGTACCTTGTAGGAGATGATGTGTTTTCTGTTGTGAAGTCCTGTTTGATGAATGTGGAGTTGCCATCCGAGTTGAATCATACCCATCTAGTAATGATCCCAAAAGTGCAAAACGTGGTTTCTTTGTCACAGGTGAGACCTATAAGCTTATGCAATGTGTTGTACAAAATTATCTCAAAAGTGTTAGCTAATAGGCTCAAACCTTGGCTACACTGGATCATATCTGATGAGCAGAATGCCTTTGTGCCTGGTAGAAGTATATTAGATAACGTGATTGTGGCATATGAAATTTCTCATTCACTGCGACAGAAGCGGGGTGGTAAGAAGGGGTATATGGCAGTGAAGTTAGATATGGCAAAGGCGTACGACCGGGTGGAGTGGAATTTTTTATGTGCGGTTATGGAGAGGATGAGCTTCCCGGGTTTATGGCTACAATGGGTTAAGATGTGTGTCTCTTCAGTCTCTTTTGCAGTCAAAGTTAATGGGGAGATAGTTGGTCACTTTAGCGCAGAAAGGGGGCTCAAGCAAGGAGACCCTTTGTCTCCCTACCTATTCCTCATATGTGCTGAAGCTTTATCATCCTTAATACACTCGGCTGTGTCTAATGGAGAGGTGGGATGTGTGCAGGTTGCTAGGGGTGGCCCGAGTATATCACATATCCTATTTACAGATGACAGCCTGTTGTTCTTTGAAGCTTCTATCCAGTCTGCTCGGGTTGTGAGACGAATTTTGGATGAGTATCAAGCTTGCTCAGGTCAATCCATTAATAAACATAAGTCCTCCGTTTTCTTTAGTCCTAATTGTGACTCCATGCTCAAGGAGGGGGTTCTCTTAATTCTATAGATTACAAAAGAAGAGTGCGGCGGCAAATATTTAGGCTCACCAGCTTTTGTTGGCCGGAACAAGAGGAAGGCCTTTCAGAATATTAAAGATAGGGTCTGGAAGATGTTGCAAGGCTGGCAGGGGAAACTATTGTCCAAAGCCGATAAAGAGGTGTTGATTAAGGCCGTAGCTCAGTCGATAACGACTTATACCATGAGTGTGTTCAAATTGCCTGAGTCGCTCTGTGATGAATTATCGCAATTGTTGTGGAGGTTCTGGTGGGGTGGTTTGTCTGACAAAAGGAAGGTGCATTGCATTCGGTGGGAAAGGTTGTGTATGCCCAAAACCAATAGATGGCGCTTCTTGCTAAACAGGGGTTCAAACTGGTATAAGAGGAGGACTCACTAATGGCCAAGGTCTTACAAGCTAAGTACTACCCCTCATCATCTTTCCTTGAGGCAAGAATCAGTCGTAGACCCTCATATATCTGGCGGAGTTTGTGTGCTGCAAGAGGTACTCTTTCGAAGGGGTTAATTAAAACTGTAGGCCATGGCAGGGATATTGATGTCTGGAAGGATCCCTGGGTCCCTGTCAGGTGGAATTTTAAACCGTGCAAGTTGTGTTCAACTGATTGCAGTATTAGCTATGTTAGTTACCTAATTGTGGAGCAGTCCAGGTCTTGGAATGAAGGCTTGTTGTGCCAGAATTTTCTGCCACATGACGTAGAAGCAACAATGAGCATTCCATTAAGTTACCGCGAGCACCCGGATTATGTGAGATGGTTTTTCACTAAAGATGGCAATTTCTCAGTGAAATCAGTGTACAAGGTTGGCTGGGAATATCATTGCCATGTGGAACTCAGTGCAGCATCCTCCTCAGTTTCTCACTTCCATATGTTCTGGAAAAAGTTTTGGAAGCTCCATTTGCCAAATAAGGTTAAGATCTTCTTCCGGCGATTGTTCCATGATATTTTGCCTACTAGGCAAAATCTGTGGAAGAAAAAAATTGTGCAAGATAATTGTTGTCTGCTCTATGGTGCGGGGGTTGAGTCCTCATTCCATGCTATTTTTGCTTGCCAATGGATTTATCCTATATGGAGCACCTTGTTTCCTTGTTCTAATCTTTATGATCAGAATGTGAATACCTTGTCTATCTACCTTGTAAATTTTCTGGACAAGATTGACCCTATTTTATGGGTAGAGGTGATCCTAACTGCATGGTGTATATGGCATCAGAGGAACTTGGTTCTCTTTCAAGGTGCTAAGCCTTTAGTGGAGGATGTGTTGTCCACTGTGAAGAGGTTTGTAGACCAATTGCATCAGAAAGAAGTGATTGAGGCTGATAACTGGAGGGAGTTTGATTGTGGGAATTTGGCTGCCCAGTCGAGTTGGAGACCTCCACCTCTGGGGGTGTATAAGCTGAATGTCGATGCAGCTATTAGACAATGTGACTATTACTTGGAGGTCGGTTTCGGTGCCATGGTAAGGGACTCTGCTGGTTCATTCGTGGCTGCATGCGTTAGATTTCTTGGGCGCGGCTCGTATCCCTTGGTCGCAGAAGCAATGGCACTGAGGGAGGGGCTAATTTTTGCTATGCAGGGTGGCTTCTTTTCGTTGATTGTGGAAACGGATTGCAAGCAACTCATTGACCGTCTCAACGCTCCATTATTTGTCGTTGATGACTCCCCTGTGGTCTTCTCCTTAAGGATGTCCGCTGGATTCTTACTTCATGTCGTTCATGCTCCTTTGCTTTTGTAAAAAGACAATTTAATTGTGTAGCTTATCATCTAGCACAGGTTGTTGTTCGTGGAAAAGAGGATAGGTTTTGGATTGAGTAAGGCTCCTCAATCATGATTGTATTTAAGATGTCTCTTCAATACAATCATACATGGTTGATAAAAAAACAAACTCTCCAGCTTGCCGACCAAACTCATCTTGAAAGAAATTTTTTCCTCCTTGCCTAAATATAATATATGGTTTGACATTTAAATATATGTTGGCAGTGATGATTCGGCTTGGGCCTATAAATCATATATTTAGTATGTAACAATATGTAGTATCTTGTGATAATATATTGTTATTCTCTCTCTCTAACTCTCTAACCTTTCTCTCCGAAACTCTCTCAAGCAAACCCTCTTTCTGAACAAAGAAGAGGGTTGTCGTCGGCTCCTCTTGGGTTGGCTGGCAAGCCTTCTTCTTTGTTTTCTAGTCTACATATCCTTTTTTGTGTGCCATTTACAGATCTAGTATAGATATGACTTTTATCTATTATTTTGTTTTTGTTGGTCTTAGATCTACTTTAGATCTAGCTTTTCTGAGAAGGGTTTGAAGAGGAGCGGTGGCTGTGGTAGTGCCGGCTTCAGCGGTGCGAGCAGCAACAGTGGCATCGCCCTCCCCGATCTCTGTGCTGACGTCTACTCGGACCTGTGGGTTGGAGTTTATGCGCTTTTGTCTTCTCTTTCGGCATCTTGTTCTGATAATGGGCTGACTGTTGTTACTTCTGGACTCGAAGAGGTTGGAGACGAGTAGCTGCCTTAGCGGCGACTTGACTCAGAGATGTATTCTGTCACTGGACAGAACCTCATTATGGGGCACTGCCCCTCTCCTTTCTTTGTAGCCTCTTTCTCTGTTTTTCTCTGTGTTTCTCGGGAAAATCTTGTATCTGCTAGATCTTGCTTTGCGTATGTACTGGTGGTCTCCACCTGCTCTTTATGTTCTATAAATTGATGTCCCCTTTGTTCAAAAAACAAAAGTGATAATATATTGTTAGATATTAATATATGAAGTAAAGGCACAAGTTTCGTGTGCGCCCCTAACTACCGTATTGCATCTCGGCTGCATGTGTCCCTATCTTATTTGCAGTTCCGTGAAGCTCAAGTGAGGTGAAAAAGAACTTCACCCCAAACTTGCTGCTTTCTTTATTTGTTTTAAATTTTAAATATCTGTGGGTTGCCTCCCACGCAGTGCTTCTTTAACGTCTTGTAGCTAGACTCGGAGCTCGTCATGCGGAAGGCATGTCTGAGAACGGTAGTACTACCTCTTGTCCGATAGGCTCTTTGGGAATGTACAACTTGAGACGTTGTCCATTCACTGTGAAAGTACCGTCGTCTTTGCTCCGAATTTCAACGACGCCGGACTGGTAGACTCAGATGACCTCAAAAGGTCCCGACCATCGTGACCGAATCTTTCCAGGAAAAAGCTTGAGTCTTGAGTTGAATAGTAGAATTTGGTCTCTGGCCTGGAAATTTCTTTTCAATAACCGCTTGTTGTGCCACAGTTTGGTTCTCTCTTTGTTTTTGGCGTTCTCATAGGCATCCAAACAGATTTCTTCCAGCTCGTTGAGCTATAACAAGTGGTGCTCTCATGTTGCTTCAGGGTCAAAGTTTGATGCCTTGATTGCCCAGTATGCCTTGTGTTGGAGCTCAAACGGGAGGTGGCATGACTTCCCTTAGACGAGCAGGTAAGGAGTCATCCCGATAGGGATCTTGTAGGCAGTTCGGTAAGCCCATAAAGTGTCGTCGAGCTTAATGGCCCAATTTTTTTCTCTAAATGCTTACAGTCTTTTCCAGAATCTGCTTAATCGCCCTATTGGAGACTTCCACTTGATCGCTCGTTTGAGGATGATAAGGGGTAGCGACTTTGTGGGTAACTCCATATTTGCGTAGCACATCCTCCGGCTTTTTATTACAAAAGTGAGTGCCGCCATCACTAATCAATGCCCTGGGTGTGCCGAATCGGGAGAAATGTTTCTCTAGAAACGTGACAACAACCCATGTATCGTTTGTTGGCAAGGCGATGGCCTTCACCCATTTTGTGACGTAATCCACTGCAACAAAGATGTAGCAATTGGATCGGGAGGACGAGAATGGTCCCATAGAGTCGATTCCCAAAACATCAAAAGGTACGACCTCCAAAATACCCTGTTGTGGCATCTCACGGCGTTGGGAGACATTTCCAGTGCGCTGGCAACGATCACATCATTATGTGAACTTCTTGGCATCCTTGAATAGCCAGAAAAATCCACTCTGCAACACTTTTGCTACCGTTTTTCCTGCGCTCATGTGGCCGCCATAAGATGAAGCATGATAGTTGTGAAGAAGGTCATCGATATCGTCCTCGGACATGCATCTGCAGATCACCTCATCGCCACATCTTTTGAACAGTAGCGGGTCATCCCAAAAATAATTTTTGACATTATAGAAGAATTTCTTCCTCTGTTGACGCGATTGGTTTGGCGGTAAGACATCGCTTACTAAATAGTTGACCAAATCGGCGTACCATGGGGTTGCTCATCTTGCCACTACCACGAGGGCTGCAAACGGTTCCTCTGGAAAGTAGTCATCAATGGGTAACATCTCTTCACTTGGGATATGATCTTGGGCCAATCGCGAGAGATGATCTGCTACTATGTTCTCAGTTCCTTTTTTGTCTCGAATTTCGAGAACAAACCCTTGAAGTAGAAGCACCCATCGAATCAGCCTTGGTTTAGCATCTTTAATCTGCATGAGGTACTTGAGTGTTGAGTGATAGGTGTGTCCTATAATTTTGGATCGGAGATGGTAGGAGCAGAACTTCTCGATGGCAAATACTACCGCAAGCATCTCCGTTTGTATTGTTGCATAGTTGGCCTGTGCATCATCGAGTGTCTTTCTAGCGTAATAAATTGCATGCAATTTATTATCCTTCCTTTGTCCCAAGACAGTTATTGAGAAGATTAGTCAAAGGTTTTGTGATCTTTGAAAATTTTTTGATGAACCTTCGATAAAACCAGGGTGGCCTGACAAACTTCGAACTCCTCGAACATTTTTTGGAGGGGGCAGCTTCTCGATCACCTTGATTTTTACGCGGTCAACTTCAACTCCACTTTTCCCAGTTGAGAACCAAGATGGCCTCCTCGCATCTCTACAAGACACGAGAAAGGTTGGCTAGACATTCGTCGAAGGTTTTCTGGTGGACCGAGAAGTCTTCCATAAAAACTTCCATGATTTCCTCGATCATATCGGAAAAAATTGCCATCATGCAGCGCTGGAATGTCGCCGAAGCATTGCACAAGACAAATGGCATTCTCTAATAAGTGAATATGCCATAAGTACATGTGAATGTCGTCTTTTCTTGATCAGTTGGGTGGATTGGAATCTGGAAGAAACCGGAATATCCATGCAAGTAACGAAAGTAAGAGTGCTTGGCTCAACTTTCTATAATCAATGGACATGCACCATCCCGTGATTGTCCTCGTGGGCCTTAGCTCAATATTCTCATTTTCCACGACAATCATTCCCCCCCTTTTAGGCACAACGTGAATAGGGGAGATTCATTCACTATCCGAAATGGGATAGAATATCCTAACATCCAACAACTTCAAAATTTCTTTGTTGATGACTTCCTTCATATTCTCATTGAGTCGTCGCTGATGCTTGATCACCGGCTTGTAGCCGCCCTCTGGGAATATTCTAGGAGTGGAAAATAAGGGACTCATCCTGATGTGATCATCGATAGAATATCCGATCACTTTTCGGTGTGCCTTTAGAACACTCAACAGCTTCTCTTCCTCTTCCTCCGTCAATGATCACTGGGTACGTAGAGTTAGGTCCCATGAATGCATAACAAAGTTTGGGCGGCAGAGGCTTTAGTTTAACCTTCGGGGCATCATCTACTGTTGAGTCTTCTGGCGTCTTGCTCAATTCTTCAAATCTTTTGTCTTCTTCAGCAGACGCCAGAGACAAGACCTCAAGTTGGCGTGTACAATCTACTATTTCAGGATTTGGGTCCCGAATGCCTTTATTAAGAGTGATGCATGTCAACTAAGAGTCTGCACAGTTTGCTTGTGCAGAACTTTCCTCAACAACTATCTCAACGATGTCAAGTCGGTAGCACGAATCGTCTGGTATTCCTTCGCGAATCACTTCATCAACAGTATAGGAAATCTTCTCAGACCTGACTTGTAATGTGAGCTTCCCTCCCTTGACATTGATTATGGCTCTGACAGTTGCCAAAAAGGGTCGTCCAAGGATGATGGGTACGTGGTTATCTACCTCCACGTCTAGAACCACTAAATCAACCGGGGTGAAGAAGTTCCCAATTTTGATAGGAACATCCTCCAAAATTCCCTCTGGATACTAGATAGGCCTATCTATCGGTGGAGTGACATAGCAGTATGTTTCAGATCCCCTAGGTTGAGTTGCTTGCTGATCCACATAGGGATCACACTAACACTTGCGCAAAGATCGCAAAGTGCTCTCTCGATGCATACCCTCCCTATATCCCAGGGGACAGTGAATGTCCCAGGATCTGGAAGCTTGTTTTGAATGATTGTACTACATTCTCGCGTTTGTGCCATTATCCCGTAATCGATCAATTTATTCTTCTTGGACAAGATGTCCTTTAGGAATTTGGCATATGTAGGCATCTGGGACATGGCCTTGATGAATGCAATGTCGATCTAGAGCTTCTTCATAATCTCAAGAAAGCGTCCAAACTTCTTATCATGGACCAGTGGGTTGAGCTGTTGAGGGAAGGGAATAAGTGGAAAATAAGCCTTAACTTCTTCTTTCTTTGCCTTCCCCTTTTCGGCTGACACAGCCTGGTTATGCTCCGCAAGCTTGTTTTTTGCACGACCTGGCCATGCTCTGCTTCTTTTACCGAGGCTGGAGGTGGTTGTCGCTCTTCGTATTGAGTACCACTTCTAAGAGTGATTGTATTGCACTGAGCGTTAGGATTCACCTCCGGTTTGCCCGATAATCTACCGGGATTGCCCTGACTAGGGCCAGCTTGTGCGATCTGACACTTGAGATTGTTAATCTCGTCAGAAAGCCCTTTCACAACCTACCGCTGTTCTTCCATAAATTACATGAGTAGCGCCTGCATGTCATCTTTAGGAGTCAGCTGATACGCCTGTTGGTATGCCTGAGGCGGTTGTTTAGGACGAAATCCAGGAAAACCCCATCCAGTTGGATTTTGATTGGGCTGTTGGGGCTTCCAAGAGAAGTTAGGGTGGTCCCTCTACCCAGGGTTGTAGGTATTTGAGTAAGGGTCTTTCTGGACTCTCTTTTTGATGTAGCTAACTTGCTATTGGTATGCTTCCTCACAATCTCCCTCTGTTGGGCACTCTGAATAACCCCCTTCACACCTAGCACAGAAATGGGAATGTCCCCTCCCATTCATCTTCTTAAGGGCATCCATCATGGCGTTCAACAGGTTTATTGCGTCAAGTTCAAGGACCCCAGTGGGTTTTCCTCCTGGTACCTCGACTAGCCACTCGAATTTATTGCTGGCGATGTGTTCGAATAGATCGTCCACATCCTCAGCGTTTTTAAACCTTTCCCACGCATCGTAGAAAAATTCATTGGATTTTGTTTAAACTCGATTATGCTGTTCCTTAATGTCATGGCCTTGCTGGGCGGAAAAAACTTTTTCAGGAATTCCTGTGATAGGGTAGCCCATGTATCAAATGTCTGAGGAGCTTGTGCAGTCAACCACGCCTTTGCCTTGTCCTTGAATTAGAAAGGAAAAAGGCACAGCTTGATAGTATCTTCGGAGGCTCCATTCACTTCAATAGTATCACAGATTTCAAGGAAACCTTGTAGATGTTGATTTAGGTCCTCAATGGAGGAGCCCCCGAATGGTTCGTTTTGGACCATCTTGATCAGGTTGGCTTTAGCTCAAATTTGTTTGCTTGCATAGCTGCCCGAACCACACTGGACTGTGCAAGGGTTGCATCGGGGATATAGAAATCCCGAACCGGCCTGTGTCGAGGTCCGTATTGGACTACCTCGACTCCATCGTTGTTATGTTCTGCCATCTCTTCTTAGGACGAAGTGTCGTCCTCCGATTTTTTTCTCAAGCCTTTGCTCGCGGACACGCCTCCATAAAGTTCTCTCGATCTCGGGATCTTGTTTTCCTGGTGGCACTCCCGAGCTTCTCGTATTCATGCACTAGGGAAACTTGAAGAAAGACAAACAAAACAAAACAAACGGGTTAAAAAGAAAATAAAAAATAAAAATCTAGATTAACCCAATCACAAAGTCAAATAATAATAACGCCGATCCCCGGCAACGGCGCCAAAAATTTGATAGCTTCCTGCAAGTATACAGGGTCGTTGTAGCACACAAGGTCTTTTCATAGGGATCTTTGCTAAATACTACTTAACCGAGCAATTTATGATTATCTAGAGAATAAATAAAAGTGATGAGTTTGATGAGTAAGATCACAAAACTAAAGCAAATTAAAATAAACTATTAAAGTCAATAGTATTAAATATCTAGGACTTCGGAGAATTCCTTGCCAAAATATCCATGCAATTAAACTCTGCATAAGCAAACCATGTTCTTTCACCACAGAGATAGTCTATGAACAGTCTAGGAATTATAAATTGAAAATAAACTTAAAAAGAAAAGAAAAGGATAAATCACTCTTTTAAACTATAAGCTTGATTACTTATTATTTTTTACCATTTATTTGTATTATTATCATAAATTCTAATAAACTTTAAAATTTTATATATTTTTTTGGAAATAAGAAAAATTATATTATATAATTAAATAATCTCACAGCTCATTCTCACTGGAAAATATAATAATTTAGGAGATGGGAAGTTTTTGTTTTGCGTATGTAGCTTTCGAAAATAGTGGCCCTCGTGTCTTTATTTTGTTATCTTATTAGTTATTTTGTCGACGCCTTTTCACCTTTTTAGTAACAGACTATTAACATGAACCTCCATGACTAAACCTGTTTAAAATTTGAAATAATTGAAAGAGAAAAAAAATTGGTCAATTTCAATTTTCCCAAATCCAATCCAGAAGAGAGGAAAAATCTGTACTACAATAAAAAATTGTCGCTTGAAGTTCCCCATTTCTTCTTCTTGCCTTCTTATTTATTTGAACTCTTCAATTTTCAAAATTCACTTGTCTTCACTCTTAATTTAATACTTGTATTTTTTAAGAGATTACTTTAATATTGATGAAGTCAAGTTAATAAAACATGGAAAAACATTTTGGAATTCGAAAAACCAAACCAATAACCGGGCATAGCATTAGTATATAATCTATTAGTGTTCCTTTAGAAAATAATAGTTCAAACCCATCATGGAACCATCACTAGTTCTTCCTCCAATCATGTTACGGTCAGGGCGAGCTGTTCGTGCGCGTGCTCCTCCTCACGGCTCCGCTCCTACAACATTACGGTCTCGCCGTGTTCTTCTTGCACGTGCAGCAACCCCTTACCACCACCGTCCGAGTTCTATAACTACTTCTTATGGGCAAGGGTTCAGTACTCCGGTGATAATGACATTATGGTCTGGTGGGGTTCATATGTACCAAGAAAGGATTCAAGTCCTACAATCGCTTGGGTCTGCTCCTCAAAGACATAACAATTGCAAGAAAGGGACAAGGGCGGTTCAGTGGTACATGTGCGGCGGGTGGTTCTGTATAATACTACTGCAAGCGGTAGTGAGTACCTGACCCAAAATTCATTGGGCTTACTCACCACCTTCTTCTTAACCGTCATCCACATCTTTGGAGTCGCCACCCGAATTTTATTATAGGGCAAAATTCAGGAAAAATCAACCTTAAGCAACCAATAACTCCTTTAGGCAACCAATAAGCGAGTCAAAGATGTGGACCCGGGGGTTCGTCATGACACTAGTGCTGATTCTAGGGTTGTTACCCTATCATCTTTAAAGATGATACGACAACACTTCCAGAACAAAGCTTGATAGCACCTCCTAATCAATCGAGTCACCAAGAACAGAAATCAATTCAACCAAAAAGATTTCAGCAACTACCTTTATCACCTCAATAGAAAACAAAGTTGTTAAGCAAAAATTGTAATAATCACTAGGAGTCTTGTAACGCCAAAAGCAAATTGATGTGCATGAAATTACATACATTTTACAGCACACACTGTAGATTTTTGGCCTTGCATTCATCATTTATTCATGCATTTAGATGTTAAATGTCAGAATGAGTAATTAGTGTGATTGGGAATGATTAGTGTGATTAGTAGTAATTAGTGGGTAAAAAAGTTTTTTATGTCCTTTCACTTTGTCAATTTCGCATTTGTTATCCCTCTTCCTTTAATTTCCCTCTTTTTGTCCCTGAACTTACAATTTACCGGGTCATCCTGTCCATTTTACAGCCTATAATCAGTTGGTAGTGCTGGTGTTGACATGTGTCCGTGGATCCTATTTCTTTAATTATTTTCTATTTAATCAAATTTTATTTTAAAAAATCAGAGTAAGCCCTATACGGAGCGTTTTGGAGCTCATTTGTAACTCTACAGTTTCTTTTTCTTTTTTTTGAAACATCAGTTGACTACATTAAATCAATTTCCTTTTCGATTTAATCAAAAGAAAAGAAAATCCTTTTATATTTCCTAAACTTAATATCAAATAACTTCCAAAATCTTTGATACCAAAAACATAATTGCAGTTCGTGTACCAAAAAAAAAAAAATCCCTATTCGTGTCTCCCCCTTTCATCCCCTACCTCCACAACATCAACTCCTCCTCTAAGTCTCTATCTGCCATGATTGCGTCAACCTCATCATCTTCATCTCTGTCTCCCATAGCAACCTCCTCTCCCCCACGTTCCTAAGATCCTTTACTTGCTCCGCCATGTCTCCTACCACATCACAAAGCCTCCCTTCCTCGTCGTGTCCAAACCGTTCATCCTGATCCTGACACGAGCTTGGGAAGCCAAGGCATAGATCAGAGCGGCCCTGTGCTGGTGAAGGCAAGCGATACAGCGACGGCAAACGCTCGTTCAATCATGGTCGCTGCTTATCTCCTCCCTTTTCATTTGTAGATTTCTTGAAACGCCCATGTCCCAATTTATTAATATAAACTATAAATTAAATATAAAATGACCAAATTGCCCTTATCATTTACGGGACACGAAAAAACATCAACTAAAACACTGTATCCCAAATTATCCATTAAATTAATTATATCATGTGAAGGGACCAAAATACCCTTCTGCCCCAGGACACGATAAAAATCAAGATAATCATTAATTATGCAATATATAGACAATACATTATATCAAAATAGAGTATGCAGCGGAAGACAAATACATATGACAACACGTATGCAATGAACCCTATGGATCCGACTCGAGGAGGAAAGCACCGCCACCTGCTGGAATGCACTTCTTCGTCGAGCTCGGTTCCGTCTCATGAGACAACCAGGGCATAAGCCCAATATAATCAGGGCAAGGTCCAATACAATCAGTGAGAGAGTGAGATAGACAGAGAGAAAGAGGGAGGTAGAAAGGGGGTGATAGAAAGAGGGAGGTAGAACCGGTCATCACAGACCCACATGCTAAACCACATATACCATGCTATCCCGCATGCAGTCCCAAGGGGTATCACTTCCCGCTCGAACCAACCGGTTATGTGGATATCCCGCATGCTTAAAGAGTTGTGCCATACGTTATGATCAAACAGGGTTGTGTGGATTTAATATCTTATTCTCAAGTCCGGGCCTTCAGCCCCCAAGTCACCACACGAACCACAAAGTCATATATCATTTCTTAATCATAACAACATATCATGCTCAACTGGCATACCATATCATATAGGCTCACAGTTCACATAATTAGGCACTCAACAATAAAGATATCATCATCATGATACACCGTGCAACAACAACATCAACACAACAGGCATACACACATACAGCTTTAAATGCCAAACAAATGTTATCACTTAATGAACCATAACAAATAACCGAGTATTGTAGGCAGTACGCATAAAAAGGCTTATATGTCCTCACCTGGGCCATATCAACCATCTCGGAAGCCAAAACCTCGTTCCGCCTCAACATTCCTATGTTCATAACATCCTACGAATATACAAGTCATATAAGATCTTTATTCATCACAAATACTAAACGCATTCTAAAGATGAAATCTTGAGCCTTCTAGCCCATTTTTGTTCATTAACCGTGAATCCACTGATAAGGCGGGGTCTAAGCCCAAACGAATCCCTAAACAATTTCTGGGCCTAAGGCCCACTTCTTACATCCATATTTATCCATTCATGCAATTGGGCTTAAAGCCCATATCAAATCAAAATCCCCTTTTGAAAAGTTAAAAGTCATCTTTTAACATCAAGGTTATGTATATATACTACGTGAGATAGCCTTTTAAAACGCTGCACCATTGCTGCCATTTTAAGCCTGGGTTTGAAAATAATACATAAATGGTAAAGGTCCTTTGATAAGTCATTTAGATAAACAGACTTAGGATCAAATAAATAAGTTGTTATTTCCAGAGTTTAACATAACCATGTGAACCAGTAGAGGTTAAAAGAAAGGAATCAAATGAATTCATTTCAAGACCCATGTGGATCCCAGTAATAGCCTTAACACGAAGTCACCACATGACTTTTAACAATGAATTTTGATCCAGACCAAAAGCCTAAGAATTATAATTTTCCAAAGTTACAAACAAGAATTTAATAAACCCATTAGAAACCCGGACTCCACTTAAGAATTTCGTCGACCAATTAACATATTACTGTTCCACCAATACTAGTATACCACGGTACTTAAAGACCAATTACACATAGTAGCCACTGTCAAATAAACTCCAGCCACCGCTTGTACAGAAGATCTCGCAATCGTAGAGTAATATATATATATATATATATATAAACCAACTTCCAACGAAAAGGCTTTGGCAAGTATGAAAAGGTTCATCTTAGCGTTAGTGTACCAAACTCGATATAGCTTTGAATTGTAGAACATCACATTACATGATTTATTTAACAACTCAAGTTGACTATCATTGATTCCAAAACAAAGAACCTGGGAAGCAGAGAACCATGAATGATAGATAACTAAAACAGAAATCAGCCTACCCTACATAAAACAACGATAGATTTCAACCGTGACCAGCAACAAGCATAATTGAGTTATCAAAACACTTTACTCAACAATAGTTTAATTTGGGATTAACAAGCCGGGGACGTCGAGCACATACCTAAAAAAAAAAATACGAAGCCGTAATGCCCAAAATTGAGTCCGTCCCAAACTATTGAACAGAACCAAAACTGAGCCTGAATTCGCACTGCTGGAATAGCCCTGCGCCGGCAACACCAACAACTCTGCCACCACGCACAACACCAGCACAAACAACCGAACCTCCACCACTGAGCCAGAACAACACGTAATGCGACCCACCACCGGAAACCCAACAACATTCGACAACACAGACCCCAACACCCCAACTCGCCACCATCACAAAATCACCACGCCACACCCCAAAAACACGAATAAACCCGATTAATCACAGAACCCCAAAGGTCTACTAGAGGAGAAGGAAGAGGAGAAGAAAACAAAATAAGAGGAAGAAATAGGGGAGGCAGCGCGACTTACACAGCGATGTCGACATCCCGTCGTGACCCAGACCTCGCACTGCTCGCGCCTCCACCTTCGTTGCTGCGACGGCGGCGGTTAGGAGGAGGAGAAAAGATGGTGGGAATGGCGGCGAGAGAGAAAGCGGGAGAGAAAAAGTGATGAAGGGGAAAGAACAAAAGAAAAGAAATTATGGGGGAGTGAAACGGGAGATAACCGATTGAGAGATATGAGGAAAAGCAGAATCCGGGGAAGAGATAAACGTGGGGCGGCGAGGAAGAGAAAAGAAAAGTGAAAAGAAAGAAGAGAGAGGGAGAGAGGGAAAAAGGAAAAGAAGAGAGGCTAGGGTTTGGTCGGCCTAGCCAAAACGACATCGTTTCGTTTTGGCTTAGGCGCGGTCAACCTGCCCTGGCCAGTCAACACTGTGTTTTTTTTTCCTTTCCCCAAAACGACGTAGTTTCACTCCAAACTACTTCAAGCTGCGTTTTACACCCCGAGACACATTTTATTTCATAAAAAACCCAATCAAGGAATAATACGAAAATTAAATTAATACTTGCCAAGGTAAATAAATAATTTCTTTGATAAAAATCGGAAATTCCTCAAGGGTAAAATTGGAAATTAAATTCAAAAATTTTGAAAATTCCGTAAAAATCAATGAAAATAAGGGCGTTACAGTTCTACCCCACTTAACAAAATTTCGTCCTCCAAATTTACAGAATAAGTCAAGCAACCAAGTGCTTAACTCACACAACGAGTGTCACCCGGTATCAAAATACCGTCGGCCAAAACTACCAAGTAGAACCATCATGACCATCAATCACATTTCCAAGCAAGAACTCCGATATACCAAGTCGATCATCGACTTTAGTCACACATGATCAAAAGATCATAAGATCCAAGCCCTAACCCAAGAGTCTTATCCAAACGTCATTAACATTATTAATATCAGAATCCATAAACAATTTCATTTATCGTCACTCAACCAAATATATCCAATCTCTTAATCCATTAAGCACATCCTCAAATAACCGAACCCAAAATTGTTACCTATGTAAAAAGATCATCACTCCCATTCAAAATACCACAAGACCAAAAATTCATAATTTATTTTATGTTTATGAACCTCAAGTATTTCTTTTTTCACACACCAATTCAGCCAAAATAGTATAATTCCCGAAATATATCTTAGGCACTAGAACTCAATCGTTACCGAAATATCATAATTATACTTCTATAACTTGGATTCCTCATGACCCAAACATCCGTTCATAACCCATACTCATGATTCTATCTCTCAAACCGTATTTACCATGATCATCACCATGTTTTTTATAAAGAACCCAAACATTACAAGTTCAATCCAACACTTACCCTATCATACTCCAGCTCACATCGCCCAAGACAAGCTCACAAATCTAGCCTTATGACCCTAACATTATCAATATCCATAAGAGATGAGTGAACCTAAACCTCAACAAGAGTAGTATAATCAAAACTTCCAATTACATAACCGTTAAAAGTCAAACCTCAATCTGAACACATTTTCGGCATCCTCAACCCGCATATAAGCGGTAACTTCAACAACAATTCATGATTAAAACTCTTTAATCACAAACACTATCAATACCTCAATTCTCAACCAGGTCAAATACCTCAAGCATCATTGAAAGACATTTCCCCAAATATGCCATTCGATCAACCTCAAATTAATTCTAGAAATTGTCATCTCCAACTTCGAACAAGATTAAATCCATGTTGTAATTTCACAAGTAAATTCAAATCCTTCAGCTCAGATAATCAGACCACATATAACATGATCACCAAGATCACCAAAATCACAAGAATCACATTGGATCATCTCTTGACAGATATAACATCCAAAACAAATTGATGTTTCTTACTTGTATTGGCTAGTTGCATTTCTGGAACTATCAAACATGTTGCCGTAGGAACGCACCTTCTGGCGACAACACAGGGAGAAGCAACAACGGTGTGCTCACACTGACACAAAAACGTAAGCAAAGAATCAAGAGTCTACACCGACTCTGATAAGCAGTGGATGTTCCACAAAACAAACCTTGCAACAGCCTAAGCTATAAAGGTAAACATATCATTTAAACGACAATACCGGGTCACTCCGACCCTCAGCAGGTGCGTGTCCTCCACCGGATCCATAGACAACCTCACTATATGCATGCATAAGACAATGCAACAACCGACCCAAAAAGGAGCAGACATATGCACATAAGATCACAAAACATATCCACACATCCCCAAGGATCTACAGCCTGCTCCGCTACCAACTGAAACGCCCGTGTCCCGATTTATTAATGTAAACTATAAATTAAATATAAAATGACCAAATTTCCCTTATCATTTCCGGGACACGAAAAATCATCAACTAAAACACCGTATCCCAAATTATCCATTAAATTAATTATATCATGTGAAGTGACCAAAATACCCTTTTGCCCCGGGATACGATAAAAATCAAGATAATCATTAATTATGCAATATATAGACAATACATATGACAACACGTATGCAATAAACCTTATGGATCCAACCCGAGAAGGAAAGCACCGCCACCTGCTGGAATGCAGTTCTGATCCATGATCAGATAACCTGTGTAAAAACGTGAGGGGGTGAGACCAACCACTGTCTCATCGCAAACAAATAAACCAAAGTATACAATACAAATCAACCACAAATACACTGGCATCAGGCAATAGCAGTCAATGCACCAAGCACAGAATCAATTGTTATACTTGGAAATTATCACTGAAGATTGTTTTATTAAGTTTGTATATTTTATTAGGGCCCTCTACTGTGTGCGTCAAGCTCGGTCCCGTCTCATGAGACAACCAGGGCATAAGCCCAATATAATCAGGGCGAGGCCCAATACAATCAGTGAGAGAGAGAGATAGATAGAGAGAAAGACGGAGGTAGAAAGGGGGAGATAGAAAGAGGGAGGTAGAACTGGTCATCACAGACCCACATGCTAAACCGCATATGCCATGCTATCCCGCATGCAGTCCCAAGGGGTATCACTTCCCGCTCGAAGCAACCGGTCAACAGCCCCACAGTAGAACTATTATTATTATTATAGTTCGTTAATCTTAATTATGCTTAAAGAGTTGTGCCATACGTTATGATCAAACAGGGTTGTGTGGATTTAATATCTTATTCTCAAGTCCGGGCCTTCAGCCCTCAAGTCACCACACGAACCACAAAGTCATATATCATTTCTTAATCATAACAACATATCATGCTCAACTGACAAACCATATCACATAGGCTCACAGTTCACATAATTAGGCACTCAACAATAAAGATATCATCATCATGATACACCGTGCAACAACAACATCAACACAACATGCATACACACATACAGCTTTAAATGCCAAACAAATGCTATCACTTAATGAACCATAACAAATAACCGAGTATTGTAGGCAGTACGCACACAAAGGTTTATATGTCCTCACCTGGGCCATATCAACTATCTCGGAAGCCAAAACCTCGTTCCGCCTCAACATTCCTATGTTCATAACATCCTACGAATATACAAGTCATATAAGATCTTTATTCATCACAAATACTAAATGCATGCTAAAGATGAAATCTTGAGCCTTCTAGCCCGTTTGTGTTCATTAACCGTGAATCCACTAATAAGTCGGGGTCTAAGCCCAAACGAATCCTTAAACAATTTGTAACGTTCCGGCTTGTCGACTGTCACTACAGACCAACACGGGACCTTTCCAACATGCTTTGTCCTCACTCGCATATTTCCGGGGAAAACTTCCCAGGAGGTCACCCATCCTAGAATTGCTCCAAGTCAAGCACGTTTAACTTTGGAGTTTTTCTGGAATGAGCACCGAAAAGGTAGGTGCACCTTGTTGATATAGTTAGTACCCATCAAACCGTTAAGCTACTCTCAATTGTACAGTCCCATACCTGTACAACTTCGAAATCGCCCTAACTGTGCAGCCCCATCCCTACACAGTCTCAGGATCTCTCCTATTCCGGTGTGGATCGGTTCATTCCCGTGCCCCTCCTTCTAGAAGCCTGCCAGAAGCCGCTCCTTGTCCATGCTCATCCCGGCACCGGCGTACACTTCCCGCCCTCATAGACCCCAGGGTGTCACAGGCCCACCAGCTTTCGCTAGGTTCGTCCCCGAACCCTGCACCGTACTAGAGGAGTCCTGGAGCTCCGCTACCAACTGTAACGTCCCGGCTCGTCGACTGTCACTACAGACCAACACGGGACCTTTCCAACATGCTTTGTCCTCACTCGCATATTTCCGGGGAAAACTTCCCAGGAGGTCACCCATCCTAGAATTGCTCCAAGTCAAGCAGGTTTAACTTTGGAGTTTTTCTGGAATGAGCACCGAAAAGGTAGGTGCACCTTGTTGATATAGTTAGTACCCATCAAACCGTTTAAGCTATTCTCAATTGTACAGTCCCATACCTGTACAACTTCGAAATCGCCCTAACTGTGCAGCCCCATCCCTACACAGTTTCAGGATCTCTCCTATTCCGGTGTGGATCGGTTCATTCCTGTGCCCCTCCTTCTAGAAGCCTGCCAGAAGCCGCTTCTTGTCCATGCTCATCCCGGCACCGGCGTACACTTCCCGCCCTCAGAGACCCCGGGGTGTCACACAATTTATGGGCATAAGGCCCACTTCTTACATCCATATTTATCCATTCATGCAATTGGGCTTAAAGCCCATATCAAATCAAAATCCCCTTTCGAAAAGTTAAAAGTCTTCTTTTAACATCAAGGTTATGTATAGATACTACGTGAGATAGCCTTTTAAAACGCTGCACCATTGCTGCCATTTTAAGCCTGGGTTTGAAAATAATACATAAATGGTAAAGGTCCTTTGATAAGTCATTTAGATAAACAGACTTAGGATCAAATAAATAAGTTGTTGCTTCCAGAGCTTAACATAACCATGTGAACCAGTAGAGGTTAAAAGAAAGGAATCAAATGAATTCATTTCAAGACCCATGTGGAACCCAGTAATAGCCTTAACACGAAGTCACCACATGACTTTTAACAATGAATTTTGAACCAAGCCTAAGAATTATAATTTTCCAAAGTTACAAAGAAGAATTTAATAAACCCATTAGAAACCCGGACTCCACTTAAGAATTCCGTCCACCAATTAACATATTACTGTTCCACCAATACTAGTATACCACGGTACTTAAAGACCAATTACACATAGTAGCCACTGTCAAATAAACTCCAGCAACCGCTTGTACACAAGAACTCGCAATCGTAGAGTAAAATATATATATATAAACCAACTTCCAACGAAAAGGCTTTGGCAAGTATGAAAAGGTTCAGTTTAGCGTTAGTGTACCAAACCCGATATAGCTTTGAATTGTAGAACATCACATTACATGATTTATTTAACAACTTAAGTTGACTATCATTGATTCCAAAACAAAGAACCTGGAAGCAGAGAACCATGAATGATAGATAACTAAAACAGAAATCAGCCTACCCTACATAAAACAATGACAGATTTCAACCGTGACCAGCAACAAGCATAATTGAGTTATCAAAACATTTTACCCAACAATAGTTTAATTTGGGATTCACAAGCCGGGGACGTCGAGCACATACCTAAAAAAAAAAATACGAAGCCATAATGCCCAAAACTGAGTCCGTCCCAAACTTTTGAACAGAACCAAAACTGAGCCTGAATTCTCACTGCTAGAACAGCCCCGCACCGGCAACACCAACAACTTGGCCACCACACACAACACCAGCACAAATAACCGAACCTCCACCACTGAGCCAGAACAACACGTCCTGCGACCCGCCACCGGAAACCCAACAACATCCGACAACACAGGCCCGAACACCCCAACTCGCCACCATCACAAAATCAACCCGCCCTGGCCAGTCAACACTATGTTTTTTTTTTTGTCCTTTCCCCAAAATGACGTAGTTTCACTCCAAATTACTTCAAGCTGCGTTTTACACCCAGAGACACATTTTATTTCAATAAAACCCAATCAAGGAATAATACAAAAATTAAATTAATACTTGCCAAGGTAAATAAATAATTTCTTTGATAAAAATTGGAAATTCCTCAAGGATAAAATTGGAAATTAAATTCAAAAATTTTGAAAATTCTGTAAAAATCAAATAACGAAAATCGGGGCGTTACATTTCTTTTACTTACACCCTATTCGATTTTAAAAATGTTAATTGAGTTCTGTGTTGTTGGATTGATAGTGGATTTGGGTTTGCTTTGATTTGGTTTTTGTTTGATTTATTCCCCGTCCCACAAATTTATACGGTGAAGTGGTTGGTGGTTGTTCTTCCCAAAATTTCTGCGCGAGTGGCTGGTCGAGTGAATTTTGTGTTTTAAGTAGGGGATGGGTTTTTGTATTTTCTTTTCTGAAAAAAAATTATTTTACTTTGTATTTTATTTTTTGGTTTGGTCGTGGTTGTTAGTATTTTCAAGAAAGGAGAAGAACAAATTTTAGATTGAATTGTAATTAAAAATAGTAAATTTTTGAAAATATTAATGTTGTTAGTGGAATGATAACTTCTCAAGTTTTTTTATTTATCAGAGAAAATGCTAAAAAAATTTTAAAAAGTAAAATGAAGTGTTTCTTTCATAAGTTTTTTTCGTTTTAAAAGATTTTTAAGAACAAAATTTTATTAGAGAAAGAAAAAACATTAAATAAATAGGATGCGTATGGGCCCCATATGACATGTGTTAACATTGTAGCTATCAACCGGTTATAGTGTGTAAATTGGACAAGGTGACCCGATATGAGTGAAATTAAACGAAGAGGGACAACAAATGCGAAGTCAATAAAGTATAAGGACATAAAAACTTTTTTACTGTAATTAGTAAGATTGGGAATGATTAGTGTGATTAGGAGAGATTAGTGTGATTGGGAGAGACGAGTTTGATTTAGCATCATCAATACTAAATCGGAATCAATTGTAATTAGTGTAGATTGTTTCCTTCCATTTATAGTTATAGGAATTGTGTATAAAAGAATAGCCTTCTGAGCTAATAAGATCATCAAAAAATTTCAAACTTCATTCTTCTTTGTTCTTCTTGTTTTAACATGGTAGCGGAGCAAGTTGTTCAACCTAGCTCATTTTTCTCCTTGTTAAAATTCAGGTAAAGAAAATTTGGTTCTTACCAACACCAAACCAAAAGACAATCACGATTTCAATTCTTTAAACCAATATGGGAGAAATCGTGGAAAAAACCTCAACCCAATAGATTGTTGTCCAACAGGACAATGCAAATTTTCTGATCACAGTCGTCCTTGACGAAACCAATTTTTCCATATGGTCACAACTCATGGAGATGCGAATTGCTTCTCGTGACGAAGCCGGTTACTTCACCGGCGAAAAGGTGAAACCAGCTCCTTCAGATCCTGACTATAGTACTTGGATTACCGAAAATAATCGTGTGAAGAGTTGGCTCATTGAATCAATGAGTCCATCACTGATGCAACGCTTCTTACGGCTCCCCTCAGCGAAGGAGATTTGGGAAGCTGTGTCGAAGACCTTCTATGATGGCGCGGATGAGACTTGCATCTTCGAACTGAATCACAGATGATTCACAATCAGGCGAAATGGCAGGTCCTTATCCACCTTCTATAATGAACTAATCTCTATTTTTCAGGAAATTGATCATAGGTCTCTCTCTCAAGATGGGATGGTGGAAGGAGTAGTTCAAATGCACTCGGCAATGGCTCGACTTCTGGTGCATATTTTCTTGAGCGGATTGGATTCAGAGTTTGACCAAGTCCGTGGAGAAATCCTGCGCAAAGACCCAAAGAAGGTTCTGGAGAGTACATATGCATATGTCCGACGTGAACAATAGCAACGGAAGACAATGAGTGCCCCAAACCCAACCTCTAACAACACTACTTTTTTATCCCGAGGCTACCAGCCTGATTCGGCACCATTCATGCCGAATCAATCTCTGTTCTGACCTAAGGAGACACGTAACTATTGTAAGAAACCAGGGCACACTAAGAAACAGTGCTACAAGCTCATAGGCTGTCCAGAACGATGGGATCCTTCTCGAAAATCTTCGCAGACAGAGGAAAGGAGAGCAATGGTTTCAGGTCCAGAACCAGAAAACACTGGTGAGCGCACTGCACCTGTTGTTCAAACAGGTAACAAAAATCATGCTTCTGCTCATTCTGCTACTACTTTGAATAATACATGAATAATTGACACCGGTGCTATAGACCATATGACCAATAACTCCAGTCTTTTAAACACACTTCATCCTTCAAAACACAAGTCCATATCCACTACCAGTGGAGGCACTTCTCAGGTATAAGGTGAAGGCGCTATCACCTTCTCTAACGATCTCACTTTAGACCCCGTGTTAATAGTTCCCTCTCTTGCCTATAATTTGTTGTCAGCTAGTCAAATTACCTCTCGCTTGTCTTGCACCGTAACTTTTTGGCCTTCTTATTGTGAGTTTCAGGATATTCCATCCTGGAAGATTCTTGGTCGTGGTACTAGGCGGGGTAAACTGTACTGTCTGGATCTTCCCAATGAGACCAGAATGTGTCAAGAAAACTCGGTGAGTATCTCGGTACAAAGGAAGGAGAAGATTTGGCTTTGGCATCGTTGTTTAGGTCGTTTGTCATTTGGGTATCTTAAAAAATTGCGTCCCCAACTGTTCACAAATTTGAATGAGTTTGAATTTCAGTGTAATATCTATGAACTAGCCAAGAGTCATAGAACTTTGTATTTGCCTAGTTTAAATAAAAGTGATGAACCTTTTGCAATTATGCACTGATATTTAGGGCCCTGCCAAAATTTCCTCCCTTTCAAAAGCTCGTTACTTTGTCACTTTTGTTGATGAATGCACTCGTATGATTTGGGCCTCCTTACTCCAGAAGAAGAGTGATTTGTTTCTAGCCTTTAAAAATTTCTTTAATATAGTTCAAACACAATGTCAAAAACAAATCCATGTTTTACAATCTGACAGTGGTACAGAATTTCTTGAGTCAGCCTTTGAGGATTTCTTGAAAACACATGGCATTAAGCATCAAATCTCTTGTACTTACACACCCCTATAGAATGTCCTAGCCGAGAGAGGACACCGTCAGTTACTTGAGGTGGTTCGTGCCAAGCTTTTTGGTATGATTATGCCCCAGTTTTACTGGGGAGAAGCACTTCTTTCCACTGCATACCTCATTAATAGGACTCCTTCTAGTGTTATAGACTTCCAAACCCCACTCCAGAAACTGCAATTTTTAGTCACCATTCCCCATGTTCTTAATATTGAGCCTCGTATCTTTAAGTGTACTGCTTTCTTCCATATTCTTAAACCACTCCGAACTAAACTTGATCCTTGTGCCACAAAACGTGTCTTTATAGGATATTCCAAAACCCAAAAGGGGTATCGGTGCTATGATCCCACTACTAGGAAGCTATATGTTACCCTTGATGTCACCTTCCATGAAACTGAACCTTTTTATCAACAAAGAACTGGAGAAAATTCTTCTTCGGGGGGACAGTTTTGGAGAAGAGAATGACTCATGCCTGTCTGATTCACCATTGATGCCGAATGGTCCAGTATCAGAAGAAGATATATGGGTTACGATACCACCAATTTCGGCACCATCTGAGCCGCCGAATGCTCTAGCAGTACCACCAGTTTCGGCACCTTCCGAGCTAAATGGTCCAGAACCAGCTCTTGAGGGAGAAAGTCCCAAAAGTACAGAGTTTACCCCATCCATGCCTTTGGCCATTGATCCATCTGGGGATGTCTCATAAAAGGTAATTTCTGATTCTATACCTAGATATCCATCCGGAAGTAGTAAGGGTAAGACTATATGAACCAGATCCCAAAGCAAAAAACAAGTACCCAATTATCATTCATGTATCCCATCATAGGTTAGCAAACCCTTATGCACTTGTTGTTGATCAATTATCAGCTGTATCTATTCCTAGTAGTGTGCAGGAAGCTTTGGCAGATCCAAGGTGGAAGAACGCGATGGAAGAGGAATTAGATGCCCTAAAAAAGAATGGTACATGGGATCTAGTTCAACTACCTAAAGGAGTCAGGATTGTTGGGTGCAAACGGGTGTACACTATCAAATTAAAAGCTGATGGAAGTATTAACAGATTCAAAGCTCGTCTAGTTGCAAAGGGGTACACACAAAAATTTGGAGTGGACTACCAAGAGACATTTGCCCTAGTCGCAAAACTTAATACTATTCGGATCCTTCTATCATTGGCAGGAAACCGAGATTGGCCTTTACAGCAGTTTGATGTCAAGAATGCCTTTCTTAATGGGGATCTAGAAGAAGAAGTATACATGGAGATGCCTTTAGGAATTCGGCCAAGTTCGAGGAAACAAGTTTACAAGAAGAAGAAGTCCCTATATGGACTGAAACAATCACCAAGAGCATGGTTTGGAAGATTGTCCACCACTATGAGAGAGTTTGGATACCGTCAGAGTAACTTGGACCACACTCTATTCATAAAACGAAAGGAGGGCAGATTGACAACATTGATAGTGTATGTCGATGATATGGTCCTGACAGGAGATGACCCAAATGAGATGAAGGCTTTGTCGGAATACTTGTCTACCAAGTTTGAGAAGAAGGATTTGGGACAATTGAAGTATTTTTTGGGGATTGAAGTGGCCAAGTCTGAATGTGGCATTTTTCTTTCCCAACGGAAGTACGTGTTAGATCTTCTCCACGAAACAGGTATGCTCTCCTGTAAGCCTGCAGAAACACCGATTGAGGTGAATCATAGGCTACGCATATTTCTAGATCAAGTTCCAACGGACAAGACTCAATATCAACGCCTGGTCGGATGAATAATTTATTTGGCACATACAAGGCCACATATTGCTTATGCTTTGAGTGTTGTCAGCCAATTCATGAGCTCACCCAGTGTAGAACATTTGGATACTGTATATCGAATTCTTCGGTATCTTAAGAAGTCTCCCGGAAAAGGTGTGTTGTTCTAAAAAAATGGCAGTCGCGAAATCGAAGGATACACAGACTCAAAATGGGCCGGTGATCAGACTACTAGACGTTCTACGTCTGGCTACTTCACTTTCATAGAGGGAAACCTGGTCACATGGAGGAGCAAGAAACAGAAAGTTGTTGCCAGATCTAGTGCTGAGGCGGAATATCGAGGAATGGCCCATGGTGTTTGTGATCTATTATGGATTAAAGGTATATTGGAGGAGTTGGGTGTGAATCATTCCACGTCTATGAAGTTACACTGTGACAACAAAGCAGCTATCGAGATCGCCCATAATCCAGTTCAACATAATCGTACCAAACATATAGAGGTTGATCGTCATTTCATAGAAGAATATAAGCTTCCCTTTCATCAAATCGGAAGATCAATTAGCTGATGTTCTCACAAAAGCAGTCACAGCCAAAACATTCCACAAAATAGTTGACAAGTTGGGCATGATTGATATCTATGCTCCAACTTGAGTGGGAGTGCCAGAATGAGTAATTAGTGCGATTGAGAATGATTAGTGTGATTAGCAGTAATTAGTGCGATTGAGAATGATTAGTGTGATTAGCAGTGATTAGTTTGATTTAGCATCATCAATGCTAAATCGAAATCAATTGTAATTAGTGTAGATTGTTTCCTTCCATTTATAGTTATAGGAATTGTGCATAAAAGGATTGCCTTGTGAGCTTAAAAGATCATCAGAAAATTCCAAACTTCATTCTTCTTTGTTCTTCTTGTTTTAATATTAAATCACTTCTTTTTATGCTAAATCCATCTTTCCTTATCCTTGGTTGCTTTTAGGTGCAATTTGGCGCAATTTGGAATTTATTTGGCGGTTTTTGGTCAGCAGCGTCCACTTTTAAAGGACTGGTCCAGATAGCTAACAGTGTAAGGACCCGACCAAAAATCAATTTGATCCCTCACTACATCAAAGGAGTCTCCACCCGAATTTTATTAAGGACAAAATTTAGGGAAAAATTTTGACATCCATAACCCACAGCAATTGGTCATAGCGTTCCAAAGATGTAGGATTCGGGGGTTCGTCACAGATGGGAAGGTGTTAGGCAACCATCCGTGTTGGCGCGAAAGTGTGTGCAATAGAAGATTCCTGCATGCCTTATACACAAACAAAACAAAAACAAAACAAGGAAACGAAAACAAAAACAAAACAAAAAATAAACACATAATTGAGCTTGAGGTTCTACCACTAGAACCCACCTATGTACACCGGCAACCGGATTCAAAGCTCACGTAGTTCTTACATGGCATCACATCAACACACAACACAACAAGAGACCTATGCAGCAACATCACAGCAATATCAACATCACTACAGCAACACTGGCATCACAGTCAAGACATTAACGTCACAATCTCAACAACAACATGAAAGCAACATCGCAGTTACATAGCATAACCCACATCCCGGCGACATTACAGTAACATCGACATCGTAATAGCAACATTAATATCATGCAACAACATCTATATCACAGCACTAACATCCATATCACAGCAACATCGTAGCATCAACGCAACACACATAACATAGAAAAGAAAAGAAACGTATAATTTGGCTTGCATCCCGTTTTCAGACCGAGACTACCTACATACCCATGTGACTGTGGTCAAAGTTCACGTAGTTCTAACAGTTCATCAACACCAATCACGTCATCACATTCACAGCAAACATCTCAGTATCAAATCAACATCAAATCATTATCAAACAAGCAACAATAAACAATCACAATCAAAAAAAAGTTTGGAACACTTACCTCGGGTTTCTGGACAGAAACTATGCGTAAAATTCATAGCCAACTATTATATAGAAGACGATCGATCCAGCCTCTGAGCACAACAGCAAAGTTGTCGATCTGCCTCTTATCTTTCCACGAAGTTCAAGATCGTAGCAATTTCATATCTAGAACTCCAGATATCGTCAATTTACCAAGACTAATCACAACAGGTCCTTCCTCTCGGGTTCTTAACCTTTGCGTCAACTTCAAGCATAATTATCAAAAAACGAGTTTCGATTCAGCTCTTGTCGTTAACAGCAAAGTTGTAGATCTACTTCTTAGCTTCTTGTCGTCAGCAGCAAACGAGTTCCGATTCAGCTCTTGTCGTCAACAGCAAACGAGTTTTCTTGCTTCTATGCCCCTTTGATTCGACTCCTTCTCTGCAAAGATTAAAAATAGAACACAACTCTAAAGAGATCACATAAGATCTAAGAGTAATAATCTAAAAGAATTGACAAAACGATTTGGGAGAGTTTTTCCAAGCTATTGGGCGTAAGGGTGTGGGGGGAGGGGGGAGAATATTCGGTCAATTAAGTGTCTTTCCACCACTTCATAACCTTAGCCCCTTTCTCTGAGAATCCTATGACTCTATTCATAGTGCTTGATTCATCCATAAGTCAGTTAGGAGCTCCTAGATCAACTTGGAAATAAAATCTTTGACTTGCACTCCAAGTCGGCACTTTTCCTCTTTTCTTTCCCGTGACTTGCACGCCACTTTGTCGAATAGAAGATGTCAGAATTAGGTGTTTAGCTCTTCAAAAAAGTTCTAGATAATTCTCTCATCTTTCTTCCCATGTAATGTTCTCTTCAATTGGACTTTTGCAGCTCACGTTGTCATCAAAATAGTGGGCCTAAGTCGGTGCTGGAAAGTCTGCATCTTGGGCTGGATTAAAATAATTATTGCCCCTTGTAGACATATCCAAAAAATATGAATTTTATATCCCTGAAAAGCTATGGAAATTTAGTTTCATCTTCAATTGGTTTCACTCAATTTCAATGTCTATATTTCCCGTAAATTTCAAAATACTAAGTTGTGCCCACTGTAGAAGTTTCCTAAATTGGGGCATTTAGCCGCCATGGCTTGGCGGTCATCACGACATGACCGCCATGGCTTGGCAGTCTTTCATGCATGTCTTGTGGGCCTGGTGGTCATCTCAACATGACCACTGGGTCCGGATAACTATTCACGCTCTTCGAACTTTGTCGAGGTTTTCCTCAATTTGATTCCAACTCGACTCTTGCGTGCATGTCTTGGATTCTCCACCTATAAATTCCTTATCTTATACTCCAAGAACTTTGCTTATATCTGTGGGTCAAATTTGGGTGTTCACAAATAGTGTCGCTGTCGACAAGAAAGTTTGATTCATGATTTTATTTTCAGCAATTTGCATATACAATCTAGGAATATTAAGAGGATGCACTAGGACACTCCATCTATGGAAAGAAGACTTTATTTCCACTTTTATGAAGATTACTTATTCTCCAAGACTTAGGATTTTAATTGAAGACTCGATCTATATAAATAGAGAAGAGACAAAACCCTAAGAGAAACGATGGCTACAACATTCAAGTTGGCAAAAAGAAGTCTGAAGGCTAGAAGAAAAGTGATTGTTTTTAGGTTATTATTATTGAGCATGTAGATAACATTTTCTTTTTTGTTTTTATCTTTCTCCATGAACTAATTCTTTTATCTAGGTTCAAGGGATGTAGCTAAAGTTTGATGTTTGATTTATAATTTAGATTTTGGTTTCTTTCAATTCGTTTATGCCTTGATTTGATATAGAGAGCTTAATAGTGTCTGTGGCTTGATCACCCTCAAACACTTTCTTAGACGCCTTAGTGACGAACCGTGAGGAGAAAGTAAGAACTCAGACCGTTCTCTATCAAGCCTCTGCCTTATTGATTGTCGAAAGAAATTTTTAGGGTAGTTGAGGATAATAGCGCCTGGCATAGAGGCCACATCGCCCTAGAAAAAGCTTCCCTGTCGAAAGCGCGTTGTTTAGGACTAGGGTAGGTTTTTATCTACACGTGACAATAGTTGTAGACTCCTGAGGTCAGGTAGCCCATCGAGGTGGGCGAGTTAAAGTACCAAGATATCGAATTATCGTTAAACAGCTAGGCTGTAGTGAACCCCGAACAACCTAGGTTTTCATCCACTACGTTTCGGACCTATGTAATTGAAACCAAACCTTTACTTCCTTTTCTATTGCTTTGCTTACTCAGAATTATATTCCACTCTCCTTTATTTCATGTTATTTACTTTATTCGGCTTTTATAGTTTAAAACGCTAGTCTCTCATCACGATCTTTATTTATTTTATTGTTTATAGTCTACTCAATCGAGAGCCTGAGGTCAGTATTGCTTTGCAGTCCCTGTGATTCGACCTTATTTACTATAACAACGTTGTGCAATTGCAGCTAGTTTTATGCGAACAAATTTTTGGCGCCGTTTCCGGAGACTGCACTACATAATACTACTTAGTGTTTCTGATTGATTGGGCTCCTTTTATTGTCTGACTTCTTTGTTTACCTATGATAGGTTATTGATTGCGCCCACTACAGTTTCAGCGGTGGTGTATGCAAACCAGAAGTAAAAACCCTGCACTTTGTACACACATCCCTGACATTGAGAGCACTGCTAGGCAACTCCGCAAGAAGGTAAAGCAACAAAACGCAAAGGAGAAAGCCGAGACAACGACCATGGCAAATAACGACAACAACAACAATGCCCCACGCGTCCAGGATGACATACTAAGGGATGTTTAGGGCAATCTCATCAAACCTGTGGCCATTGACCATCTCAACCAGCCACCTGTCATCATCCCTCCCGGCCTCGTTTTTCAACAGCGGCAACATCAGCATGTTGCTGGTAATGACATTGTTGATCCCTTCGGGAACATTCCAAACCTGCAGTTAATCAGCTCTTGCGGCCTCACCACATTGCACCCACTGGAGCCATAACACCCTTGGACATTGATAACCCCTTCGAGCTCAAAAATAACTTGGTTAAAATGGTGAAGAATAAGCAGTTTGGTGGTATGGCACTAGAGGACTCGAACCTTCGCCTGGAGGAATTTTTTGACATCTATGCTACCACCAAAATTCAAGGCTGTCCTGAAGATGCCAAAAAGCTGCATTTGTTCAAATTTTCTCTTAGGCATGGAGCTAAACGATGGCTAAAGACTTTACCAGCAGGCAGTATCACCATTTGGGCGCAAATGGATGAAGCATTCCTTAAGAAATACTTTCCTGACCCCAAGATGGATGAACTCCATGGCGAAATATGCAACTTCAAGCAGGGATATGATGAGATGATGGTTGAAGCATGGGAGAGATTTCAGGACTTGATCCAGCGCTGCCCTGCTCACATGGTGTACTCGCCAGCGTTGCTGGGAATTTTCTATCGAGCCATGTCCACTGAAGGCAGGAGGCTGGAGGCAAATTTAAACATGCCCCGTATGAAGATGCCAAGAGGATTATGCTAAATCTTGAGTATGATGATGAACCACGTCGCAGTGCAAGGAGTGTACTTCAAGTTGACAAGACCACTAATCTGGATGCTCAGATGCCTGCCCTATGAAAGCAATTCAAGGACTTGTCAACTAAAATCATGCAACCAGTAGCTCAGGTACAGCCCGCTGCCCAATATAGTGCTTGTGAGATATGCAGTGGCACCCACTCTTTCCTGTGAGAACCCGACCCAAGATTAATTGGGCCTCCTCACATATTCCTTACACCTTCTTTACCATCACCCATTATCTTTGGAGTCGCCACCTGAATTTTATTATACGACAAAATTCGGGAAAAACCGTTCTTGAATCCCAATGAATTCGTTTAAAGCAACTGATTAGCGAACCAAAAATAATGGATCTGGGGGTTCGTCATGGATGAGAAGGTGTTAGGCAGCCATGTATGTTGGGGCGAAACCTTGTGCAATTTAAAAACATATGTTTGCCTTGTGAAATTGTGTGTATGGTGTGGAAACAAATCAAATAGTGATAAAATAAAAGTGAAACAAAAGTAAAATAAAAAATAATTAGGCTTGAGTCTCCACCACTAGAGACCACCTATGTACCCCGGCAACCGGGTTGAAAGCCCACGTAGTTCTTGTTGTAACACCACAACAATCACATCATCGAAAGCATCATCAAATCACAAATAAACAGTATACACAAAAAGGGTTTAGGATTACCTTTTGTGCCTTCCTCTAGCTTCTTGATTTAGGTTGTTTTTTTCACCCACTTTCTTTCCACTATTTAGCTCAGTCTTGTATCCCTTCTGAAACGCCCGTGTCCCAATTTATTAATATAAAATAGAATTTAAATATAAAATGACCAAATTGCCCTTATCATTCTCGGGACACGAAAATATAATCAGCTGAAACACCGTATCCCAAATTATCCATTAGATTAATTATATCATGTGAAGTGGCCAAAATGCCCTTCTGCCCCGGGATACAATAAAATCGAGAAAATCATTAATTATGCAATGTACAGTCAATACAATATATCAAAATAGAGTATGCAGCGGAAGACAAATACATAAACAAATATGAATGTAATGCACCCTATGGATCCGACCCGAGGAGGAAAGCACCGCCACCTGCTGATATACACCACTGCTCAACGAACAGCTAACCTGTAAAAATCTGTGAGGGGGTGAGACCAACCACTGTCTCACCGCAAATAAATAAACCCGTATATACAAATACAAATCAACTACAAATACACCGGCATCAAGCAACAGCAATCACAGTGCACAGTCAAGTCACAATACACAACACAAGCCATCATCAAACTACAAACCATCACTTATCATTGTGTATTCTATTATCGTTGTTATTAGGTTTGAATATTTTATTAGGGCCCTCTACTGTGTGCGTCGAGCTCGGTCCCGTCTCATGAGACAACTAGGGCATAAGCCAAAAAATATCCAGGGCAAAGCCCAATACCATCATAGAGAGAGAGAGACAGACAAAGAGAAAGAGGGAGGTAGAAAGGGGGAGGTAGAAAGAGGGAGGTAGAACCGGTCATAACAGACCCATATGCTAAACCGCATATACCATGCTAAACCGCATGAAATCCCGAGGGGTATCACTTCCCGCTCGAACCAACCGGTCAACAGCCACACAGTAGAATTATTATAGTTCGTTATTCTTAATTATGCTTAAAGAGTTGTGCCATACGTTATGATCAAACAGTGTTGTGTGGATTTAATATCTTATTCTCAAGTCCGAGCCTCCAGCCCTCAAGACACCACACGAACCTCAAAGTCATTTCACATGTTGTATCTCATAACCAACAAACTCATGCTCAACTGGCATATCATATCAAATAGGCACGTAATACACGTAATCAGACATACTGCATCAAGGTATCATCATAAAGATACATGTGCACACAGGAACATCAACACAACAAGCATACATGCATATAGCATACAATACCAACCAAGTATTACCACTTCTTGTTCCAAGTTTATTAACCGAGCATTGTAAGCAGTAATGCATACAAAGGTTTATAAGTCCTCACCTTGATCATTAGGACATCTTAGAAGATAGCTCCTTCGCCTCCCTCGACATTACCGGGTTCCTATAATTATAGCCTAAGCACACTCAGGTAGGCACTAGCTAATTAAGTTTCCGGACAATAACCTTTAACCTCACATAGTATATAAAGGATTTGGACCCAACTCAAAAATAATCAGTTTTATAAATGGCGATATTGAAATTTGGAACCTCATTAAAGACTGGTCAATCCATTTAGAAACCAAGGTTTTATAGTGCTAAACCTCGATGCAAATGTATTAGACTGGTAAAAATCTTATGAGTTATTAATCTCGCATTGAAACATGTCAAAAGCCATTATTACTTCCATCTCACATTTAGAGTAAATTTAGTTACTAGCAAAGTCAACACTTTAGTATAAAAGGTGCAGCTACACATGATGATTTGATGAAAATAACTTTCATATACAACATAATCCACGTCAGACGCACTAAGCTGAAGTTGATACCAATCCCCACAAAAGCGATGCTTAAACTTGTTTAAAAAGTATAAATATTAACCTTTGCTCCACCTGTTCTTCTAACCAACATAGTTCTGTACTTAAATTCGTATTCCCATAATTATATAACCAATTCATGCCGCAAGCCACCTTGCATCATGTTATCAATTTATTTGATATTCTGTAAAGAAACCAGATTCGCTAAAACCTCTTTAATAAATTCACCTAGGCTTGAAAATGACTGCTAGTCATGTGGCGTAGCACTAAGAACCCCAAAACCAAAACAACATTATTTTTAACAATTAATTTGAACCAGACCAATAGCCCAAGAATTACAATCTCCCAAAGTGTACAAATAAGAATTTAATAAACTCATTAGAACCCTAGACACCACTTAAGAAATCAGTCCACCAATTTAGTTTATTTAATGTTCCACACATGCTAGTACAGTACCCTAATTATTCACCAATTACACATAAAAACCAACTGTCAATTAATTGACACCGCATGCACGCAGGAACTCGTAATCGTAAATTCATGTATTACTTTGAAAACTAATAATTTTGAGAACCAAACTAAGCCATCTGCACCAGTGTTACCCAAGTTAAATGTCAACAATCGACTTGTGAGATAAAAACCCATGTGCTGTGATTATTCCACATAACCATTTATGGACACATGTTCTATTAATTGAGGAATGGTTACATGATCTGGAGCAAACGGTATGCAGACCAATTTCACATCAAGATTATGCATGAATGAAGGAAGTCAATTACCATAGAACCCGAATAATCAAATGCCCAGAAACAAAAGACCATGAATAACTTTTAAATTAAAGAAGCAGCAGAGAAGGAGAATCGATTCCGGACAGCAATAAACCGGACACAGTTTCCAAAATACTCTACTTAGCAGTAATTTAATTTGTAACAAAGTTGTTGGAGTGCTTACCAGGATCGATAACTCCAAGAGCCAAACTGGAAACCCAACCATCATCGACAACGACTGAACACCTCTTTGACTTATGGCGGCGGCGGCATGCGTCCTGCAAACTCCTCTTCTCGGCTGCCGTCTCTCAACTTGCAGCGTTGGCGGCAGTGACGGTTAAGGAGGAAGAAAAAAAAGGACTGGCGGCAGGGAGTGAATCGGGCCGAGGAAGGAAAAGAAAGAAGATAGAAAAATAGATTAAGGAAAAAAAAATGGAAGTTGTTGGGAGGAAAACGTGGGGAAGAGAAATGAGAAAAGAAAGTAGCTGCCGCTCGGGTAAAAAAAAAAAAAGAAAGAAAGAGAGGAGAGGTAGAAAAGAATGGTTTATATACCACTACAGTTAGGGTTAGTACCTACTAAGTGTTAGGACTAATGCTTCCATGTTTCATTTCAGGGTTTTGATAATGACAAACTAACCAAAGCTCCATTCATGAATTCATTACTTGAAGAAAATCAAAAAGACATCAATCAATGAAGCACAAGTCTAAGACAAAGGAGCACAAGATTTGAAGCAACAAGGATGAAGATATATAGAGAGTTCATCCATAGGAAATCCTTGTAAATGGTAACTCAAGTACTCCAAGTTAATGCTCAAACCAAAAATCATTTTCCTCATGCATTTCATAAATCATGTAAGTCATAAAACTGGTTTT
>JAKUCV010000012.1:62114-118721 GCA_028386065.3 Turnera subulata | reverse complement strand
GCTGCAAGGTTCGGCGGTGATGACGACTCCAGGCGGCAGCGAAGCGAGAGGAAGGGAGGAGGAGACGGCGGCTAGCCCCTGCCTGCCTCGGCTGGTCGGCGCGGTGCGGGAAAGGAGGGAGGTGGTGGCTGGTGCGATGGCGTGGGTGGTGCTGCGTGTTTAGTGTTTGTTGTTTGTTTTGTTTTTTTGTTTTTTTTTTTAATATTGGTAATTTTGCAGTGTGAGAAAGAACTGGGCAGAGGTTTTCTTTCTTGCAGAGGGTGTAACGTAAGTTAGTAGTGTTTGTTTGCAGCAAGTAAGGGCAGTGGTTAGTTTTTTTATTATATTGCAGCGTCCAGAAAGACACAAGTAGGGAAGCTGCATGGGAAACTTCAAGGGCTTCAGGCAGAAGAAAGAACGAGGTGTAAGGAAGAATTTTTTTTTTCATCTTGCAGGAGAAGGAGAAGGCTGTCGGGTGGTGCTTCACGGTGAAGAAGAAGCTTCACCTGGCAGGAGAAAAACGTGTGTAAGTGTGTTACACACACTTGAGCGGGTATCGTCCGGACCAGCAAATAACTAAGATACCCACTTTACTTTATTTCTGGTCCGTTATTTTAAGGTTAAAACTGACTTTTCTTAAGAATCCTGGACCCAAAAAATACCAACTCTGGTCCGTAAAATCCGCAGAAAAATCTACAGCGTGGGGTAAGGGTCGGTTTCCGAATCCGATGCACAATTTACCTGAAAATAATTACCCAAGATTATTTTTATTCGGTAAATTACTGTACAAAGCTTTTACAGTCCTGGTAATAACGTAAATTTTTACCCGGGCCGTTACATTTGCTATATTAGATCTTCAACCATGTAATTTCAGATCTTTAGATCTGTTTATATGAATGAAGAATATTCCTTTTCTCAAAAAAATTTAATAAGCCAATCTCATTTCTCAAAGTTACTAGAATCACAAGTGATCTTAGTTCGGATGATGTATTTTATTAATGAAGGCGTAGAGCATGTTCTGCATATACACTGCTTCCTCTCCTCTTTAAGTAGATTATAGTCCCTCCAGGGGCATCGGATAAATAGATTATAGAACAAGTTATAGCCCTTTAAATTCTTTGTTTATGAAATATATTTTCAAAATCTGTTTTCTCACTCCATTAAGTTTTGAAAGAAGAGGAATTATATTCATGAAAGTACATGTATAATAATGATCGGACTAATGCCCTTTTTGGTACATGCGTTGCTCTTGATTATCACAATTAATACCGGTGTTTCTATTTGATCACATTTCAGCCCTCAATTAGACCCGGTTTGCCTAAAGTTATTTTGACCGTTTTATATATCCCTGAAATCAATGACGTGTCAGTTTTGTCATCCGGGTTCTTCAACTAACCGACCCGAAACCCGGTGGATACCCAAAAGCTAACTGAAACCCGACCCGAACTGGGCAATCTTTATTATTTTTTTTTTATTATTTTTTTCCAAAAATTTATTTCTAAAAATAGATATTTCTTTTTTGTTCTAGTAATCTGCAATCTATTTTTAATTCTAAAAATAGATATTTCGGTTATCGGTTGGAAGGTGTTTGGGTCGGTTTTCGGACAACTGGGTTAACTAGTTCGGATAGGCCAGTGGACCTACTGAAACGCCCCGACCCGTATTTACCGTACACAGTAAACACGTGCCGGAACTGTAACAACCCAACCCAACAAAGCCCAGCATACAGTGTATACAACAGATATCCGGGCTCAACAGCCCATAATAAAAACAACAATAATAACTCAACCGGCCCAATGGCCCAATAATAGCAAAAATAATGCACAACGGAAGACTTAAAAACTCACAAAACACTGTATGCGACACTGATGCAAACTATGGATCCGAGCCCTGTCCAAGGGATAACGCCGCAACCTGTCTGGAATGCACCAAACCTGTACAACAAATAACTCATCCTACGGGATGAAAGCCCGCAGGTGAGGGGTGAGTCCGAAGTGCTCACTGACGAAGGAAAGACAATCAATATGCAACTATAATAACTCAAGGTCCAAAAACAGGTGAAAACCACAAAAAACATACCCTACCGAAAGCTCGACCCAAAACCGGTCCAATACCAAAAAGACTAAAACAAAAATAAAATTTTATCTTTCCGGGCCCCGTCACAGACAAGCTAGAGGTCAGACCTGGTTATCAACATATTTCGGGTGCCAGACCAAATCCAAAGAACCCAGGGATCGACATCCCAAAAATACGAACCCAAGGATAGACATCCCAAAAATAATCACGGGATAGACATCCCAAGCATAGACATGCTTATCACAAGAACCCAGGTCAAGGCCACCACGAAACAGTCTTAAACCATCGAGTCGTACCACTACTTACCACGTGACAATTATACCATCGTCGTCAAAATCAAATCACATGGATCGACATCCCTAACCAAAATACCGGGATAGACATCCCTATCCAAAAATCAAGGATCGACATCCTTTCACAATTTATTATTAATCCATTTATACTTTGAACCAAAAGACACAGAAAAATCGACACGGAGATAAACATCCCAAAAAATACCAAATCAAAATACTGGGATAAACATCCCGACAACAATCATAACTAATGCAATCATCAACAAAGCAATAAATATCAAGCACAATAACCGAGTAATATAGGCACATATTGAAGGAAACTGCCGGCTCCTCGGGAAACTGCCCGATATCCGAACCTAGACCACAAAACAATATACACATAAATGCACATAATCGGTATACTATGATGCCCAAACTGCGAAATTACCCATCCCGGTTACATATCTGTTATTGTTAACTTTTACCGAAAATATTTTACCGTACGTATTTCCGAATATAATTTCGGTACCATACTTTAATTAAAACTCTTTTCAGAATATTTTCATAAAATAATTATAATTTTCCAAAATTATATTCTCCATAATTTTTCCAGAAAAATAATAACCTATTTAAATTTTTCAAAAAATATTTATATAGCATTTATCTTTTTCTCAATATATAATCATATTTTCAACAAAATATAGTTACCTTTAATTCCAAAGTACATATCTATATATAATTTCCGCAACCATAATTTCCAGGCAAAATAATATATGTACATAAAATTTCCAGGAATTATTTTTATGGCATTTATATTTTTTTTCCAATTAATATTAGTTTCCCAAAACATAACTTAATTATTTATCAAAGTATATATATTTATATTTTTCTCAAAATACCAGAATTAAATTGGCCACAATTTTCTCAAAATAAATATATATTTTTTTCTCAAAATTAAATACTAGAATATAAATAAATACATATATATATTGTTTTTTTAAAAAAAATTAAACGGACTGGGCCATGAATAGTGTCAGCCCAGACCAAGGGAGCAGGCCTGCCAAGGTTCGGCCCAGCACCAGCCCACAGCCCAACCCAAACTAACCCAGCCCAATCACACCCAGCCCACACCCGCAACCTAGATGAGGCGTCGGGTCAAACCCGACCCACAGCCACCACCCAGAGGCAGAAGCGGGTCACCAACACCCAAGCTTACATCGCGGCTGCAGCGGCACGGAGCGGCGGCGGTGCAAGGCGAGACACGGCAGCAACAGCGGCGCGCGAGGGGAGGCGCGACGAAGAAGGCGGCTCATGTCGACGTGGCTTGCTGCTGCTGACGACGGCGAAGAAGGTGCAGCGGTGACGGCTAAGAGGAGGCGGGTCGACGTGGTTGCACGGCGGGTCAATGGCTCTAGCGGGTGCGTCCGGCGGTGGAAAGCGACAGGGAAGGCGGCGTCGAGGTCGCGTCGGCTCGGGCGTCCTGTGAGGCTCGAAACGGCGCCGAACAGCTCCGCATGAACAGTGGCAGGCGACCTGGGGTGACGGTGAACAGTAACTCCTCCTTCCTTTTTTTTATTTCTTTCTATTTTCTTTTCTTTTCTTTTCTTTTTCTTTCATTTTCTTTTCTTTTTCCTATTTTCTGATTGGTTCTTTTTTTTTCTTTCTTTTTTTCTTTTTTTCTGTTTTTTTTATTTTTTTTTTTTTTCTTTTCTTTTTTTCTCTCTTTTTTTTTCTTTCTCTTTTTTTTTTTCTTTTTCTTCTCCTCTTCCTCTCTTCTTCCTTTCCTCTCCTGCTTCCTTCTTTTTATAAACGAAAAAAAATTACTGTTACACTGTACGTCTTGTGAATCAGCAATAATGCAGCCTGTCTGCATTACAGAGCGAGTCCGGTCCGGACCAGAAAATAACTGATACCCCCTTAGTTATTTTCCGGTGTGATTTTCCGAGAAATTCCGAAACCCGAAAAATACCAACTTAGGCCCGAAAAATCCACGGAAAAATCACGAGCGCGGGAAAACTCTCGGTTTCGAAAAACGACGCCCTATTTACCTTGAATTAATTACCCAAGATTAATTCAACAGTAAATCACGGTAAAAAAAATTTTACAGTCCGGGTAAAAATAAAAAATTTTACCCGGGTTGTTACACCCACTTTGATGACATGTAGGCGAAAGAACTGACATTTTATCGATTTTGGGGGTAAAACGGTCAAAATAACCAAATTAGACAAATCGGGTTTAATTGAATTTATTATATTTTGAAGTAAAATGAGTTTACTTTGATAACATACAGTAGCAAGTGTGCAATCTCTCCCAAATGTCAAAAAACTTTCCTGAAACAACTATATTTCGGAGAAGAAAGTCAAACGCGATCTAAAAAAGTATATATGATCCACAATCGTGAAGTATTCAACTCGCCGACCTGAGCTTGTCGCTGTCAAATCAATACACTACTTAATATGCTTACGTATAGCTATACGCATGTCGATTGGATCGATCGTTTCATACGAAAAGAAAAAGAAACGTACTTAGGTCAAAGACATATATACTTATGATATTTGACACAATATGGATTACAATGTAAGAAATTTAGTCATCGAGTTGAAGAAAGAATGAATGAAACATATTTTTCTCAAAAAATAAAAGAATGTATGAAAGAGATTTATTATGAGTCGGCAGTAACCGTCTGAGTATTTTTTTTTTTGGTGAAAGTAGCCGTCTGAGTATTAATTGTCATGTGGAGAGCAAAGTGAAATAAATAGCGTACAGTTATAACACCACATCTTGTTCAAAACCTTAAAACATTACACATATCGATCTAATCCACTTGTAAATTAATCACTGATCATCAGTATTTAGATTCACGAATGAGGGGAGTTGCTCTGGCTGCACTTTCTTCTCTACTTGAATCTTTTTGCATGCTGGAGGGACTGCACCTCTTATCCTGCAATGGTTTTGGTTCCCTTTAAATTAAATTTGCTTACAGGCTGTCGTCCAAGAACTTAGCGGTGGAGATTGCCAAATTCATCTATAACATATTTACCGTGAGGGCTACCACGGTGTGGATTAGCTCGATCACTTTGTTTTGTGTTTAGTTTTAGGTGTGTCTAATTATATTTCAACCTCATAATGGTAGCTTAGCATTTTTGGACCAAAATGTAAACCTCTCCCAATTTTCTTCCCCCCTGAAAAAATATGAAATACTATCTTCGAGATCAAAACAAAAAAAAAAAAGAAAAACTCGTCTGCTAAAAATGCAACTCTTATTAAGGAATGCACAACTTTTGCTGCCGCTTCCACCCTTAATTTGTTCGGCTTACTAGAAGAACTAAGAAATAATCTTGAGCTGCTCCCAAATTACGGAAAAAAACATGTTCATTTTTATTAGAAATGAAAGAGTTATAAGTTAAAAGATACATCTTCGTGTTGAAGGGTAAAATATATGATTGGTACTATACTAAAATGATAAGGATGGTCCCTGTGATTAAAAATAATTAATTACATCCCTACTCGTCTTTGATGATTAATTTGGTCTCCTTGCCTGGTTAACGATATTATGAGCACCACGTATCAGAATAATAATTTTTAATTAGCTTAATGATCCGGATACCAAATCGTAAACCTTACCGAAACGAAACACTCATTTTGGACAGTTTGAGGCGCCGAGCCAAGTGTCTCAGGTAGGTAAAGCTTTCGGTTCGATATTTGAGTCCGTAATTAAAAATTATTATTCTAATATGTGGAGCCCACTATATCATTAATTATGGTGTCGGATGAAATTAATCATTTTAGACAAGTAGGAGAGGAGATGTGATTAATTGTTTTTACCATAAGGAGACTATTATTACCTTTTGAGTATACTAGGAGAACCTTAAATATATAGAAGAAAATTTTATGACAGATACTTGTAAAACATAATTTAAGACTCTTTCCTAAGAAACTATCACATCATTCTTTTAATTAATTTCAAACTTTCTGAAATTCTTACTAGTAGTAAGAAGAATGATTCTAAATAACAACCATATCCATCCACACCACTTGCATTCTCAAAAGCAATTATATAAACTACTTAAAAGGTAAGAAAAACTAAAAAAATTAAATAAGGTAAAAATAAATTCTCACCATTAATTTTGAAAATCATGACCACGATTCAACCAACAGGACATAACTTTACAGGGGAGGATCTCAATCCTATTTTAAATGTTGAAGGATTGCTAATATGTCAAAGAATCTATACCAAAAACAGTGAGAAAGCTAATTTTTAGAGCTGTACCCGACTGATCATTCAGAAGTAAGTTGAACTAATTATCTGATATCAACATGGTTGGATGATAGTAATGAGTCCACCATAATAGAAAAAATTTAAAACTTAAACTAACTGCGCCAAAGATAAATATTACCTATCTATCAACTAGCCTCTTCGGGGAAAAAATAGTATCAATGTGTGGTTGGCGGGAATGATATGCAAATCTTTCACCCGCCATAATCAAGTGCTTGATCGAGATCAACTGCGGATTAGTAAGGCAAACAGGATGGGCAACTACAAAAAGATTAATATAAGCAGATAGCCTCCAGACGCACAGTCAAGCGTGGACAAATTAGATTTCTAAAGATGCATGTGATGATCAACTTCCTGACGTTGTGGTATTCCAGGAAAGTCTAACACGTCCACAGCCGCCGGGCGATTTGCCTGACCTCTCTATTTTATAATTATTATCATTTTTTTATTTTGGTAAAATCTCTTTGTATTACACAACAGCTAGCGAAATACCGGGAAAAAGAATAAAAAACAGCTAGCGAAACCACCAGTTGTCACACTCGTACACAAGGAATAGAAAGTTACATCACATGCAAGTTGTTTTTTTTTTTTTTTTGCGTTTTTGTTTCCTTTATCCCTATGGCAACTACGTCCAGTGCCACAAAAACCTACTTACAAACCTACTTCTATAAATATCTGTACAATTCTAGCTAGGACCTCAAGAGCATCACATCCCATATCAATATTCATTGTAACTGCTTGCGAGCTCCTCCATCAAAAGAAGATAGAGATTTTTAGAGCAGAATAAAAATGGGTTCCCTTCCCTATCTTGGAAAGCCTCATGCAGTGTGCATTCCATTCCCGGCTCAAGGCCACATAAACCCCATGTTAAAACTGGCCAAGCTTCTCCACCAAAAGGGCTTCCATATCACCTTCGTCAACACAGAATACAACCACAGGCGGCTCCTGAAATCCCGAGGCCCCGACGCTCTGGATGGCCTCCCTTCCTTCCAATTCAAGACCATCCCCGATGGACTCCCTGAGACCGACACCGATGTCACGCAGTCAATACCTTCTCTGTGTGACTCCACAAGCAGAACAGCCTTGGCTCCGTTCAGACAACTGCTTGCTCAACTCAACGAGACGGCTGCCAATTCCAATGTTAACCCCCCTGTGAGTTGCATAGTTTCTGATGGGGTCATGAGTTTCACTGTCGATGCAGCTCGGGAGTTGGGTATACCTGAAGTCCTGTTCTGGACAACAAGTGCATGTGGTTTTCTAGCCTACGTGCACTATCGCCACCTAGTTGAGAAAGGTTTCACCCCACTCAAAGGTTTGTCCATTTCAACACTTGTCCTTTTAACTCATTAATATTGGATAATTTAATTTAAAAGGCTAGCTAGAGTAGTTACGTACGTGTTTTATTTCATCCTTTACAAATTAATTAACTAAATTTATTATCCTAATTAATTTGTCTGATTTTGCAGATGAAAGTTACCTGACAAATGGCTACCTGGAAACTGCTATAGATTGGATACCTGGCATGAAAGATATCCGTCTGAGAGATATCCCAACTTTTATTAGAACTACGGATTCTGAAGACATAATGGTCAATTTTGTTTTGTCAGAGACTCAAAGAGCTCGAGACGCATCTGCTATTATCCTTAACACATTTGATGGCTTAGAGCACGAAGTCTTAGATGCTCTTGGGTCAATGTTACCTCCCGTGTACTCCATAGGTCCCCTCCATCTTCTCCAGAATCATGTCATAGATAGAGAATTGAAGGCACTTGGATCCAACCTTTGGAAAGACACACCTGGGTGTCTTGAATGGCTAAACTCCAAAGAACCCAACTCAGTTGTTTACGTGAATTTTGGAAGCATCACAGTCATGACAGCCGACCAACTAAAAGAATTTGCATGGGGACTTGCTAATAGCAACCAAACATTCTTGTGGGTCATTAGGCCTGACCTTGTAGCTGGGGATACCGCTGTCTTACCACCAGAGATGGTTGAACAGACCAAAGAGAGAGGGTTCTTCGCAAGTTGGTGCCCCCAGGAGGAGGTACTGAACCACCCATCAATCGGGGGTTTCTTGACACACAGTGGCTGGAACTCCACAATTGAAAGTATCACTGGAGGGGTGCCTATGATATGCTGGCCTTTCTTCGCAGAGCAGCAAACCAATTGCAGGTATTCTTGCACAGAATGGGGCATAGGAATGGAGATAAACAGCGATGTTAAGAGAGATGAAGTTGAGAGCCTCGTCAGGGAATTAATGGAAGAAGAAAAGGGCAAAGAAATGAAGAGGAAAGCCTTGGAGTGGAAACAGATGGCAGAAGAGGCCGCCGGTCCAGCAGGGTCATCCTACGTCAATTTGGACACTTTAATCCACCAAGTGCTCCTGTCTTCTTCAAAATGTTAAAGGATAAATACGGATATGTTCCTTTTCAGTTAAAATTTATAAGCCGTGATGTAATTTTTACATTAGCTGGTTGCTATGTTTGTTGATTTGTTGTAATTTTAACATTATCTTACGTTTGTTTATTTGTTGTGATCTTTAATTTAATATCAATGCCTATTACTGTTATTGTCTGCTCAATTTGATAGCTTTACAGACCTCTAGAATATTGAGGAAATCAAAACCGGAAATGTATTCTGTTGCTGAATGGTGTATTGCATGCTTTTTCCTGATGTTTGACTTGAATTTCATAATAAAATAAGTCATATAATTAAAATTCCATAAAAAAACCTGAAAAACAGCCAAGAGCGAAGCCAACACAAATTGACTCCAGGCCTGCTTTTCCAGGTTTCCAGCACAGCAGCAACTTTCGGTTTGTTATATTATAATGGCTAATTAAAGTCGGCCAACTCTGGTGCATGATTTCCTAAAAAAAAAAAACTCTGGTGCATGATTTCCTAAAAAAAAAAACTCTGGAGCATGATAATTAGCTTGCTCACGTTGGTGGGTTGGCTGTTGGTTGATTTGGAGAACTAGAACAATCCCAAGAGTTAAAGATTCCATGTTATTTTTATTAGATAAATATTCCTTTAGAGAGTTATTCATGTTTGGGAATAGATTTCCCTCGCGCTTAATTAATTGGTATTCAAGATTATTGTTTTAAAACAATGGTCCGGCTGGCCAACGAGTGCCCCATGGGCATGGTTAAGGAGTTATTAAATTCCTCCATTCTACTTCTATTAACAATCTTAATCTTAAAAGAACCCAATTCGCATTTACCATTACACACGACAATTACGTGCGAGTTACGCTCCATTACATAAATTCACCACAATTACACATGACTGTCAAAACAGCAATACATTAACACAACACACAACTTCACACCTTGGTCACCTGAACATGGGGACGTTATTCTAGCGCAGCAGAAATACGGTCAAAAGAATTAAGCAACAACTGTTTATTTAAACGCAGCAACACACACAACAGCACACGCGAGGAGATGGATGCAAATCTAGCAGAGGGGATGACGTAGTTCGCCGAGGATGCATACCTAAATACAAACAATTTATCCTACCGATCTGGCAAGTTAGGAATTAGAACTACCGCAGTCTCACCATCAAACAAAACAAGTATAACAACAAATATATCAAAAACCACAGCACCACATCTAACACAGATGGCTAGAATGACGGACTACGCAACAGAACACTTACATGACGGTGACTAGGAGACTGACACCACTTATCAAGCCTACCGACAACAAAATGTCCAATTATATTATTACCACTACTCCGAGCCTGTCACGTGATAGATGTTGGCTGTGACTAGGTACTCCCTCCGTTTTTTTATAAGACGTTTAAGGAAGTTGCACAACCTTTAATAAAGTGAATAATTAATGTATCTTGGATAATGTAAATGTAAGTGATTATATACCAAAATATCCCTTTATAAAAATTTTATCTACCGAATCTTTCACCCACCGAATCATCTAATGGTAGGGTTATATTTAGAAATTAAGTATTAAATGATTCCTAGAAATTCTAAAGCGTCTTATAATTTGAAACAAAACAAAAAGCCTACAACGACTTATAAAAAAACGGAGGGAGTAGCTAACTAACAGGCTGAAATCTCCATGTAAATCATTAAATCATTAATTATGGGTATATGCGCGCAAAACCAAAAAGGGCCGGGAGGCGCGTGCTGCAAGACCCTCCTGGAGGATTCCTACTGGACGAACTGATTCAAAGGGCCAAGAGGCGCAATCTGCAAGACCCTTCACACTGGACGGACCAAAATGACAATCGAGCAAACCCATCACAACACACACAAGCTAGACGAGAGGCGCATGTTGCAAGGCCTTCTCGGTGCTATAGGTCGTACCAACCATCTATCACACTGACTCCAAATTATTTATCGCTGTTAAACAGCCATAATTCTCATGTTATCTCTTATCCCAAGCCGACATACTGCAACACAGCTCATCAAATACTCCGTGTATGCTATTAGCTAATAATCGACACTAACCAGAAACAACAATTAACAGACAATAACATAACTCGATAGACGTTCTGCCGTTCCAAGCCGAATACTAATAACCAACAAACCGACAATCCCGGAGGGTATAACCACAGACTCTTTGCATTTAGAATCACACAATTTCAAAAGCAAGTACAAAAACAAACACAACATCAATCCGACCGCTAACCCGAGCTTCTCGGGTAACATAACTATTATCTTGGAAATCATTGCCTGGCACCGACTCCTTATTGGCAGCTTTCGTCTTGGTTGAGGCGGCACGATGACCGTTGGTTGCAAGGTTATGCAACAGTGTGCCGTAAAGAGGGGTAGAGGGGATAATGATGGTGATGATTTACTAGTATGGGTTGTTTTTCAAAGAGCCTGGTGAGGCGGGTATAAATAGACCGAGCTCCAAGCACAATGACAACGAAAACAGGCAGCGAGACATCTGACACCAGTAAAGTATTGGAAAACGTGATATGAAATGAAAATGAATAAAGTAACCTTTAACAACCTTTAGTTAATTTGTTTTATTCCTAAGGTATTTTTGTCATTTATAAAATTACGCGGAAAATACATCTTGTGCTTGGAAATTTCACAACGTTGGGTAATTGGAACCCTAGACTCGATTAGTAGTAACATAATTTTTGAAGTTACACTCGTATGGTAAAACCCATTTTTTCCATAAAAGTTAAACAACTTTGGCAAAATTAAAAAATTTTACTGGGGTCGTCGTTACATAATTACAAAGTATAAGTTTTTATCATTAGCGTGGATTAATAAATGATGGTCAATCACTATAAAAAATAAAAATAGAATCTAGACTACCGATCTTAAAATCTTAATCTTTTGAATTCTAAACCTTAAATCTTTAAACTTTAAATTTTAAATCTTAAAATCTTAAACCCTAAACTTAGACGTAAAATTCTAAAATTCTAAAAATAAAATACAAGATAAATGAGACTAATTGAATTAGCAACATTTAATATGTACCAAAAACTGTAACAACATCCACCCAAGAGATATTTATTGACTTTTGATTAGATAGAGATAGTGCATGTACACGCGTGTAGGTACTGATTAACATTACCCTTCAATCACTGGTTTGCACTTGAACTTTGGTCAAACATATTTAACCACCAGAACCTAAACATATTTAACCACTCGAACCTAAACAATGGAATAGAGGTACTAGCACTTTGTTTTCTTATGTTATATTTAACTCTCTCCATTATTATGGAGGTACTTCGCTCTTTATTTTTATAAAGTTTTTTCTATTTTGTGCATAGGGGTACATGATAAGTCATTAAATAAGAAAATAAATTTAAACAATTAATGAATATCATTCTCCTCATGACTGAAATAACGTTTTATGAATATGTATTGAATTAATTACACAAAACAATCATTGTTTATGAAATGGTTATTTTAGTCATTAGAAAAATAACACTCATGAGAATTCATTTCCTTATTTAATGGCTTATCATGTGCTCCTAGGGTACAAGATAGAAAACTCTTTTATAATAATAATATTAACGCCCTCTGTCAATAATTTTGTTTAAAATCCTGTAAAGTGGTAAAGATAAAAGTTAACCATTCTTGAAAAAAATTGAAAATATATGTTGCACTTTCCTACGTATTTTTCCCATTAATCGCTAAAATAGTGTATTATAATTTTTATACCAAAATAGTATGCTAGCTTTAGGAATATTAACACTACCACTACGGAATATTATTGCATTATCAGTGCCCTACTAATTTACTAGAAAGAAGTTAATGAATTTTTATCAAAAAGAAAAAAAAGTAAGCACATATAACCACAATATTGTAATGTTCTATTAAAAATTTTGAAAATATATGATGCAACAAAAATTACATATTCAATTATATTTTTACAATGCAACGGAATATTTCTATAACGGTCTTTTTATAGTAAAACAGTTTGTAGTTTTTTTTTTTAGGGAAAACATATTTCATTCATTAATTGGAGTTACGAATCGTATCATCAGATGAAGCGATAGCGAGGACCTCCGGCGGGAAGTTCTCAAACCAAAACTATTCCTGTCTAGTGTTCAAAGCAAGATGGCAGATAAAATGGGTTGCCTTATTAACGATAGGCTGGCAATCCATCTCCAACATGACATGGGGAATGAGCATTTCACGAGGAAGAGCTAAGCCAAAGCGAGCTGCATACGCTTCACCCACCGTAGCCTCATCCAACCCCGGATAGAACTTGGTGCCGATGGCCAGCACCTGTCCAGAGCAATCTCGTACAATGGCCCCAACACCAATACCACCAGAACCCACCCACGCCACATCAGTATTCACCTTCACCCATGGAGAGATTGAGGGAGACCAGAAGCGAGCTCGAGGAAGACTCGGAGGCGAGTCCAGTTTGACATTGGCCTCTTGGTAGCTGGATAACAGAGTAAGAGCAAAGCGAACTACCTCCTCCTTTGGCATAGATTTTTGCTGAAAGATGAGAGTATTCCGATCTCTTCATATAGACCAACACACAACGATAGTTTGTAATAAGACATCACATCCATCAGTACTATAAATGGTTTGCAGCTAATCAGCCATATCAACATAAACAAGATCACAGATAGAGACTGGGACCGGGCTAGAGCTCCACACATCACGAGCCCAGGGACACTTGCAGAAAAGGTGCCATTGTGACTCCAACTGGTCGGAACAGCGAAGGCAGGCAGAATCAATAGGTACAAAACGTCTAACCAGGTTCGGCCGAATAGGTAGAATGACATGACAAAGCCTCCAACTAAAGGATCGGAGCTTCGGTGGTAGATTCAGTGACCAGATATACCGCCACCATTGGGAGGAACAAGTGACGACATTGGAATCCTGTGAAGCACTGTGAGGATGCAAAGCAGAAAGAGCTAACGAATACCCTGATTTAACAGTATAGGAGCCCGACGAAGTATAGTGCCAGAAGCATGTATCAGTTGGAGCTCGAAAACTAAGGGGAATACTGGTGATTAGGTTAGCCTCCTCCGTGGAGAGTATGGAATTAACCAGGGAATAGTTCCACTCAGAGTTAGACCCATCCATAAGTTCATTAACCCGAGCATCCTCCTCCAAGCCTGCCACCGGTGATGAGACAACAAAATTCTCTTCTTTTGGCAACCAATTATCCCTCCAGATATGGATGCGGGAGCCATCCCCTACACACCACCGAGTCCCTTTCGCTAGAATAAACTGACTTTTTAGGATACTCCTCCAGCTATAACTAGGATTAAACCCAGCCGTAGCATGTAGAAAATTAGTACGAGGGAAATATCGAGCTTTAAGGACCCGAGAGAGAAGACAAGACTCATCGGTCATTAGGCGCCACCCTTGCTTAGCAAGAAAAGCAAGATTGAAAGCTTCTAAAGACCGAAATCCAAGCCCTCCAGCCGCCTTTCTCTTACATAATTTCTCCCGGGATAACCAATGTATCTTCCTCTTCCCATCCCTGTAAAGCCCCCAAAACTTTCGAATCAGGACTTCCATTTCATTACAGATAGAATCAGGCAGCCGAAAGCAACTCATAACATAATTAGGAATAGCTTGTGCCACCGATTTCACAAAGAGCTCCCGTCCTGCATCTGAAAGAAATTTCTCCTTCCACTGTCCCATTTTCTTAACTAGCCTATCCCGAACAAAAGAGAAGATAATCTTCTTGGAACGACCAATCATGGTTGGTAAGCCTAGATACTTGTCAAAGGTATCAACTGCCTTTACAACTAGATCCCCTTGGATCTGAATTTTTAACTGATCATGTACAGTTCGGCTAAAGATAACCTCCGACTTATCTAGATTGATCCATTGACCTGACGCCTTCTCATATTTGTGAAGGATATCCAGTACAGTTCTAGCTTCCTTAACAGAAGCCTAGGGAAAGAGAACACTGTCATCAGCAAAGAAGAGATGAGAAATCATAGGAGCAGTGCTGCAAACCCGAACTCCATAGAGACTACGAGAGGTAACTGCCGCCTTAATAAGAGCACCCAAACCCTCAGCACACAAGAGAAAGAGATAAGGTGAAAGAGGATCCCCTTGTCTAATACCTCTAGAAGGGATGATTTTAGCCTGTGGTGTCCGATTGATCAAAAGAGAGTATGTAACCGATCGCACACACCGCATAACTAGACTCACCCATGATGAACTGAAACCCATTTTGAGTATTATAGCCTCTAGAAAATCCCATTCCACCCAATCATAAGCCTTACTCATATTTAACTTTAAACCCATCCATCCCTTCTTCCCACTACTCACATTCTTCATATAATGAAAAGCTTCAAAGGCTAGAAGAGCATTATCCGTGATTAACCGTCCGAGCACAAAAGCACTTTGTTCCTCCCCAATGAGCTCAGGAAGGAATAGCTTTAATCTATTAGCGATAGTTTTAGTGATGATTTTAAACACCACATTACATAAGCTAATAGGTCGAAACTGACTGCAGTACAGGGGGTGTTTCACCTTGGGAAATAGAGTAACAAAAGTATGATTGAGAGGTGAAGGGTCAGCTTCCTTATTCAGGACATCAAGAACCATAGCACAAATCTCATCACCAAAAATATGCCAGAACTTCAGAAAAAATAAAGGGGGCATCCCATCAGGACCAGGAGCTTTCGAGGGATGCATCTGAAATAAAACCGTATAGACCTCAGCCCTCGTAAACGGTGTGTCCATTTGAGAGATCATATCATTGGACAGACGGTTATCAACAACCCCTAGAACTGGACCCATATCAAGAGAACCACTCGAAGAGAATAGTGTCGAATAAAAATCATTAAAAGTGGCAACGATCTCTCTGCCATTCGTAGCCCACCGCCCATCCTGACATGTAATGCCTTCGATCCCATTATTCCTCCGTCTCTGGTCAGCCTTATGGAAAAAGTCATTGGTATTTTTATCCCCATCTCTCAACCAAGCAACTCTCGACCGTTGTCTCCAAAGGATCTCTTCTTGATGGATAAGTGACTCAATTTCCTTACCAAGAGATTTCGACTGGGCCACAATCTCAGGTGTTTGAACCTTACAATGCATCTCAGCCAACAACTCTCTTTTCTTCTTAATAGTCTAAGTGATGTGCATAAAATTCGCCTTACTCCAGCTAGTTAACATAAAACCACACTTCTAAATTTTCTCCTGAACTGAGAGGAGGGAACCATCCGACCCGGAATGAGACCAGACAAGATTAACTGTCTGAGAGCACCCCTCATGGGAAAGCCATACTTCTTCAAATCTAAAAATTCGTGGACCCCTCCGCTGATTGGGACAGTTTGTATCCAAATCTAGCTTCAAAGGAGCATGATCGGATCCCTGACGAGGTAAGTGCTTAACCAACGCATTGGGAAATAGATTCGACAACTGTATTGAAGCCACTAATCTGTCAATATGCTCTTTAATATGTGAACCATCCTCATGATCATTAGCCTAAGTAAACTCGCAACCAGAAAACCCCAAATCATGTAAGTCCAGATCCATCAAAGTATCATGAAATGCTTGCATGGCCGAGAAATTTTGTGGATTTCCCCCTCTCTTCTCCCACTGATAAAGAATCTCATTAATGTCCCTCCCACAGACCCAAGGTAACCCACAGTCTCCTGCTATAGTATGCTAGAGCTCCCAATTACGCCACTTCTCTCCTGTTTCTGGCCATCTATATAGCCCCATAAACCTCCACTGGTCCCCAACACCCTCCCACTTGACCTCCACATCAATATGATGGAGGCTAAAAGATCGAAGAGAAATGTCAACTTCCTCCCTCCAAATCAAGGCCAAACCACCACTACGATGACGACCATCACCCGCACAGTCCACAACAAGCAAACCAACCCACCCCAATCTTCTGAAAATACGCTCCATCTCGAATTTTTTTAGTCTAGTTTCTGAGAGAAAAACTAGAAGGGGATTTTCAAGTATGAGAAGCTTGCAAAGAGAGAAAACCGCCCGTGGATCCCTCAATCCACAACAGTTCCAACATAGGAGACTCATGATGATCGGTGGGGTTGCTTAGCAACCTCCACCGTTAATAAAGTTGGATCAGTCTCATCTACAACCATCTCCTTCCTCCTCTTCCCATTATCACCCTGTACCTCCACAACCTCCTGTCCAACAACATCTCCTCGGCGCTTAAGCACCTTTGGGGGACCTGGTTCCCCACCTCCGACTTCTCCACTACGTGCCCGGCGCTTCCAGCTCGGACCTGAAAGTCCAGAAAGTGGGCAAGTCGCACTTCCCACTGAAAAAAAGCCCACAGCCAGGGGCACTGACTGAAACATCAACCCCACCTGGGAAACATCCACCTCACTCGAAGCCTCCCTTACAGACTTAGCACCACTAGAACCCCCTTCAACCAGATCAACTGCAGGAGAAATGGAGGTGGAAACAAGACTTACCGAAGAAGGAGGAGGACCACCCCGACTGCACCGGCGCCTGAGTAACACCCGAAGAGACATCTATCCCCACGATATTGCGGGTATGACCGGAGAGACCCGAGGCAGAATTGGAATGTGGCTGCTGACGACTAATTGGCTGCACTGGTGGGGACTAGATGGGTCCCAATTCTGAAGTAGAAGCCCCATTAGGAGTCATCCCTAGACTGGTGGACTTACACTGGAGAGACAGTCCAATAGAGCCAAAGCCAGTCACAACCTCCTCCAAAGTATCTTTTCTACGAGCTTCTATGAAAAGGTTACCCCGTCTCGCCGGCCTACTATCATCACTAACAATCTCCTCGCCCGTATCAACCTCTTCTCCTCTAATCCGAGAATTGACCGAACGGCTAGGTGAATGATCACCCCCGTGAACACGCAATAAATCAGAGGAACCCGCAGGTTTAAAAACCAGTTTACGGGCAATAGTTTTAGAAACATCCTCACTCGCAAAACGAGGCCCCATGAGTTTTTTAGGGGAGGCACATAACCAGTCTCCATACGGGGTATCAGTCAGATCAAGTTCCTCTTCATCCTCTGCAGCACAGTCCCTATCCACGTGCCCCATGCACCCACAATAGAAACAGAAGAGAGGAAGGCGTTCGTATTTGAAGAAAACACAAATAGGGTTTCCGTCCCTACCCGCCATGAGAGACCCTCGGGCAAGAGGATTACGAACATCAAACAGAATACAAAACCTCACATACTTGCCTCTCTTCATATTACAATTCGGCTCCAACCCCCTAAACTCACCAATCTTACCAGCCAAAGCCGCCACCAGTTTCTCCAATCTACTATTAAAAGGGATATCATAGACTCGAGCCCACAAAGGAACCGAGAATAACTGGAACGAAGAAGGTTGCTTGTTTCTAGTCAATTCTCTTAGAAGAACAATCTGATTATCAAAGTTCTAAGGCTCCTGGTCTAGAACCCTCTGTTTGTCATGCCAATGGAAAAAATGAAACACAAATAAGTTGTGCTCCAACTGAGAAACCTCCACACCATGAACCGGACGCCAAACTTGCTTCATGGTATTCATGAAGGCGCGTGCATTAAAAGGCCTCTCCGTCCAAATCTTTGCCACCAAACACAAAGTGGCCGACAGATCATCATCAACCACCTCTTCCTCTTCAACAACAACCAATTCCGACTCAACTCCCGTCGGGACAGGTGGTAACGAAGGAAAGCGCCCCTTTCCCTGAACACCCGCCGCCCCCATCTCTGAGGCCATGCTGCTTCCACAACACACTCGAACCAACACAACCCCAACAACACCAGACCAACAATGAAACACAGAGGAAAACCGACCACCAGAAAACAAGACAAAAAAGCAAAACCCTAGGCAAGCTTAGGGAGGAAAACCCTAAAAAAAAAAAGAGGAAACCCTAGAAGGGAGAGAGACTCGAAAAAACGAGAGAAAACCCGAAAAAAAAGGGAGTTATGTTAGTAAAACAGTTTGTAGTTAATGAACCATTATTTGATTTCATAAAAAATAATTCATCATTTAGACGAATCCTCTGTGGAAGGAAACTATATTGAGGGAAGTGCCTCCCATTTTTCATGTGTTTACATTTTTAAAAAAACAATAATTTTTAATTTTACTACCTAAGGATATCTTTAACAGAAATACTAATGAATGTGGTTATAGTACAAAAACAAACTACGGTATCTCATTATTAATGGAGAAGTTAAATATTACTAATTAAATGTATATCTTGTTGATTATTTATAAAATATAAAAATATAAAAATCTAATATCTCCACTACTAGAAAATAGTCCTTTACTCTCGGATTTAGCAACGGATTTTTAGCCATTTGTAACGGATTTTTTGATTTGCAACGGATTTTGTCACGGATGAAATCCCTGGTTAAACCCTTCGTTGCAAATCCGGTTGTGAGGGAATTTGTGACAAACCCTTTTGCCACGGATTTTATGAGGGATAAGTCATGACAAACTGTGACAGTCTTATATCCCTCACAGTTAAATCCGTTAGTGTAAACCTTGCTGTTTGTAATGGAAAAAATAACCCACACAAATTAATTCCTTGTTAAATCCGTCACAAACTAAATTTACAGAAAAAATAATTATGCCAAATTCCAATATATTAACATATGCCCCTAATTATATTGAATTTTAATTTTCATTCAGATTTGATGAAAAAATTAAAACTATTTGACAAAATTTATGGCATAAAATAAAAGATCATGAACAATTTTATTGTATCATCTTTATACAAATACAACAAAATAATTATAATGCAAAACATATTTACAATGAGCAATACATATAAAATAGAACAAAATAATTGATTTTACAACATAAAAATACAACAAAACAAGCCGGATTCCGGCGGAATAGATCTGGACAAAACGAACTCAAACACGAATGGTCCCCAACGAATCTGTTCCAAGACTGCATGCCACGAACAGATCTGCAGGCCTTCGTTCAGATCTGCCCCCACTCCTTGCTCTACCCGAGACCATAGCCTGAAACCAAACAAAATCCAAATGTCCACAAAACCCAGAACGTCAAAACACAATCCCAATACATTCATCAAAAATACATTTAATGAGGAAAGGATGAAACAAATCCTTACCCGTTCCAACACTCGCCTGAATCTGCTGCCACATAGAGCTCGCCGGAGTTTACCCGAGTGGGAAATCGACTCGATTCACTGCAGACCACCATCATCGACCTCGAAACGGTCGTCATCTACCGCATCCTCGACGGATGATACTAAATCGGCGGTTGATTGGGCTCAACCTCGCCTCGTCGTTCTCGCATTGATTTGTCCGCCACAAATCCCGAGCACGTCGTGGATTGGGTTGAGGGAAAGGAGTGTAGCAAGGCAAGGGGATTGAAGAGGGTTCTTTTGACGATTGAGGAAGAGAANCAAGGCAAGGGGATTGAAGAGGGTTCTTTTGACGATTGAGGAAGAGAAGAGGGGATTGAGGCTTGAGGGCGGCTGGGTGTGTGTGGTGTTAAGTGACGGCAAAGGTTCGGATTGGGGAAAAGGAAAGGAAGAGAAGAGGGGAGAGTGAGCAGAAGAGAGAGGACGAGTAGAAAGAAAATGAGAAGGCTGAGTTAAGGATGGGTTTTATACCCGGCTCTAACACTAGGGTTTCTACTAAATCTCAAACGACGTCGTATAGTCATTCAAGCCCTCATAGGTCAATGGGCACCTCAATAGTCAAAACGCAAAGGTCTTCGTGTTTTATGCACAACCTCTACCAAAACACGGTTGTTTTGATTAAAACACAACCCAATTGTGTGTTTTAAATTTAAAGAACTATCCTTTTAAATTATTTTCAAATTTTTTCCTAAAAATCATTTAATTTAATAACTCAAAACACTACAAATATCTTTCAATAAAATCAATTATAATTCATAGGAAATCTTAGGAACTATTTTGAATAAACAAATTTGGCCAATTGTGTATTTCAAAGACAACTCTTCTTTTAAATTATTTTCAATTTTTTTAAAAAATTATTTAATTTAATAACTCAAAACACAATAAATATTTTTTGATAAAATAAATTATAATTTATAGGAATTATTTTTTCCCCATCCGATATCCGAAGTTTTAACCCGACTCTTCCGGACATGACCCGAGTTATAGGAACTAATTTGAATAAACTTAAATAATATTTTGTAAGAAAACCTCTTATAATTCCACTAATCCGATCTTGCTTTCATAAGCACAACCCGACTATCCGCCCTTGAGTTGCCAGTAGAATAAGTTGCGGAACTCACTAATTAATTCCACGAATTAACATTAAGGAATTCATCGCATGGAGTACTCATTCGCCTATTATAATGACGGTAGACTCATATAAGATTCCTAACATGTCTTCCTAATCTTCTGTATAGACTAATTGCCTAATTACAAAATTTTTTATATCTTTTATGGAATAAACACAAACACATGATTATAGTTCAAATAATTTAATAAATAGTGATTATAGTTCAAAGGAAAGAATCAATTTTTAAAAAAATTATGTGTAAAATATAATATTAAATTTTTATTCTTTAATAATTAGTGAAAATTTGTGATTTTACAATTTATTCTTTAATAAATATACTAAAAATTAGTAAGGGAAAATTCCGTCACAATTTGTCACGGAAATTGCTTCCTTGCCAAACAGCAACGGGAAAAAAACCCTCACAAAACCGTTTTTGGAATACAACGCTTATGACGGATGGATCCCTTGCAATTTATAAGGGAAAATTATCCGTTACAATTTGTGACCGATAGATCCCTTGCCATTTGTAAGCGAAAATTATCCGTTACAATTTGTCACAGCCAATTCCCTCACAACAAAGGCGGGAAGGAGGCGAGAAAAATTTCAGGTTTGCTGGCAAAAATTACTCACGAGAATTTTCACGGAAATTGCTCCCTTGACAAACAGCAACGGAAAAAAATCCTCACAAAACCGTTTTTGGAATACAACGCTTGTGACGGATGGATCCCTTGCAATTTGTAAGGGAAAATTTATCCGTTACAAAGTTGTGACGGGCAAATCCCTCACAACAAAGGCGGCAAAGAGGCGCGAGAAATATCAGCTGCGCGGGCAAAAATTACTCACGGCAATTGTCACGGAAAAATAATCCCTCGCTGAATCCGTCACTAAATTTTTGTAACGGAAACTTTTCCTTACTAATACCGTTACAAAGCTCATTTTTCGACCTGATTTCGAAAACTCGCGTAACCCTTGCAAAATCCGTCACTATTAGTGAGGGAATTTTGCTCTTCACTAAATCCGAGAGTAAATGGCCTTTTTCTAGTAGTGCTCTCCGATTACTTCCTTCCCTAGACACCTAATATCTCTCTAATCTTGACGATGAAGCTGATTTACCGTGAACGGCAACTCAATCCTGCTCCCGCAGTAGAACACTTGAAGAGACAAAAAAAAGGCAAAATTTAATTTTTCTCAATCTGTTTCGTGATAGATGTGCACACAAAAGTGATATTCCAACTCCTGTGTAAAAGGTCCCTGATGCACTCCATCAGTGGCAGTAGCTCGTACCGGCTGGTGGTCCTATGTGTGAGGATTGAGACTACATCGGAGCTGTCAATCTCGACTTGCAAGTTGGTGATGTTGTCATTCCAGGCAATACAAAGAATGTCGTATACTGCCCACAACTCCGCCATGAGCGGGGTGTATGCTCCCAGGCCATGAACAAATCCTTTCACCCAATGGCCTAAGGAGTGCCTTATGAGGCCGCCCGCCCCGGCTCGTCGCCGATGAGGATCAACAGCCGTCGGTGGTGGCTTTGAAGCATGCCGGTGGTAGTGGAATCCATCCTACACGGATTGAGGTTCGAAGTGGATGAGCTCCCACTGCGTCCATGGTGGTGTGTTCTTCCAAACTGAAACCGCGTATTGAAAGATGGACTGTGCATATGCATCCGCATCTCCTGGTGTGGCATCATGATAAATAACAACTGAGTTCCTTGATTTTTATAGCAACCAAAGTCCGGTGCCGAAGAGGAAGGGCCATGGACAGTTGGTATTGCGTCAGACAGCTGCGGGCAGCATTCAGGAGAGCCAATCCTGTACCATTATTGAGTAAATTTAACCAAACCTGTTTAGTGAATGCACAACCACGTAGTGCATAAATAATGGTTTCTGGGTGTGCAACGCATCTGGGGCACGTATCATCCAATTCCATGTGACGACGCACTCTGGTTGCATTATGAGTAATGCCTCATGTGACACCTACCAAAGAAACATTTGCACCCTTGGCAAACCCTTCCACCGCCATAACTGCTTCCAGAATCGTTGCTCTCAAAGGTGTCATGTTGTTGGATGAGCTCATATGCAGATTTGATGCCCGAAGATGTGTGCTGTCATATTGCAAGATCGTCATCGTCATTAGGGTGAGGTGCCGGAGATAGGGCAATCACCCCTATTATGTGGTTGGGCAAGTAATCCTGCAAAAAATTTAGATCCCAAGAGCCATCAAAACGCACATATGAGCTGACTACCTTGTGGAGGTTTTCAGCCGGGACTTGTTGGGTGGCAAGGGATAGTAGGTTGCCATTCTCCCCTAACCAGTTTTCAGTCCAAAATCTGCCATCACGTCCATTACCAATAAGCCATGAAGAGCCCTTTCGTAATGTTGGCCAGGCCTTGCATATCCCTCTTCAGATGTGGGAGCATTGTCTCCAGGGGGACATGCGGGGAAGGAATGTTCGACCATCCCCATATTTAGCTTTAAGCAGGCGCACCCGCAGTAGATCAGGTTCAGTCAGGAATTTCCAGGCAAGTTTGACCAGAAATGCTTCATTCGCTTGCCGCATTGACCGTAGCTCCAAACCACTGAATCTTTGGGCTGACAAACTGTATCCTATTTGACCAGGGAAGGTTTGCGTGGTTCCTGGGATGAGCCCCATAGGAATTGGCAGGCCATGGAGTCCACCTTGTCGCATAACGTGTACGGTAAGGCAAATGACTGCATCGAGTAAGTAGGTATGGTTTGTAATACAGACTTGACCAGAGTAAGCTTGCCAGGAAACGATAGTGAATTAATTTTCCAGCCTTTTAATTTCTCATCAACTTTCTCGGTAATATAACTAAAAGGTTTGGAACAAGTGCGGCCATGAATGAGGGGAACGCTAAGGTACTTCCCTAAATTTTCGGTGAGGGGAATGCCACACTTGTTACTAATGGCTTTGGACAACCGTTCTGGCACATTTTTAGAGAAAAATATCCATAATTTGGGCTTGCTAACTTGTTGCCCCGAGCTTGCACAAAACTCATCCAAAATATTGTTGATCACATTTGCCTGAGTGATGCTTGCCTCTGCAAAAAGAGCAAAAAAACCAAGTCATCAGCAAAGAACATACGCAAAAAAGATAGACCAGCCGTCCCAATTTTAATAGGTTTCCATTGGTTCGAGTCCACTGCTTTAATAATGGCTTGCGACAGACGTTCAATACATAAAACGAAAATGTATGGGGATAGAGGATCTCCTTAACGTATTCCACATGAGGGTGCAATGGTAGTAGTGTTTTCGCCATTTCCAAAGAACCTGCATAGAGCTAGATGATAAACAAAACATGATTAACGAAATAAACTCAGCAGGGAGTCCAATGTCACATAGTGTATCATGGACAAATTCCCAACGTATGCGATAATAAGCTTTTTCCCAAGTCCAGCTTAATCGCCATAAGACCATCCAATCCTTTCAAATAGTGTATGGTGTTAATAAGCTCCTGAACAACAATCACATTATCCATGATTTGGCGCCCTGGAAGAAAAGAAGACTGGTAAAGTAAGACACGATTAGTTAGAAAGGATTTTAAACGATTTACCAAAACCTTGGACAAGAGTTTATATGTGACATTGCAAAGACTAATAGGGCGAAAACTGGGTGATCAGCTCAGGAGAGCTAACTTTTGGTATCAAGACCAACAAGGTTCTATTCTTCAAATCGTCAAAAAGCTCCAGTGCTGAAGGCCTCATTCACGAATGTACATAGATCTGGCTTAACCACCTGCCAGTTCTTTTGAAAAAAAGTAGCAGGAAATCCATCAACCCCAGGTGCTTTGTGAGGATGCATCTTGCGAAGTGCCTTGTGAATCTCCAGCTCCGAGGCACTAGCCGTCAGGCTTGCTAGGATATCAAGGACAACTGGAACAAAGTTACCTCTAATAGGATACCTTACTAAAAGGGCACCCAAAACTGAAAAAAGGCTGTGGAAATAATCCACCGCCCTATCCCGAAGTACCACCTGATCAAAGCACCACTCTACGTCAATTTTCAGCCCTTGTATCTTATTTTTATTCCTCCGTATCACAGTGGTTGTATGGAAAAATGTGGTATTTTTATCACGACACTTTATCCACCGACTACGTGATTTTTGGAACCAAATCAGCTCTTCCTACGTGATTTTTTGAACCAGATCAGTTCTCCTTGAAGTAACAGAAGATCGAACTCTTTCTTTAGTTGTACTTTCAACTTCTGAAGAAAAGGATTGTCCCGACCATTATCACGGGCCCTTTGGATTCCTGCCAGCCAATTAACAAGGGCTCTCTTTCTTTTAAACACATTACCAAAAACATTTTGGCTTCAGAAGGTGAGAGTCTTGGCCAGGGACTTGGTCTTTTCAACAAGTGGTTATCAGAATTCTAGTTCACTCGCAACAGGGGTTCAACCTCGCTGTGGGTAGTCCAAGCCATCTGAAATCTGAAAGGGTGCGAACCCAAACTTGCTGGCGGATGTGTAAGTTTGAGGAGCAGCGGCAAGTGACCTGATTTGGTGCGCGGAAGATGCACTACCAAGGCATCCGGGAAGAGGTTTCTCCAAACCCCATTAGAGATGGCGCGGTCAAGCCTCTTGCGGACACCCGCACAATATGTAAAAGGATTATCAACAAAACAGAGGTCAATAAAGTCCCACTTCACAATCAAATCCACAAACTTCTTACAGACAACATTCCCCGACGTAGATGGACCTCTCCTTTCCTCAGAAGATGTAACAACATTGAAATCCCCTGCCAAGACCCAGGGGCTTGATACATTATCTGCAATAGCATCTAGGCTAGACCACAAAGTGTTCCTGCATGATCGCGTCGGACTAGCATAAATGGCAGTAAAGAGCCAGGGGCTGCCACCCGATGGGGTAACCTCCATATGAATGAGTTGTCGTGAGGATGAGAGAATAGAGATATGTAAGAGATCCGATTTCCAAACCACCCAAATGCCTCCACAAAAACCCATCGGGTCTTCCACAGCACTACCTTCAAACCCAACTGCATAAAGAAATGTGAGTTTCTTGAGAATTCAATCCAAGTTTCCATGATTACAAGAATGCAGTGCCAATGTAATTTAACAAGCTCCTTAACAACAAGCTTAAACTTGTTACACCTATTCTCCACCTTCATATCTACAAAACTGCATTCTTACGTTCAAAAAAAACTGCACTGTTAAAAATGCTTACTGTTATATTCATGACATGTTGTGGCCTGCCCAATCACACCCTCATGTGTGGCTCTCTCTTGTTTGTACCCCTAAAATTGAATGCTTTCTATGGATGGTCATCAATAATGGGATCGCAACTCATAAGGCACTATTGGGTCGAGGCATTATTTCTATTAATGGTGCTTCATGTCTTTTTTGCTCTGGTCATATTGAAACCACCAACCATCTTTTTCTCCATTGTACCTTCTCGTGGACTCAACGGCAACGTTTATGTCAATGATGCCATGGTGGGGTGCTGAATGGATAGTTCCATGTGAGTTTGCAGAATGGTATTTCATTGGCCTTTTCTTTCTTCTGCCATAACCAATCGCTTTGCATGGATGATTTTAGGGCTATCTACCATGTGGGCAATTTGGCTGGCCAAAAACTGCCCTCCACTCTTGGAAAAGTGTTGTCAGAGGTACTCATAACAGCTTAGTTTCCATATAACTTTCCCTATATTTGTTTCTTGCCTCTGGTTTTTGTTTCTTGCTTCTGTTTTACAGCCATTTCCTTGCTTCTTTTGTTTGAACTTGCATAATTAGAATTTAGGTGAAATATTCCAATTACAATTTATGATTTCATTGATCAACGATAAAATTGTTGATCTAATAATTATCTCATATTTAACAATAATTAAATAATTACCATTTATAATAATATTTTTGTATTATAATTAAATTGTAATATATTAAGCATGAACACTTTTTATATATTTTTCTACCAAACATGTTTTACATGAAAAACTTTGACATTTTAAAATATTAAGCTAACATAAAGTTTGAAAAATAAAGTGTATGTAATAGAAGAATTTTAATTTTTTTCTAGTTTAACTTTCTTAAGAATTGGTTTCATTTGATTGTCTTCATCTTCAATACAAATCTAAGTTTTTTCTTTTTTATTTTGTTCTTTAGCTGTTGCTTTCGCACTTCCTCTGCAACAAATCGTATTTTTCTCTATTCCACTCGTTTGCTTTGTTCATACTTAGTAAGAAAATGTATTCTTCGTCTTGACAAGTAATCAAATTTTCTTTTTGTTGCTTTGCCTACAAAATAAGGTTTGATTTGTCAATGCCTATTCCAAAATAAATCAATTTTTACTTATCATTCATTATTTACCTCATCTTCCGACATCACAATATAATTAGTCACATTGCATCCAATTATCATTTTTGCCTCGTTGAATATGGCTACCAATGCATCATCTTTTCCGTCAGGCACTTCAAGTCTTAGCATATATCTATAAAATATGAATTGCACGTGTAAAAAAAGATTTAAATGTAAATGTTTAGCGAAGATAAGTAACTGTTTGATTTTTAAAAATGCTCATACCTTGGTTTGTATCCATCATATCTATTGTATTTTTCTCCTACATATCGTGCTTTGTTGTCTAAAATATCGTGCTTTGTTGTCTGAAACATCTACTTTCTTTCTGCACTTTTTGCATGCATGATAGCATGGTTTTTCTTTATTTATTGCCTCCATCATTTTAGCGTGGAATGAACAGTGTATCACCTACATACATCCAATAGTTAGGTTAATGCGAAATAAATATTGTTGTGAAAAAAATATTAATATTATTAAATTTATATACTTACCTTTACTGTTGTTACGGTACCCATGTTTTGTATGTCCATATTGTAAATTTGGCGGCATCTCTCATCCTTTTTGTTTTTGGTTGTTGTGCAAATTGCATATCTTCTTTTTGTCGTTTCCCAACTTTCATTATATATTTTTTCCGATGTCGCTTTTAAGTGAAGCAGATAATACACCTACCACTCTTGAATTTGAATGACTTCTTATATTTTTGGATTTATCATGATTTATGCCGTTGATAATTAGAGCATGCCTGAGAGTTAAATATAAATTTGTCAGTTACTATATATATATATATAAGGCTTCCAAACAATTTTCGTAAATCGTTTACCATTATATTCTGCTATTCTGATGTCCGATATTGCAATGACTTGGTCTTTATCTTCATTTTCATATAATTTTTGTCCCTCTTGATCCTCCAAATCACCCTATAGTATTAGTGTTAATTGCTCATTCCTGCATATAAAATGAAAATTAGTATTAAATAAAAAAAATTATAACAAGAAGGTATTATACATAATTTATTTTTTTTCTTTTTCTTTATTCATCAATATTAATTCTCTTCTTTGGCTCTAGTTTATACCCGCTTGATACTTCGCCTTGATCACAATTCCTAGTAAGTCTATTCAAAGACATTATGAATAGTTAGATTGTTTGATTAAATAAAATTATTTAAATTAATGAATGGTTACTATACTTACCTATTAGCTTTGCTTTTTCACACTTCTCAGCATCATCGAATTAACAAAAATCATATTTTAGCACATCAGTTGAAATCGGAGTTTTGAGCCTCTTTTGCGATTGTTGAGTTTGATAATATTATTTCCACATTTTGGTTTACTGTTGCATATTTTGGATTTGGTCTTTTTACCTTCCCATTAATGATGAAGTAAGTTTTATCTCTCTGAAACATATCTCTGAATTTCGCTACTCCTTCGCTAAACATTGTAACTTGTATCTTTGTTCCTGAGCCAAAAATTAATATTAAAATATAGATATTATTTATGTAGTTAAAATATTATTAAACGAATAAATAATAGATATGCATTTTTTTATAATTTTTTTTGTACCTCATTATCTACGAAAATAACTTTCCTTCTTTCACCTTTTGCTCTTTCATTGTTGTAGGAATCTGTAGAGCCTCGCCTCATCACCAATACTTTGGAGTTGAACTTCTTTTGATTTTTTTTGTATTTTTTCTTGTAATTTATTGATGGGGATGCAATGTAGCTCGCCTATTAATTTTTTTATCACTGAAAAATAACATTAAAAACTGAATAAACAAATAATATTATAATAATAGACTTTTATTAACCTGAATTAATTAATATGTTAGGTAATAAATCTATAGAAGTAAAAATAATAAAGAATTTTACTATAGAGTAAAATAATACAGATTATATTTTATATAGAAGGTTTTGATCCGATATTACATTAATTGTTTTTTTTTTAAATAAATGAAACCAAATAAAGATTTATTGTTCGAGAGGAACAGTACGAATTTTTTGGTTTAAAAAACCAAGCCAAGGAATAGTAAATATTATTTCACAAAAGGGAAGTGGCAGAAACTAATAGAGATTATGTTTTTATATAAAGTGTTTATTTCCAACACTATTAAATTTTATCACGAAATATAAAAGAGGCCGACTTTACAACTGGAAAAGGACAGGTTTGCTAGGCTTCTTCAGCCCATGGGCATCAGCAAAAGAACTGGAGCTGTGATTTCGGTGCTAAGTTGCCGCGTGGACATGAATACTCAATTGGAATTTGTCTTCCTGTCAAATGCGTACGCACGAGGGCTTTGATACACATCTTCCACATAAAAGATTGTACTTTTGGTGGGATATTGCAAGACTCAGGTTTTCTCTACCACGATTTCCAAGAAGGATCAATACTTTCCCGAGCAAAAATTTGAGGACAAAGGAGCTGCAAACCCACAAAGTACCCCGATTTAATAGTATAGACCCCAGAAGGAGTATACTACAAAGACAAACAATTTGTGACAAAAAAAAAGACAAACAATTAGGCTCAGTATTTATTGAAAAGGGATACTTTTCGTTAGCCTCCTCTCTTTAGAATTAAAGAATGAGTCCATTTGTTTTGTTACTGTAACAGCATAAAAAAATTGTTCATTCTGGCCGAAAGGTCCAATACTGAAACAAGCGATTCAACTTTGAAGTGCTCGACACTTTTAAACCAATTGGCTACCTCCGGAATAAAATGAGCTTTTGAGATATTCCCCTAAGTAAAGCTTGGTAGAAATTTGAATTAGGATTATACCCAGCTTTCAATACTCGGGCCAACAAGCTGCTATCCTCCTGTAGCCTTGTTTTGCAAGGAAAGAAAGGTTTGTAGCGTGAAATACATGAAATCCAAGACCACCTACTACCTTTGGGTTGCACAACTTCTCCCGTATTACACAATGGATACAACGCCTGCAATCTCTTTGGCCCCACCAAAAACGGTGAACCAGTTTCTAATTTTTTTTTTTTTTATGCTAGAAGAGTATCCCCGTCAGTACAGGACTAATCTCTCTCAAGCTTCAATCAGCACCTGTTAAGGTGGATGTGAGGACCCGACCCAAGATTAATTGGGCATCCTCACCTGTTCCTTCACACCTTCTTCATAACTAACAATCCAACAATCAAAGGAGTCGCCACCTTGATTTTATTTGGAAAAATCAAGGAAAAAATCATTAGGCATCGGCCTCTTTCGAAGGCCACATTTTAAGAGACTGATCTTTAGCAAATCAGAGATTATTAGATTCGGGGGTTCTCCATGGATGGGAAGGTGTTAGGCACCCATCCATGTTGGGGCAAAATTTTGTGGAATAGAAGAATAATTATATGCCTTGTGAGTGTGTATGCATTGTGTGGAAGCAAATCACATAACAAACAAAACTAAAACAAAAAGGAATTAAAACATATTTGGGCTTGAGTTTCCACTACTAGAAACCACCTACGTACCCCGGCGACCTGGTTCAAAGCCCACGTAGTTCTCAACATGGCATTACCACAATACTTACATCATCAACAACAACATCATTAGCATCAAATCATTAACAAATAGTAGATAAAAAGGGACCTAGGATTACCTCTTGCAGCCCTCCTCTAGCTCCTTGATTTGGGTTGTGTTCTCCACCCACTTTCCTTCCACTTCTTAGCTCAATCTTTGATCTCCTCTTGATCTAATCTTTCTGTCTTCTTCTTGATGCTTCCCATGAAATTTCTCCAGATTTTTTTGCCTATAAAAAAGTTTTTAGGCTTGGAGAAGTAGCATTTCTCCAAGTACTTAACCTTATGGGGGGTATGTGTGAAGAGAATTGTGTGTGTCTTGGATGTGAATGGGAGGTCCTATTTATAGAGTTCTGGGAAGTGTAGGAGTCATGCACCTCTTAATGATCAAGATTATGGCCATAAATCTGGGCCAAAACCGTCTAGAATCAAATTAGGATCGAAAATCAGAGAAATCGCATTTCTGGGGACGCATGACCGCCGTGGCGGGCGACCATCTTTAGATGGCAGCCAGGTCCTGGCGGTCATCCATGCATGACCGTCCAGGCCTAGCGGTCCACCCGAGATGACCGCCCGGCCTTTCGGGTTTCATGCGTTCTTCCCATTTTTAGGCCCAATCTCCCATAATTCAGCCCTGACTTGATTTAACAGTGTAATTAACCCCTAATCAACCCAGAATATCTCCTTTTCTTGATTATTACTCCTCCTAAACCTTCCAAGTGTGATTGATACATATTCACTCCTCATTTCATGCAATTTCATACCAAAAACACATTTACCATAAAAAGGTAATTCAATTCTGATTTTCATGAAAATCAGAGCTAAGATTAGTCTGCAAGAAATGTGTTTATGGACCAATAAACTTTGAAGAGTCCATGCTTTATTAACCTAGGCCTTTAAATTTATTTCTAACCCAAAAATACATCATCTCAATGTAATTGGGCTAAAAACAAATAAAAGACCCACATAAATAAAATAACATACTTTATTTAAATTAGACTTTAATATATATTTTCACCCTAGGATTAAATCATCTCACTAATCCTAAGACTTAAACACATACAAGTGCCCAATTTATAAAATATATAAATTTTAATAAAATAAATTCTAAATGTGCTTTAGCCAAATACCAAATCATCTCATCAATCTCATAGTTTAAGCATACTTCAAATCTAAATTGGAAGAATATCCTTGAGTCAAATTTGGGTGTTCACAATGGGCACTAGACCTGGCAAAACGGGGTATTGACACGACTACCCGACACGAACCTGATACGAAATTAGCAGGTATAGGTCAGAGATTTTCAACCCGTTCATTTAATTGGGTTGACCCGACACGACACGAAAATTAGCAGGTCAGGTCGCGGGTTGACCCACCAACCCGATGGGTACTTGTTTATGATCCAATTATATTTAAGGTATAAATATTTTACTAATTTAATATAAGACTTATTTAATATTTAAGGCTAAAGCTACTAAAATTATCCAAAAATATTTCTATAAATGCTTTAAAATATTATTATATTATGATTATACAATTTATAATTTTGTTAATATATGAGAAAATCTAATTATATGCCTATTTGCTTAAAAAATACAACGATTTGTGCAAAATATAAAAATTTCAAACTGGTTTTTTGACTTGTTAGACTTAATAGGTAACCCGCGGGTCAACCCGAACCCGGCACGATAATAAACGGGTTGGACACGATGCAACACGATTGTTAAATGGGTCGAGTCGGGTTGAAGATTTAACCCGTTTACCTATTCAACCCGACACGACAACACAAATTGCCAAGTCTAGTGGGCACCCTACCAACTATGCATGCTCCATTTATATCACTAGGACTTGAACCCTGGTTGATGTTTAAAGGATCCTAGCCCTTCTCCACTAGGACCAACACAAGTTAGTAAACTAGCATCTAATTGTAGGCAATAGAAAACTACTCATCAAATAATTATGAATAAATTGTGCCATTGATTTAATAAAGATCTCACTCTGTCATAAATGAGAATCAATTTCCCGTTTACCAGAGGGAAAAGATTCAAATGTCCAAGTGTAATTGGCTTCTAACGCTGCAATCTCCTGTGCAATGGCATCTCACCAATCTTTGTGTTGGATTGCCTGATAAAATTGTAGCGTTCCGGCTTAACGACTGTTACTACGAACAAGGACGGCACCTTTGTAATATGCACTGTCCTCACTCACATTTTTTCGAGGAAAACTTCCCAGGAGCGCCCATCCCACAATTACTCCACGCCAAGCATGTTTAACTTTGAAAATTTTATGGACTGAGCACCAAAAAGGTAGGTCTACCTTGTTGATATAGTTCGTACCCATAAAATGGTTTAAGCTATTCTTAATTATATAGTCCCACACATGTACAACCTCGGAATCACTTCATTTGAGCTATTCTTAATTATACAGTCCCACACCCGTATAATTACGAAATTGTCCTACTGTGTAGCCCCATCCCTACATAGTCTCAGGGTCTCTCTTATTCGGGTGTGGATTCGGTTCATTAATGAGCCCCTACATCTAGAAGCCTTCCAAAATCCACTCCTTATTCATGCTCACCCTCGCACCGACGTACACTTCTCGCCCTCATCAACCCCAGGTGTCATAAAAATCCTTTAGGCTCATCACTGTAGGAGATGGCCGATAAAAAGAAAGAGTGAGTAGGGGAAAATTTTGAATACGAAATTAATTTTGATATAGGATATGTACATTTGATTTAGCCGAATAAGATGGAGAGAGTGATGTGTCAGATGTAGGATCCAAAGGAAGGGAAAGAGTGTAATCATATCAAGATAATATGCGTAAGGCTTGCCTCGATTGTTTGCCAATGCATGATTCTGGCTGCTTGTTAGTTGCACACTTCTAAAAGATGTCTGAGTTTGCATTCTACACTCCATTTTGTTGAGGTGTGTGAGCGCAACTAGATTGTCTTGCTACGCTATGCTCCATGTAAAATTTCAGCAACTCTTCATAGACAAACTCTATGTCATTGTTAGAGTGGATATCATCTTGATTTTGTTTGTTGCATTGTGTATGCACCCAATTGAAAAATTGCACCAAACACATCTTCACCTTGGCTTTATATTTCATCAAGAATTCCCATATTGCACGGCTATAAGCATCAACTGAGGTATGGCAATAATGTGCTCAAAAATAGATGTAGTATTATATGGCCACCAAATATCACAATATAGTAAATCAAAAGCATGCTTTGATTTATTCATACTAAGAGGAAATGTTAACCGAGTTTGTTTAGCTTTATAACAAGCATCATAAAATGATGTTTTCTTAAAATTAGAATCCATAGGTAAATTCCAAACCAACGAAAGACAATCTATTATTAGATGCCCTATTTGTTTATGCCATTGCTTTATGCTGATAGAACCATGTGTTAGCAAGGTTTTCTCCCCTTTCATTGGTTTTAGATAATATAGCCCTTCTTCTCTCTAATTATTCCCTTCGACTTCTTCGTGGGTAATTTTTTTGTATCACAAAACAATAGAAAAAATGATCACAGAGCAATTGAAGTCACAAGTCAATTTTCTAATTGGCAATAGATTGAAATGAAAATCTAGGACCTTAAGGACTTATTTGAGTATCAAATCGTTGTCCAAAGCAACCCGTCCAAACCAATAAACTCTAGTTATCTCACCATTGGCAAATGTACCAAAAGTTGATTTCACAAGGCTTCATATCATATAGTTGACCAATATTCTGAGTGATGTAACTTGTTACTCTTGTGTCAGAAATCCAAGTACGCTTATCATTTTTAACTTAAAAGTTGGAGGTTTCCATATTGACAGATATGTCACATGGAGTTGACTTCTCCTTGTCAAGAAGTGCCAACGATTGTTGTTGTTGTGTCTATGTTAGGTCTAGTATCACTATATTAGTGGTGTCCACTTTAGCAGCTCCCCAATTCAACAATGAGAATGAGAGTTATTTTATTTCCTTCCTCGACTACAAAACTAGTATTCTTGTAACAAAACTCTAAACTGTGATTTGTCTTTACACAGAGTGTGCCAGGTGAGAATTTGTCTTCAATTTTCCTTGCCTGTTCCGTATCTACTTTCGCCAATAATGCTAATGCCTCAACTGTTGGAATTTTAGCTCTACCAACTCATTTTTTGAGACGACCGCATCCCAAAACCAAATATACAAAACATAAATAACAACAAAAGACAAAAATTCCCTTGAGTCTAGGAATGCCAAAAACCTCCGAGTAAAATGACTCATCAATATTACACAATAGCAAAATAAACATGGGGATACTAAAAGACTCAAAAATAAATCAGGCTCAACAAGCCAAGTAAACACCGGCCAACAAACCGGGATAACATATAATCAATCCAAATATAACAAAACAGCATCTCGATAATTTATGCAGCGGAAATCAATAACGAGCTCAGTGACAAATACATACATATGAAGTGTTAACCTATGGATCCGTCCCCGAAGGAAAGTAAGCATAATTACCTGAATGCATCCCTGATCCACGATCAGCTAACCTGTGTAAAAACTGTGAGGGGGTGAGATCAACCACTGTCTCACCACAAACAAATAAACCAGAATATACTAGTACAATTCAACCATGAATACATCAGTATCTGGCAATAACAGCCATAGTGCAAAACAAGGCACAGTGCACCAAACAAAGTCAAGATCAGACTTTATTCCCATGTTTATCTATAATCAACTTATTAGAGTTATGTTTAATTATATCATTAGCGTTGGGTAATTTATTAGGGCCCTCTACTGTGTGCGTCGGGAGCGGTAGCGACTGGCCAGCTCCCCAGGGTGTATTGCCAACATCAAACATATATATACATATATCAATACACCAGAATGGGTAAGTTCCGACAAAAAAAAAAACCACTAACAACCAAGTGGCCGACAGCTCTAGGAGGGCTGCTCTCCTCAAAGGAATACATAAACAAGAATCTTGGGGCATACCCGTCAGTCCCCAAGTCACCATCTCTGTGAGGGGTGCTCTCACCCAAAAGAATAAGAAGTAACAAATAACCAAGGGGTACAACCGACAATCCCCAAGGCGCCAGCTCTGTGAGGGGTACTCTCACTAGTATACTAATCGAGGAGCGTACCCATCAATCCCCTCGCCGCCGTCTCTGTGATTGCTACTCACTAACATAAGAGGACCCGAGGGGTACCCTCTCTCCCTCTCGGTGCTACCAGTCAACAGCCCCACAGTAGAACATATATTATTCAGAATTATTTGTTATCAGTTATAACGTATGTATAGAGCAATTCTCATAGTGTGTTTACAGGTGGTGTGCCACCAGAGAGAGTCTCTAAACCAAGCCTAAGGCTCACAAGAACACATGATATTGGCATGACAGCACGTATCATAAAACAAGGCAATACCAGCCCATAAATAATTCACATGGCATTATCAGTCCAAAATAATTAACATGGCATTCCAACTCACAACAATTAGCATGGCATTAAAAGCTCATAACAATCATCATGGCATTATTAGCTCATAACAATTAACACGGCAACGAAATACATAAACAGGCACACAACACAGCCAGAGCATGTATCACAACAAGCTAAACCAGGCTTAAAATACTTGCAGTATCAAATCATTTACCAGACTATGTACCAAGCCTATCAACCTGAGTACCGCAGGCAGTAAAGCGTATTAAGGTTTGTATGTCCTCACCTGGGCTATAGTAATTGCCTTGGAAAATCTGACACATTCCCTTGCCTCGACATGTCCTATATTATAACACAACATGGTCACATATATGACGAACGTAGAATATGATAGATGCATGCTGGTTATGTGATTATATCGCTATTACGACTTAAGCCTTCCAGACTGATGATGTTTATTAATCGAGAGTCTAGGCACGTAACCACAAGGGTCAGGGTCCGAGCCCAAAGGTCTACTCTCACTCTTAGTCTACATCTCCATCGTGTCACGGGCCTAAAGTTTACAAGCTTGAAGCCCAACTAAGTCCAAATCAATATCCGAGCCTAAAGCGCACATCATCAAAACCACCATTAAACTCTAACATGTCCTTGGGCTTAAAGCCCATTCCTATTAAGTCCAATTATCATCTCCAAGGTTAAAGTGTTTCATTATTGGGCTTGGGCCCAGCTTTGCTAGTTCCTATTCCAAGGTTACCCCCGAGCCCAAGACTACCCGTCCTAGCGGTTCTAAGCGTGTCGGATAAAAAATCTGGCCATACGCCACTCAACTCGCCACACTCGGTGTCCACTATTCCATTTCATTTTAATACACTAATTAAATGATATGCCTTGTAGAAGAAATGAAATGCACGTCATTGCCCGGGGAGTTACCGTGTTCGGCTCGGAAGCACACCATCTCGCTCGAATAATGCTCGACCCGCCGGATTTTGGTCAGTCCTCGCCAGATAAATTTGTCAAAATTGCAATGTCTCAAATCTACCGAACACCAGGGCGAAAAACCACAACAACCAAATAGTGGATTTAGTCTTTGACACAGACAATAAAACAAAAGGCAATCAGTTTATGGTCGACGAAAATACTCTCCGGAAGAGCAATCCGCTCTACCCGGATCTACAACCCAAAACCCAGACTGACCCGAGACCACAACAACACCAGCTCGTGTACACAGTCTCGAGTACAAGCCCATGCCGATGAGCCAAGATCCTATTCCAAATCTCAAATCCACTGCTGAAACACTCAGCTCCACCTCAACCCAGCACCCACTGCCGACGACTAGGTACCTGAGCCACCAACACAGCCCCGCCGACCAGCAAAACGCGAGACCACTGTCGGCAAAGAATCCCACACGAACCCGCTAGCAACGTTAAGTGACGGTGGTGGCGAATCCTCGACCAAGGTGGTGACGACGGCCGAAGCTCGAGCCTCATCTACGGGCACAGAGTCGACCCGAAGTGCAACCTCCTCTCACTGTGCTACCCTCCGACTTGTAGCGACGACGACGACCAGCCCGTTTGCGGTGCTCGATGAGGACGGCAGCGGTGCGAGTGTGTTTGTGGGAAAGGAGAAAAAAAAATAAAGGAGGAAGAAGATGGGAGCGGCGGCCAAGAGAAAACGGAAGAGAAAAGAATAAGAGAAAAGAGAGAGAGAGGAAGAAGGAAAAAAAGGTTAGGGTTAACCCGACTTGGCCCAAACGACGCCGTTTTGAGTTAAGTTGCGGTCAACCCGCCCTAAATGGTCAACCCCTTTTAGTTTTTTTTTTAAAAAATCAAGCCCAAAATGACGTAGTTTCACTGAACTACTTAGAAACCCAACTTCCAACTTTGAAACCCGATTTAACTCCAATGAAGGCTCGATAAAGAAGGAACCCGACGTAAAACTCAATAATTCGAGGTAATTAAATACCTTTAGGTCCAAAACTCCAAAAAACTCACGAGGGTAACATTTAAATTAAAAATTCCAAAAATTCCATAAATAAAATTATGAAAAATCGGGGCGTTACAATTCTACCCCACTTATGAAAATTTCGTTCCCAAAATTACAAGATAAGAATCAAAACAGATGTGGATATTGCTCCCTCATATGGGACTCAACCTCCCAACTAGCCTCATTCGGAGAATGACGGCTCCATCTAACTCGAACCATGGGAATTGTACGACTCCTCAACTGCCGTACTTCCTGAGCTAAGATCTCAAACCACTCCTCAACATAAGTCAAAACATCAGCAACCTCCAACTCCATTGGTGACACCACATGACTCGGATCAGACCGATAATGCCTCAACATCGAGACATGGAATACATCGTGTATATGAGACAGCTCCTCCGGTAAAGCTAATCTGTAGGCCAGCGGACCAATCCGCTCCACGATCTCATAAGGACCGATATAATGAAGGCTCAACTTGCCCTTCCTCCCTCACCAGATAACACCTCTCCAGAGAGCAACACGGAGGAAAACTCTGTCACCTACACTGTATTCCATCTCCTATCGATGCTGATCAGCATAACTCTTCTGTCGGTCCTGAGCAGCTCTCATGCACTGCTTGACCACCTCAATTTGATCCACAGTCTCCTAGACAAGATCTGAACCAATCACTTGTCTCAGACCCTCCTCATCCCAACAGATCGAACTACGGCACTTCCGCCTATACAAAGCCTCAAAAGGCGCCATACTGATACTCGAGTGGTAACCGTTGTTATAAGCAAACTCAACTAACGGTAATGTCTCATCCCAAGAACCACTGAAGTTGAGCACACAGGCATACCCTTCAAATTCTAAATAGTCCTCTCTGACTGTCCATCTGTCTGCGGATGAAAAGCTATACTGGAATTCAGCTTAGTACCCAAAGTTGACTGTAAACTCTTCCAGAAGTGAGAAGTGAACCTCGGATCCCTGTCCTACACAATGGATAGAGGAACTCTATGCAATCTGACAACACTCGAGACATACAACCTTGCCAACTTATCCATCGTATCCGTCTACTGGATAGGTAAGAAATGAGCTGACTTAATCAACCTGTCAACAATGACCCAAATGGCATCATGCCGACCCCGGGTCCTCACTAACCCTATCACAAAGTCCATAATGATATTTTTTTCCACATCTACAGTGGAATAGTCAAAGATCTCAACTTGCCCGCATGAGTCTGATGCTCGACTTTCACCTGCTGGCAAGTCATACAACAAGCCACAAACTCCGCAACATCCTTCTTCATCCCAGGCCACCAATAGTGACTCTTCAGGTTCAGGTACATCTTTGTGCTACCCAGATGCATGGCATAAGGTGCGTCGTGCGCCTCATCCATAATCCACCTCCTCAGGTCATCCACGTCCGAAACACAAAGACGATCACCCGTCATCAAAGCTCCATCCTCCCGGATGTAAAAACTAAAACTCTCTCCACCGAGAGCCTTATCCCGCAGCTCCGCTAGAAGAGGGTCACCGAATTGCAACTCCATAATCTTATCCCGCAAGGTCGGACGGATGCTCAAACTGGCCATCAAGGCCGCGGTATCATCAACCTCCAACTGGGCATCCAAAGACCTCATCTCCAACAAAGATGGCAAATCAAAGGAAACCGACTCCTCATCTGCAGATGAAACTCTCTTTCGACTCAAAGCATCTGCAACCACATTAGCCTTTCCTGGATGGTACTCAATAGTACAAGCATAATCCTTCAGGAGCTCGATCCAACGCCTCTGCCTCATGTTAAGCTCCTTCTGGGTCATGATGTACTTTAAGCTCTTGTGGTCCGTGAAAATCCAACACTTCCCCCCAAAAAGATGATGTCTCCAGATCTTCAAAGCAAAGACCATAGCAGCTAACTCTAAATCATGGGTCGGATATTTCTTCTCATGAGTCCTCAACTGTCTAGAAGTATAGGCAATCACCCGACCCTTCTGCATCAACACACAACTCAAACCCAAACCAGAAGCATCACTAAGCACCGTGTACTCCACACCAGGTCTAGAAACTGTCAACACTGGTGTAGAAGTCAACCGACTCTTTAGCTCCTCAAAACTCTGCTGGCAACGATCATCCCACGCGTAAGAGTAATCTTTCCTCAATAGCTTATTCATGGGACCCGCTATCAAGGAAAAACCCTCAATGAACCTGCGATAGTAACCAGTAAGTTCAAGAAAACTCCGCACCTCAGATGCATTCTTCGGTGGTTCCCACTCCATAACCGCCTTAACGTTGGCCGGGTCTACCTTAATACCTTCTCCTGACACTATACGCCCGAGAAAAGCCACTTCATCCAACCAAAACTCGCATTTGCTGAGTTTGGCATAAAGCTGTTTCTCCCGCAGTCTCTGCAACACCAGTCTCAAATGCTCCTCATGCTCGGCCTTACTCCTCGAGTAAACCAGAATATCATCAATGAACACCACCACAAACCGATCTAGGAACTCATGGAACACCCCATGCATCACACACATGAACACCGCAGGAGCATTTATCAGCCCGAAGGGAACCACAACAAATTCATAATGTCCATACCGAGTGCGAAAAGCAGTCTTTGGTATGTCCTGTTCTGCAATGCTGACCTGATGGTATCCGGATCGCAAGTCGATCTTTGAGAACACAGATGCTCCCTACAACTGATCAAACAAGTCATCAACCCTAGGCGATGGATACTTGTTCTTTATAGTCACCTTGTTCAACTGCCTGTAGTCCACACACATCCGCATACTACTATCCTTCTTTTTAACAAACAAGACCGGGGCACCCCAAGGGGAAGTGCTTGGTCTAATGAAACCCTTTTCTCACAACTCCTCCGACTGCTTCTTTAACTCCTGAAGTTCGGTCGAAGCCATCCTGTAAGGTGGAATAGAGATAAGAGTAACTCCCGGTACCAAGTCCACTGTATACTCAACCTCGCGCTCCGGAGGTAAACCTGGTAACTCGTCAGGGAATACATCTGGAAACTCCCTCACTATCGAGATATCCTCCAAACCCGGTACTGGTACCGTAGAGTCCACTACATGGGCAAGGAACGCATCACATCCTTCCCGGATCATCCTGAAAGCCTGCATGGCTGAAATCCAACAAGCAGAAAGAGCTCTCCGCTCCTCAAAAAACACCAATCTATGCACTAAAAGAGAAGACAAGAACATTTCTTTGGCCCGACAATCCACCATTGCCTGGTGTCTGGTTATCCAATCCATGTCTGGTATCATATCAAACTCACCCTAGTCCATCATAATAAGATCACGAAAAACCGATCAACAACTCCGTCGAAACACCTCGACAAAACCCGATCAACAACAAAATCACCAGAGATCTCAACAGCTATGACAGCATCCTTTTCAAGATAACAACCACCGCGGTTATAACAACAACATAAAACTTCTTTCAATTAGATCTCGATACTGGATGATACAGAATCACAAAACATGCTATCACCGCTACCCAAACTGGGTAGTACTACTCATCAACATAGACATTAATTGTTCAACATGAAGAGAAAACGTCAAAACGATACATCACTCGACGTTTAGGCACGAAGAACGACGACTCCTTCCCACTGAGAAAACCAACTTCACATGGAGCATGGAAACCGTCTCAAGCGGACCCTAAGAACATAGAGTGAAAGCGCACTTGCTGAAAACACAGAGATTCATTGTCCACGCCGGTCAATCCACAAGAGAAACTAGCAAGCCTTTCAAGACCATAGATGGTCCAATCCCATGTTACTCGGAAAAGAATTGTGAGCCAAAGCTTAAAGGTTTACCTTGATTCTAATAACCAGTGGATGCACCATTTAAATCGACATCGACAACCAAGGTCCAAAAATTTCATTTCCGGGTCATCCCGACCCATAGTATAAAAGCACTAGCCTATCGGATCCATATCGACACCTATATGAATGCAACTTGTCAAAAACAGGTTTGAAAACGACACATAACTTGTGTTAGTTTCCCTAGAGCTATTATGACACTCATAACAAGCACAATATGCAGCAGAAATAAGGAAACTTAACCAAGAACCAAGTGAAGCATGCATAAACCGTATAACAAAATTTTCGTACCTGTAGTATTAGGATCTTTCACCTAAATGCTGGACGGAATCAGCAAGAGCAAGACAACGGCCTGGCTCCTCTACGGTATCCACACGAACCGTGACCGGCTTGGAATCATCACATGAATCCAATCCCGAGCTCACCCGAACTGATGTGCTAGCAACAAGAAGCGGGTGCTTGTGTTTGTGGTGTTTGTGTTCTTCTTTCTTTCACAAAGAATGAAGAGAGTGATGTGTATGTTCTGAAACGCTCAAGGACTCCAAGACCCTCTCAAGCTCTGAATTTTTTAGACACACATCACATGGCACTTAGTGTGGCTCAATTATTCTGACAATAAGTGAACCAACCAGCCCAAAACGACCTGGTTCAACCATGGTCCAACCACGGTTCAATCACCTGCTCGAATCAACGGTTCTATATGTGTGACCTTGTAAGCACTTGTAACGTCCGGCAATAATCGTAAAATATCATTTTTACAATTATAAGCAAAGAGCGGCGTCTAGCAACACATCATTGCTACCCGAACGACAAGATCAGTACTGATTCTCTATGCCTCGGAACATGTCATCGTCCTTTCGTCCCATTATCAAGATCAAACACGAGACATGGAATATGTCAATCTCGTATGTGTTTAATCTATGTTTCTTGATCCCCGAGTTAACTGTATAAAATGGATACCCGTGATATCACCATATCACTTAATCCGAGCATGGCCATGCATTTAACAGTTCAACTCTATCAAGAAAACATCCGATAATATACCCGTTATATGGGTCGGACGAATCCCCTCTTGATCAATCAAAACCCACTACATAATCATCATATACCCAATGATTACCCTTATGTCCACCCAGTTACGGATGACTAGGAATAATATCAACGTACATGATTCATATGTTGGATACCTTGACGATCTCAGGTCGGAGGACAATACATCTATAAGAACCACTAATGACATACATATAACGTTCCATGTAGGGTTCTCATGTGGGTCGATCCAGTCCACAAGTTCTCCAACTTGTACCCGTATGTAGAATTCATATCACATATGCAATTCTCAACATACGCTAGTCTTAATTTATTATTACAACCCATCCGTAATAATAATCGACTAGGGACATTTAAGAATATGAAATATTCTAGGGTTATAAGTATGTGCAAGCGTTTATCTCATAAATGATACTTATTGGAATAACCTTAATGTGTATACATGACTATAAACAATCATCCATGATTGGCTTTTGGGCATATTACACTAACAATCTCCCACTTGCACTAAAGCCAATCATCCATATGTCTCATACATGTGGATCTAGCATGACCATCATGCTTCCGCTGCATGAGAGGCTTAGTCAAAAGATCTGATACATAGTTCTCAAACGAAACTTTGTACAACCACAGTTGTAGAGTCGGCAACTGTTTCTTGCCTGGAACTCTTCCAGCAAACAGCGCCACATCCAAGACAAAACACATATCCTGATTGCGATCTGAAGTCATCTCTGTCGGTTTGGAAGCTAGCATCTTTGTAACACTTTACAACAATCCCACCTATGCTTCCGTGAACCAGGAATGCATCCTTAGTACTTCTTAAGTACTTAAGGATATTTAACCGCTGTCCAGTGACTTTCACCGGGATCAGATTGGCATCTGCTTGTGACACTCAAAGCATAAGTGACATCCGGTCTAGTACATAGCATGGCATATATGATAGATCCTATTGCAGAAGCATAAGGGATCTAACTCATCCACTCTCTCACCTTAGTCATACTAGGATATAGGCTCTTTGAGAGAGATATGCCATGTGACATGGGCAAGAAACCCTTATTGAAATCTTGCATGCTAAACCTCTTTAGCACCTTGTCAATATATGTACTCTGACTTAGCCCGAAAAGCCTTTTGGATCTATCTCTATAGATCTTTATACCTAACACTTAGACAGCTTCTCCTAAGTCCTTCATTGAGAAATTCTTTCCTAACCAAGTCTTTGCAGATTTTAGTGTAGGAATATCATTCTCAATAAGTAGGATGTCGTCAACCTACAACAACAAGAAAACAATAGTGCTCCCACTAACCTTCTAGTTAACACATGAAACATCTTCACTTTTAATGAAACCAAACTCTTTGATCACTTCACTAAAATGAAGATTCCAACTCCTAGAAGCTTGCCTTAGTCCACAAATGGATCTTTGCAACTTGCATACCATACTAGCATACTCTGGATCGACAAAACCTTCAGGTTGTGTCAAGTACACATCCACAAAAATTTTTCATTAAGGAAAGCGGTTTTGACATCCATTTGCCATATCTCATAATCACGGTATGCGGCTATAGCCAAAAGAATCCGGATGGATTTAACTACGGCAACTGGTGAGAAGGTTTCATCATAGTCTATACCATGAACTTGTTTGAAACCTTTCGCAACAAACCGCCCTTTATAGGTAATCACATTACCATCCATGTCGATCTATTTCTTAAAGACCCACTTGCACCCTATGGGTTTTACCCCTTCGGGTGGATCAACTAAGGTCCATACCTTGTTTTGATACATGGATTCCATTTCCGAATTCATGGCTTCTAGCCACTTCTGGGAGTCCGGACCCGTAACGGCCTGCTGATAGGTAGTGGGCTCATCCTCATTTATGAGCATCACATCCCCGGTATGAGTCACGAGAAAACCATATCTCTCGGGCTCATGCCGAATCCTTTCCGACCTACGTGGTCCATGTGTTACAGGAACAGGATTCTCGTCCATAACACTTTGTGGTTCCTGTTCTTGTTCCATTTCAGTCTCTAGATCTCGAACTTCTTCGAGTTCTATTTTCCTCCTACTGATTCCTTTAGAAATAAACTCTCTTTCTAGAAAAATCGCAGTCCGAGCAACAAACACTTTGTGGTCGGCGGGATTATAGAAGTTATACCCTTTAGTTTCCTTAGGGTAACCTACAAATAGGCACTTCTCGGATTTTGGGCCAAGTTTATCCGAAGCTTCACGTCTTACGTAAGCCTCACAACCCCAAATCCTCATAAAAGACAAATTGGGACGCTTCCCAGTCCATATCTCAAATGGTGTCTATTCGACTGATTTAGACGGAACATTGTTTAGTGTAAAAACAGTAGTTAATAAAGCATGTCCCCAAAAGGAAGAAGGAAGGTCAGCTTGACTCATCATAGAACGAACCATGTCTAACAAGGTTCTGTTCCTCTTATCGGATACGCCATTCCAATGAGGCGTACCTGGTGGAGTAAGTTGTGATACTATACCGCAACTCTTTAGATAGTCAAGAAAGTCTCGGTCTAAGTATTCACCACCTCGATCTGATCGAAGCATCTTAATACTTTTCCGAGTTGATTCTGTACTTCATTCTTAAATTCTTTGAACTTTTCAAAGGATCCCGACTTGTGTCTCATTAGATACACTTAGCTGTATCTACTGATGTCATCAGTAAATGTAATGAAGTATTGAAAACCACCTCTAGCCTGTGTAGACATAGGTCCGCATACATCAGTATGTATTAGACCTAGCAAGTCCTAGGCTCTTCACCTTTACCCGTAAAGGAAGCCTTAGTCATTTTGCCTAACAAACATGACTCATATGTCTCATATGATTCAAAATCAAATGAGTCTAAAAATCCAACTTTATGGAGTTTAGGAATACGAGTCTCGTTTATATGGGCCAAACGACTATGCCAGAGATAGGTTTCACTAGAATCATGTAATCTAACCTTCTTTGTATTAATGTTATAGATAGGCGTTACTAGGTTTAGAACATACAAACCATCGTTTAAAATGCACCATCATAATCAATTTCATTGAAATAAATAGAACAACAATTGTTCTTTATTCTCAATAAAACTTTTCTTGTCCATACAAGACACAGAAATCAAATTCCTGCTTATGGTAGGTACATAATAGCAATTGTATAGTTCTAAAACCAAAATGCTAGGTAAGAATAGATAGAAAATCCCTACGGCTAATGTAGCAATTCTTGCTCCAATACGAGGCGTAGGTCTATCTCATCCTTAGCCAATCTCCCACTCTTTCTCAGTTCCTACACATTTCTACAAATGTGAGAACCACATCTGGTATCTAATACCCATGAGGCAGAGGTAGAGATATAAGCCTCTATAACAAAATACCTGAAGCGGAAGTCTCACTTCCCTTTTGCTTCTTTACCTCTTCAAGGTAAACAGGGCAGTTTCGCTTCTAATGGCCTGGTTTGTTGCAACGGAAACAATTTCCTACCTTTGCAACACCACCGTTGGGTTTCAGCACATGAGAACAAGAAGATGCACATGCACCAAACCTTTTGGTACATTTCTTCTTCTTCTCAAACTTTGCTTTACCCTTTCCTTCTCCAAGGAAACCAAGACCCTCAGGGCTCTCAATGTATCTAAACATCTTGAGCACATGAGGTCTAACGGGTGATAACTCAGCCATTTTGCATTGGAACAATGCCTTAGAGGTCTCGTACCTCCCATGCCTTGCTTGCTCTCCTCAGAGCATTTTCAGGTGTTCGATCATATCGAACGCCCACATGTTCTCATCTTGCTTCTGAAGCTCAGAGTCTATGGCAATTAGCATAAGGCATGCAACATCCAATGCATCATCAACATGCTTCTCGCAAGCATCTACTTCTGCCCTAGAAGCATTAGGCGCCAATTCATTAAGAACAGGCCCTTCAAGGACATACAAATTTTTCTTATTTGAAGGCTATCCTCAAAATGTGATGCCACTCTAGGAAACTATTCCTATTCAGCTTGTCCTACTCAAGGACCAATCGCAATAAAAAATGCTAGTGTTTTGTGCTATGGTAATTCTACAACAATGATCAACTCACACAAATAATAGTCATGCATATAAATCATTTAATAAGGAATTCTATTAAATGTGCTCCTACTACATAAATCAAGACAATTATATAAGTAGGCCATGATCCATATTTCACTACAACATAAGTCAGCTTTGGCTGATAAACTTACATCATAGCTATTTAGGTAGACAACTTTTGTCAATTACATCTCTATGCAACTCTTGGATAGTTGAGTGAACAACATCTTGTCCAAGTCTATCTTATAGACTTGCTCAACCCTTGCCCCTAGGTCCTTAATCCTATTAAGATAACCTAGTTAAGTCCAAACCCACAATAAGCAGTCGAGACATTACAATTATCCACTCGCACCTTCTTAGGATAAACAATGGCACCTTGCTTTGGCAAAAACTACCAATTGTTGATCTTAAGCTTGATGAGTGCTTATCATGGAAGGAAACTAAGAACTTAATATTTCACCAATATATTATTCCATACATTATATGCAAGTTCTTAATGAATCATACATTGGTGTTTGTAAATTTGGAAAACCAAAATTACATGTGAACATCGATGATCAATTTGTAACATCGATGTTGTGAGAATCTGATTCTCTCCAACTACTTGGCAGTAGCTCAATAACATCGATGTTCAACTCTTAAACATCGATGTTGTTGAGATTCTTGAACTCCAAACTTTTTGGCAGTAGCTCAATAACATTGATGTTGGTCATTACAACATCGATGTTGTGAGAACTCGAGCTCCAAACAATTTTGGCAGTAGCTCCATAACATCGATGTTGGACATTACAACATCGATGTTGTGTGTAACTTGAACTCCAAACTTTTTGGCAGTAGCTCAATAACATCGATGTTGAACTTTCAAACATCGATGTTGTTGAGATTCTGAAAAGTTCAAGTTTTGGCAGTAGCATTTTAACATCGATGTTTAACATTTAAACATCGATGTTTGGGTTCTGGAACTCAAGAACAATTTGGCCGAGCTCAAATAACATCGATGTTTAGCTCTTAAACATCGATGTTTTGTGAGTTCTGCCAAGGCCTCTTCAAGTCAACATCGATGTTGATAACTCAATATCGATGTTATTTTGATTCGGCCAAAACCAGCCTACTTAGAACAATGGACAACATCGATGTTAATTCGGCTCGGCAAAGGCTAATCAACACATGAACATCGATGTTAGTCCTACCAACATCGATGTTCTGGGCCTGCGAAACTTGAACTAGAATCGTTCTAAACACAAACCGACACTCGGTTTTTCCTAGTCGAACTCTTTCGACTTACTGCCAAGAACTCCTTGATTGATATCACATACCAATCAAGTTCTCTTTGTCAAAACTCTTTTGACAAACATCATCACCAATACATATATCACATATACATATTTGAAAACAACATATCACATATGCCTAGCATGTTCAAGCTATATCACATATAACATATCATATATATATGCATGAACATATCAACATATGCACATAAATCCGATTTAGAGCTTCACAAGAGGCTCCGCTACCACTGTTAGTTTCCCTAAAGCTATTATGACACTCATAACAAGCACAATATGCAGCGGAAACAAGGAAACTTAACCAAGAACCAAGTGAAGCATGCATAAACCGTATAACAAAATTTTTGTACCTGTAGTATTAGGATCTTTCACCTAAATGCTGGACGGAATCAGCAAGAGCAAGAAAACGGCCTGGCTCCTCCACGGTATCCACACGAACTGATGTGCTAGCAACAAAGAATGAAGAGAGTGATGTGTATGTTCTGAAACGCTCAAGGACTCCAAGAACCTCTCAAGCTCTGAATTTTTTAGACACACATCACATGGCACTTAGTGTGGCTCAATTATTCTGACAATAAGTGAACCAACCAGCCCGAAACGACCTGGTCCAACCATGGTCCAACCACGGTCCAACCACACCCGGTCCAACCACGGTTCAACCACCTGCTCGAATCAACGGTTCTATGTGTGTGACCCTGTAGGCACTTGTAACGTCTGGCAATAATCGTAAAATCTCATTTTTACAATTATAAGCAAAGAGTGGCGTCTAGCAACACATCATTGCTACCCGAACGACAAGATCAGTACTGATTCTCTATGCCTCGGAACATGTCATCGTCCTTTCGTCCCATTATCAAGATCAAACACGAGACATGGAATATGTCAATCTCGTATGTGTTTAATCTATGTTTCTTGATCCCCGAGTTAACTGTATAAAACGGATACCAGTGATATCACCATATCACTTAATCCGAGCATGGCCATGCATTTAACAGTTCAACTCTATCAAGAAAACATCCGATAATATACCCGTTATATGGGTCGGACGAATCCCCTCTTGATCAATCAAAACCCACTACATAATCATCATATACCCAATGATTACCCTTATTTCCACCCAGTTACAGATGACTAGGAATAATATCAACGTACATGATTCATATGCTGGATACCTTGACGATCTCAGGTCGGAGGACAATACATCTATAAGAACCACTAATGACATACATATAACGTTCCATGTAAGGTTCTCATGTGGGTCGGTCTAGTCCACAAGTTCTCCAACTTGTACCCGTATGTAGAATTCATATCACATATGCAATTCTCAACATACGATAGTCTTAATTTATTATTACAACCCATCCGTAATAATAATCGACTAGGGACATTTAAGAATATGAAATATTCTAGGGTTATAAGTATGTGCAAGCGTTTATCTCATAAATGATACTTATTGGAATAACCATAATGTGTATATATGACTATAAATAATCATCCATGATTGGCTTTTGGGCATATTACACTAACAACTTGGAACAGGCTTATGCACAAACAAATCACAGCAGACACTTGTTTGAAAACCCAAAAGACCTAATGCCTGCTCCGCTACCAAGCTGAGACGACCGCATCCCAAAACCAAATATACAAAATATAAATAACAAGAAAAGACAAAAATTCCCTTGAGTCTAGGGATGCCAAAAACCTCCGAGTAAAATGACTCATCAATATTACACAATAGCAAAATAAACATCGGGATACTAAAAGACTCAAAAATAAATCAGGCTCAACAAGCCAAGTAAACACCGGCCAACAAACCGGGATAACATATAATCAATCCAAATATAACAAAACAGCATCCCGATAAGTTATGCAGCGGAAATCAATAACGAGCTCAGTGACAAATACATACATATGAAGTGTCAACCTATGGATCCGTCCCTGAAGGAAAGTAGGCATAGTTACCTGAATGCATCCCTGATCCATGATCAGCTAACCTGTGTAAAAACTATGAGGGGGTGAGACCAACCACTATCTCACCACAAACAAATAAACCAGAATATACTAGTGCAATTCAACCACGAATACATCAGTATCTGGTAATAACAGCCATAGTGCAAAACAAGGCACAGTGCACCATACAAAGTCAAGATCAGACTTTATTCCTATGTTTATCTTTAATCAACTTATTAGAGTTATTCTTAATTATATCATTAGCGTTGGGTAATTTATTAGGGCCCTCTACTGTGTGCGTCGGGCGAGGTAGCGACTGGCCAGCTCCCCAGGGTGTATTGCCAACATAAAACATATATATATACATATATCAATACACCGGAATGGGTAAGTTCCGACAAAGAAAACCACTAACAACCAAGTGGTCGATAGCTCTAGGAGGGCTGCTCTCCTCAAAGGAATACATAAACAAGAATCTTGGGGCACACCCGTCAGTCAAGTCGCCATCTCGGTAAGGGGTGCTCTCACCCAAAAGAATAAGAAGTAACAAATAACCAAGGGGTACAACTGACAATCCCCAAGGCGCCAGCTTTGTGAGGGGTATTCTCACTAGTATACTAATCGAGGGGCGTACCCATCAATCCCCTCGTCGCCGTCTCTGTGATTGCTACTCACTAACATAACAGGACCCGAGGGGTACCCTCTCTCCCTCTCGGTGCTACCGGTCAACAGCCCCACAGTAGAACATATATTATTCAGAATTATTTGTTTTTAGTTATAACTTATGTATAGAGCAATTCTCATAGTGTGTTTACAGGTGGTGTGCCACCAGAGAGAGTCTCTAAACCAAGCCTAAGGCTCACAAGAACACATGATTTTGGCATGACAACACGTATCATAAAACAAGGCAATGCCAGCCCATAAATAATTAACATGGCATTATCAGTCCAAAATAATTAACATGGCATTCCAAATCACAACAATTAGCGTGGCATTAAAAGCTCATAACAATCATCATGGCATTATCAGCTCATAACAATTAACACGGCAACGAAATACATAAACAGGCACACAACACAGCCAGAGCATGTATCACAACAAGCTAAACCAGGCTTAAAATACTTGCAGCATCAAATCATTTACCAGACTATGTACCAAGCCTATCAACCTGAGTACCGCACGCAGTAAAACATATTAAGGTTTGTATGTCCTCACCTGGGCTATAGTAATTGCCTTGGAAAATCCGACACATTCCCTTGCCTCGACATGTCCTATATTATAACACAACATGGTCACATATATGACGAACGTAGAATATGATAAATGCATGCTGGTTATGTGGTTATATCACTATTACGACTTAAGCCTTCCAGTCCGATGATGTTTATTAATCGAGAGTCTAGGCACGTAACCACAAGGGTCAGGGTCCGAGCCCAAAGGTCTACTCTCACTCTTAGTCTACATCTCCATCGTGTCACGGGCCTAAAGTTTACAAGCTTGAAGCCCAACTAAGTCCAAATCAATATCCGGGCCTAAAGCCCACATCATCAAAACCGCCATTAAACTCTAACATGTCTTTGGGCTTAAAGCCCATTCCTATTAAGTCCAATTATCGTCTCCAAGGTTAAAGTGTTTCATTATTGGGCTTGGGCCCAGCTTTGCTAGTTCCTGTTCCAAGGTTACCCCCGAGCCCAAGACTACCCGTCCTAGCGGTTCTAAGCGCGTCGGATAAAAAATCTGGCCATACGCCACTGAACTCGCCACACTCGGTGTCCACTATTCCATTTCATTTTAATACACTAATTAAATGCATTTTCAGTACATGCCTTATAGAAGAAATGAAATGCACGTCATTGCTTGGGGAGTTACCGTGTTCTGCTCGGAAGCACACCATCTCGCCGAAATAGTGCTCGACCCGCCGGATTCCAGTCAGTCCTCGCCGGATAAATTTGCCAAAATTGCAATGTCTCAAATCTACCAAACACCAGGGCGAAAAACCACAACAACCAAATAGTGGATTTAGTCTTTGACATAGATAATAAAACAAAAGGCAATCAGTTTATGGTCGACGAAAATACTAACCGGAAGAGTAATCCGTTCTGCCCGGATCTACAACCTAAAACCCAGACTGACCCGACACCACAACAACACCAGCTCGTGTACATAGTCCCGAGTACAAGCCCATGCCGGTGAGCCAAGATCCTATTCCAAATCTCGAATCCACTACTGAAACACTCAGCTCCACCCCGACCCAGCACCCACTGCCGACGACTAGGTACCTGAGCCACCAACACAGCCCCGCCGACCAGCAAAATGCGAGAACACCGTCGACAAAGAATCCCACATGAACCCGCCAGCAACGGTAAGTGACGGCGGTGGCGAATCCTCGACCAAGGTGGTGACGACGGCCGAAGCTCGAGCCTCATCTACGGGCACAGAGTCGACTAGAAGTGCAACCTCCTCTCACTGTGCTACCCTCCGGCTTGCAGCGACGACGACGACCAGCCCGTGTGCAGCGCTCGATGAGGACGGCGGCGGTGCGAGTGTGTTTGTGGGAAAGGAGAAGAAAAAAAGAAAGGAGGAAGAAGATGGGAGCGGCGGCCAAGAGAAAACGAAAGAAAAAAAATAAGAGAAAAGAGAGAGAGAGAGGAAGAAGGAAAAAGGGTTAGGGTTAACCCGATTTGGCCCAAACGACGCCGTTTTGGGTTAAGTCGCTGTCAACCCGCCCTAAATGGTCAACACCTTTTAGTTTTTTTTTTTAAAATCAAGCCCAAAACGACGTAATTTCACTGAACTACTTAAAAATCCAACTTCCAACTTCGAAACCCGATTTAACTCCAACGAAGGCTCGATAAAGAAGGAACCCGACATAAAACTCAATAATTCGAGGTAATTAAATACCCTTAGGTCCAAAACTCGGAAAAACTCACGAGGGTAAGATTGAAATTAAAAATTCTAAAAATTCCATAAATAAAGTTATGAAAAATCGGGGCGTTACATTTTTTTTTTTTCATTATGCGCCACATGAGCATATGCTCGCCAAAGGTTTGGAAGTGGATTAAGACAGATTGTGAACGTACCGTGGAGTGCATCCCCATCGAATCCCATCATTAAATAATAGAATTTCTCGTCTTCTCTCATAGTCTGCATCTTCTTTGTTGCACCATAGGTGCACCCACACTTACAATTTGGAATAGGATTGAATCCTTGCAACTCTTCCCATGTTGTTTTTAGTTTCCCAAAGTAAGTGGAGATGGGTGCCTTCTCCTATTGTAAAATAATTATCGTCTGCTAAAACTTGTATATTTTGAGTGCAATACCTTGCATAAATCTCTCATTGAGGACTTCCCATACTGCTGTCATCGTTTCTGCATATGTGGCACCCTCTTGTAATTCTTTATGGGAGTTGGTTAGCCACGAGAGGACAATCGTGTCTCCACTTTGACAATTGTTCCATCCACAAAACCTGCTTTGTTTTTTGATTGGGGTGCATTGAGGAATTTTTTCCTCCAAAAGAAATAATTATATCCTTATTCACTAAGAGATTGTGTGACAAAAATCAGGTTTTGATGATCTAATGGGTGCAACTGATATGGAGAAAAAGTGCCAACAGTTTTACCTATAGTAGTAGGCACCGTTAGCCCCAATTCTCCATCTTTTGTTGCCATAGTTGATTTTATCATCAGCCATGAGAATAAAAAAAAAAATAGATCAAATGTGATCTTTTGATAACAAAAATAAGAAGGAGAATAGAAAAAAAATTCATATAGAAATTGATCTTTTTCTAGAACAAATAAAACTAAGGCTTTTCCTAGCTTACTCCGCTACCATGTAAAATGTGAAGTGAAAGATGTTTTATGTGTCTTATTTTCAAATATAACACCCTATTTATACAAGTTGTATAGGCTAGTTAAAGAAATAATCTCATATAATTACAACAATCCCTTTAATTGTGGAACCACTTAATCAATCCATTCAATTAACCTAACCAATCAATCAGCCACCCAATCACTCCACTCTAATCACTCAATCAATGACTCCAGTTAATCACTCAATCACTAACAAAAAAAATATCATCCATTACCCTCCTCCTATCCATGGTTACACATCCCAATATTCCAAGAATATCCATAGATGCCTCTTGTTTTCACTTTAATATTCATAAAGGACAAATAAAGGACTCTTGTCTAGTTTTTATTTGTCTTAGAACCTTTTTATCTTGGAAATAATGCAGAAGACCAGTGAATAATAAGACATGTAATTTTGCAAGATTAAAAAAATTATTCGTCACAATACACGTGCAATAGTTTTTAAAAATTAGAGCAAAATACTTGAACAATAGGACAGACGCTGAAGAAATTCTTAAAAATAATATGGACTTTAACAATGGAACTTATATCATAACCTAGATAAAAATAAATTTTAGGACTTCGTAAAAAAAAATTATATAAGAGCCTAAGAAATTAACCTTGGGTATTTGATATGGGCTTCGACAATATATAAGATTGTGAGTATTAATGACTGCAACAAACAGTACAACAAGCTCCTTCACAAACTTGAGGATTAGAAAGAAAAAAATCAATAATAAAATGATTCACTCGTAATCCAAATAAAAAAAAAAACAATTCTGAACATTTATAGCTTATGTCCCTCAATTTTTTTTACTTAAAATAAGTTCTCTCTACATTGCCAATGCATGGAAATTTTCATTAACTTTTGGTTGGCATAATCATGTACCTACCGAGATATCTCTTATCTGTTATTCGGACCGTGTTTATTTTTATTTATCTATTACTATTCTATTTATTTATTTTATTTATGCTTTTTTGGATATTATTGAAAATATTATCGGATACTTCAGATTTGACATTGTTTTACACATTGAATTTGTACTAAAATAAAATACCTAGGGATGCATAAAAAATAAAAGCAGATCCAAACAAAAGAACTTATAGAATAGAAACACTATAAACGGTCATAGTTAATAGAAGTCTAAAGGAAAAGAATTATCCCAAGGTAAATAATATGATGTAATCTATAGCTTAAACTTTAACAGCCTTTCATTTTTACCTGGACTGTTTATGTTAATTTACAGTAATTTACCATTAAAATTAATCTTGGGTAATTAATTTATGGTAATTCGAGCATTGGATTCCGAAACCGAGCCTTGTCCCACGTTCGGGATTTTTTTTCTGCGGATTTTACGGACCAAATGTAACAGCCCGGGTAAAATTTTTGATTTTTACCGGGACTGTAGAAATTGTTTTACCATGATTTACTGTTGAATTAATCTTGGGTAATTAATTCAAGGTAAATCGGGAGTCGTTTTTCGAAACCAAGAGTTTTCCCGCGCTCGTGATTTTCCCGCGGATTTTTCGAACCTAAGTTGGTATTTTTTCGGATTTCGGAATTTCTCGGAAAATCACATCGGAAAATAACTACGGGGTATTGAATATTTTCTGGTCCGGATCGGATTCGCCCGTAATATGGACGATCTGAATTATTGCTCACATGCTTAATAGTAAAAGGAAAAAAAAATAATAAAAAAAAAAGAAAAACAGCTTAAAAACCGGTGGGAAAGAACCAGAAGGGAAGAAGAGGAAAAAAAGAAAAAATAGAGAGAAAAAGAAAAATAGAGAGAAAAAGGAAAACGGAGAGAAAAGAGAGTAAAAAAAAAAAGAAAAAGAAAAAAAAAAAGAGAAACGGGAAGAAGGGGGCTGCCGCCGCCACTCACCTGCGACCACCTCGCCGCCTCCACTCCCGCTCACCGCTGCTGACAGTCTCGCGACGCCGGTGCAGCCGTCGCGCCTCGCCTCGCGTCTCGCCGTCGCGCCAAGCCAGCAGCACAGCCGGCCGGACGAGACGACCCGGCAAGCGACCCGTTTCCCCTTCAGCCGCGCTTCACGATCGCCGCCTCCTCTCGTTGTCGCCTCCACCTTGTCGCCGCCTCGCCGCTTTCCTCGTGTCGC
>JAKUCV010000012.1:10423-60779 GCA_028386065.3 Turnera subulata | reverse complement strand
TGCATTCCAGACAGGCTGCGACGTTTCCCTTGGACGGGCTTGGATCCATAGTTTGCATGTGTCGCATACAGTGTTAGTGAGTTTAAGTCTTCCGCTGTGCACTGTTGTTATATTTATTGGGCCATTGGGCCGGTTTTATTATTATTGATGTTTATTATTATGGGCTGTCGAGCCCGAGTTATTGTGGTTCACACTGTATGCTGGTTTCATTTTGGGTTGGGTTGTCACAGTTCCGGCACGTGTTTACTGTGTACGGTAAATACGGGTCGGGGCGTTTCACCAAAGTTGGAAATTTTCGGGTCCAGGAATTTTCAGAAAAAGCCGGGTTTATCCTCAAGTTAACGGACCAGAAATAAAGATAAGTGGGTATTTTGGATATTTTCTGGTTCAGGCGGGTCACACTTCACATGTTGCACAGTAGTGCATAATTGAGGAGCTCAATTATTCAGCCGCCTTCTCCTGTTATGCTTGTGAGCTGCCAGTATTTTAGCTGCCTATTTAACCCACGTTCTCCTGCCTTCCCAGTGCACCATCACCTCTTCACCTGCAACTACACACTTCCCGTACTTGCAAAAACCAACAAAAACCATCTGCAATAGAAAAAAAAAAAAGAGAGGAAACACAAACACACACATCAGCCTTCAAAACTACGTCGTTTTAAACAGAGCCCCACACAACCCATCTCTTCTTCCTCCTCTCGTGAACCCACACCGCCGAGGCCACCACTGCCGACCACCATCTCGTGCACCTCCACCGCCAGCCGCCTTCCTCTCCCTCCCTGTCCTTCTCGTCGCTGTAACCCGAAGTCGCAGCCGACGCCGTCCTCCATGCACACGACCACCGCAGTCGACGCACGCCCGAGTTGCTGCCGTTGCATCTCGCCCCGAAGTCGTCTTCCTCGACGCCACGACGCCCCCTCCACGTTGCCTTCACCAAGCTGTCTCCTTCGCGCCCCGATCTACCGCCCCGCGACGACGTTGCCACCGCTGCAGGTGAGTTGCAGACCGTGGTTGTTGATGACCCGGTTAAGTGTGGTCGGGTTGGCCCGACGGGTCACGGGTCGCGCTTGTGGGCCGAAATGTTGAGGGCTGGACTGGTGGGCTTGGGTGCAGTTGGGCCAACTGCGTAGGCCTGTACCTAAGCTCCTCATTGGGGTTGGGTTGGGTCTATGCAGTGATCTGGGCTGCACTATTTGGCCCAATCCAGAATTAAAAAAAAAAAGAAAATAAAATCTGGAAAAAGAAGAAAATTAAATGGAAGGAAAATAATAATAATAAGGTTTATATTTTGAGAAAATAATTCTGGAAATATGATTTTGGGAAATAATTCTATGGAGAAAAAGATAATTTTTGGAAAGTACATACTTATGGAATAATTTTGGAAAAGGGTATTATCAAGGTAATAAAATACCGGAATAAAATCCGGGTATACGTATATGTATAAGTCAGTATTTTGACACCTGAAATAAATGGTGAATGATGATGATAAAAGAATTAACCCGGGGAAGTAACCGAGACGGGTCAGTATTTATTTTTCCGGTACACAGTATTAGCATGGGATTTGCATATCACCTTATGTGTGCATATTATTTGATTGATATAGGAGTTGATAACGAGCAATTTGCTGAGGAACCGGACTTGGAATCTGTGGGACATTTCTATAATTGAGTAATCGGCTAAGGTGAGGATGGATAACCCTTGTTATGTTGCCTGTAATACTTGTGTGCTTTGTTGTTTGATTGAACTGCTGAGATATTGATCGTTGGTTATCTGACTGTTGTGGTTATTGCTGTTGTGATTGTTGGACTGTGTTGTTGATTCTGTGGATATTATGCTGAGATTGATGTTGAACTATTGGCTATGGTTAATTGAGAAATGGATATTGGAAATTGGGAATTGGGTTTGATTTGAGATGATGATATAATTGTCACGTGGAAAGTAGTGGTACGACCCGATGGTTTGAAAATTAATTTTGGGATGCTAAGGTCGGTTACCTGGTTTGGTTACTTGGTTTGGGTCGGCATGTCGATGCTTGAGGTTGGGGTATGCCGAATACCCAGTGGTTCGGATATACCGAATATCCGGTTGGCATGTCGATGCCTGAGGTTGGGTATACCGAATACCCAGTGGTTCAGATATACCGAATATCCGGTTTTGGGACGTGGTCCCGGTATGGTAAGAATTGGTATGGTTCTTTGACCTGGCATCCGGAATTAATTGATAACCTGGTACGACCCTAGCTTGTCCAATGACGGGGGCCCGGAAGATAAAATTGGAACAATAACAAATATTCTTTTGGTCTTGGCTCAGTCTTGTTTGATTTGTATTATTGTCTGCCTGTGATTTCTTTACTGTATTACGGTTGCCTGCATATCACTATTTATCCTTCGTCGGTGAGCACTTCGGACTCACCCCTCGCCTGCGGGGTTTCATCCCGTAGGTTAAGTTGTTTCGTAATTCAGGTACGACGTTCGATGGCTGCTGTTTTCTTCTCCACCTGACTCCGGATCCATACCTCTGCTGCATGTGCATAAAGACTTCCGCTGCTGTTCTGATGCATATGATGCTGTATTATATTTCCTCTGCTGTGATTGCTTGTTTATATGACTTTGAGGCTGTTTGTCACTCTGCCTCTATTGCTTGCTCTTTTCTCTGCTGCTGTTATGTATTGTGAGCTGCTGAATAGTAGTCCCCGTGTTGGGTGATGGTTGTGGTATTTGTTTTCCAGTTGTACATACGGGTTGTTGTACTGTATTCCCTATAAATAAGAATAGTTTCGGCACGTGTTTACTCTGTTATGGTAAATACGGGTCGAGGCGCTTCAGTTTGGTAGCGGAGTAGGCAGTAGGTCATTAGGGACATGACTGTGATTGCATGATTGCTTGTTTGTGCATAAGATCTGTCATGATATGACATGCATACATATACATTCTTATATAGGTACGAATGGATCCGGTTGGAGGGAATCAGCATGCTGGAGTTCACCTAGATGACGATCAGGTATCGGTAGATCAACCGCAGCAAGTTGCGGGAGGTCCGGAACACCCTGCGAATGTTCCTTTAGAAGACCCTATGCAGATGTTAAACGTGGTAATTCAGATTCTGCAAAGGCAAGATGCCAGAGATGCCCGTATCGATGCTATGGAAGCTCGGGAACAGAAAAATCTGGGACCTGTTGAGGATCCAGTGTATATGAAGCTGGAAAAGCTTGGGGCTGAGGTTTTCATCGGTATCACTACGCCGCAGGATGCTGATCGGTGGCTCAGACAGATGAACAAGGTTATGCTGAGGCTGACATGTAGGAATGACAGGTGGGCCAGATACGCCGCTGCCATGTTCCGAGGAGATGCCATTGATTGGTGGGAGTCTACCACCAGGGATTTGCCGACATCTATCACTATGCTGTGGAACCAGTTCATGGAGATGTTCCGAAGGAAGTTTGTTTCTAAGGCATACCAGGATCAGTTGAGACGAGAGTTTCTGGGACTGCAACAGGGACCAGATCAGACGGTCAATGATTATGAGATCAAGTTCAACCGCTTGTCCATCTATCCCAGTGAGTTTGTAGTTACTCCGGAGGCCAGATGTAAACGTTTCTGGGATGGTCTTTGATCTGGCATCCAGACAGTCATGGGGTGCAAGGTCTACGAGACTTACCAGGACATGCTGACAGATGCCCTGAGAGCTGAGACTATTTGGCTGGGTAATGAGAGGGAGCAACAGGAGATCCGTAATAGGCAAGCTGCACAGAGTTCTAGGGGACAGAACAAGAGGTTCCAGACACCTGCTAACCGATCAGGGTATGGACAGAGCCGCTCTATGCCAGTGAGTCAGGGACGTGGATGGAACAACAATACCTACAACCGAGGCAGTTCTTGGACTCAGTCTGGAGGGACTTCATCTGGGGATACTCGCCCGAGACTTCCTCTGTCTCAGGTGAGGTGCTATGAGTGTATCGAAGTTGGGCATTACCGATATTCTTGTCCCAAGTTGGGAAGATCTGGAGGTACAGCACCTGCTCAGACAGTGCAAGCTTCAGTTGCCAGTGTTCCTAGTAGTTCTGGAGTTGGCCGAGGCCGGGGACGTGGAGCTATTCCTGCTAGGACCCAGTCAGCCATGAATCAGAGTGCAGCTGTGCCAAGAGCATTTGTTATCACTGCTGATGAGGATCCAGAGAATGTCGATGTCATAGCAGGTACTTTTACAATCTTTGGTAGTACTGCATATACTTTGATTGATCCTAGTGCTACGCATTCATTTGTCACACAAAGTTTTGCAATACAACATAACTGTACGAAAGAGAATTTAACTTGTCCGATGAGGGATAGGTTACCTGCGGGTATAGTGGTCAGGTTAACCCATGTGTGCAGTGACGTTTCTCTCTCGTACGATAATGAGGTCTTTCTTGCACGGTTGGATGTGATGAACGTGGGAGGTTTCGATATCATTCTGGAGATGGACTGGTTGTCGAGGTATAGTGCTTTGGTAAAATGTCGAACCAAAGAAGTGTTATTGACTTCCGATGGTGGACGACAGGTTTTGTTGACAGGTATTGGGAGAGTTGCTACTACCTGTAGTATCTCTGCTAACCAGGATGTCAGAATTAAGCCGCATGGTCCAGATGCCTTGTTGACTCACATCAAGGGCAAAGACATTCAGACTCCAGTTTTGGGAGACATCATAGTTGTCAGAGAGTTTCCAGATGTATTTCCGGAGGATTTACCGTGATTGCCACCTGACAGGGAAGTTGAGTACACTATCAACTTGATGCCAGGAGTGACACCTATCTCATTGGCACCGTACCGGATGGCGCCAACAGAGCTTCAGGAATTGAAGAAGCAGTTAGATGAGCTGCTTGAGAAGGGATTCATCAGACCTAGTACATCACCTTGGGGATCACCAGTTCTATTTGTGAAGAAGAAAGATGGCAGTTTGCGCATATGTGTAGACTACCGCCAGTTGAACAACGTGACGGTGAAGAACAAGTATCCGCTCCCCAGGATTGATGACCTTTTTGATCAGTTACAGGGAGCTACCGTGTTTTCCAAGATTGATCTACGGTCTGGATATCACCAAGTCAAGATTGCAGAGAAGGACATACCGAAGGCAGCCTTCCGCACTCGGTACGGTCACTTTGAGTTCACAGTGGTTCCTTTTGGCTTGGCTAATGCTTCTGCAGTTTTCATGTGCTTGATGCACTTGGTCCTGAATGAGTTCTTGGACAAGTTCGTAGTAGTCTTCATCGACGATATTCTGATATACTACAAGAATAGGGAAGAACATGAAGAGCACCTGAGGGTAGTACTGTAGAGGTTGCGAGAAAGAGTTGTATGCCAAGTTCAGCAAGTGCGAGTTCTGGCCTGAAGAAGTTGCATTCCTTGGACATGTTGTATCCGGGGATGGGATTAAGGTTGACCTTGCCAAAGTAAAAGCTGTTCTAGAATGGGAGCCGCCCAAGATGGTACCAGAAGTCAGAAGTTTTCTTGGCCTTGCAGGATATTACCGGAGATTCATCGAGGGTTTCTTTTTTATAGCTAGTCCTATGACCAAGCTCTTGAAGAAAGAACAAGCATTTGTTTGGAGTGAATCCTGCCAGAAAAGTTTTGACGAACTGAAGAAGAAGTTGACATCAGCACCAGTTTTGACAGTACCTAAGCCAGGAGTGGAGTATGTGCTATTTTGCGATGCTTCAGGTCTTGGTTTGGGAGCAGTTCTGATGCAAGAAGGCCGAGTGATTGCCTATGCTTCGAGACAGTTGAGACCGCATGAGAATAATTATCCGACACATGATTTAGAGAAGGCCGCAGTGATCCTTGCTTTGAAGATTTGGCGACATTATCTGTTTGGAGAGAGATGCCGGATTTTCACAGATCATAAGAGTCTCAAGTACATCATGACTCAGAAGGAGCTTAACCTACGACAGAGACGTTGGGTTGAGTTGCTGAATGATTATGATTGTACCTATTGAGTATCACCCTGGAAAAGCTAATGTTGTAGCTGATGCTTTGAGCCGGAGACAACCAGAAGATGCTTCCACGACCTACTCGATATCCTCTCTTATCGAGTTAAGGAAGATGGGAGTTGATTTGTCAGTTGATGAGACAGGAGCTTTGTTGACCCATATTGAAGTCAAATCTAACCTGAGAGGCTGGATTGTGGAACTACAAGATGGAGATCCCGACCTGATGGAAAGGAAGATAAGTTTCACATAGCAGAAGATAGTGCACTGATGCTGGGAAAATGTCTATGTGTACCCAGTGTTGGTGACCTGCGCAGTCAGATTCTGGAAGAAGGACATATGACACCGTATGCTATGCATCCTGGGAGCACCAAAATGTATCAGGATTTGAGGAGTTATTTCTTGTGGCCACGCATGAAGAAAGATGTAGCTGAATATGTTGCTAAGTGTATCACCTGCCAGCAAGTGAAAGCTGAGCATCAGGCTCCAGCGGGAAAGATGAGATCGTTGACAGAACCAGAATGGAAATGGGAGATGATCACTATGGATTTTGTGGTCAGATTTGTAACGCCCCGAATTTCCAATAATTAATTTTTATGGAATTTTAAGAATTTTTAAATTTTATTTCCGATGCTACCCTCGAGGAAATTCCGGGATTTTAGGTCAAGAAGATTATTATTAATTTCTTCTTCTTTTCTTGGGAAATATTTATTTAAGGGTGAAATTAAACCGTAATTGAATTTCTTTTGGAGTTTATTTGTNGTGTAATTTGTTGTATAAATGTTCGTTGATTTTGTTGTTGACATTGTATCCCGGGTAGAAGGGCATTTTGGTCACTTCACATGATGTATAATCTTTAATGAATAATTTGGGATACGGGTGTCCCGGGAATGATAAGGGCAATTTGGCCAATCTATAATTGATTTACAACTTATATTAATAAATTGGGACACGGGCGTTTAAGTTGGTAGCGGAGCAGGCGTTAGATCCTTGGGGATGTTCTGAGGTGTTATGTGATCCTTTGTGCATAAGTCTGCTCCTTTTGGGTCGTCTATTGCATTGTCATATGCATTCATATAGTGAGTCGTACTATGGATCCGGTGGAGGACACGCACCTGCTGAGGGTCGGAGTGACCCGGTATAGTTGTTGAACTGATTTGTTTATCTTTACAACTTGGCTGTAAGCAAAGTTTATCTTGTGGTATATCCACTGTTTGGTCAGAGTCGGGATAGACTCTTGACTCTTTACTTATATCTTCTGTCTGTGTGGAACTGGCCAATACAAGTAAGAACCATCAATTTGTTTTTGGATGTTATGTCTGTCAAGAGATGATCTGATATGATTCTTGTGATTTTGCTGATCTTGGTGATCATGCTATGTGTGGTCTGATTATATAAATTTGAGGATTTGAAGTTACCCGTGAAATTATATTGTGGATTTAATCCTGTTTGGAGTTCGAGATGATAATTTCTTGAATTAGTCTGAGGATGATTTAATGTTATAATTGGGGGAAAAATCTTTTAAAGATACTTGAGGTAATAAACTTGGATGAGTTTGGGGTTGATCTAATGGTATATTTGGTGAATTATGTTTCAATGCTACTTGAGGTACTTGACCTTGTGGAGATTTGAGATATTAGTGGTGATTGTGATAATAAGGTTTTGATCATGAATCATTATTGAGGTTATAGCTCATGTGCGGTTGAGGATTTCGAAAATAGGTTTACATTGAGGGTTGACTTCTGAGGTGATCTCGAGTATGATGATTCACTTGCTAGTCTGTTAATTATGTGATGAGAGGTACAATGATGTTGTAGGCTCCTTATCAAAGAAACTTTGGTGTTCGTGCTAGGAATGACTTGAGGAATAGATTCTTGAGCATGAGTTATGAAAAGATTTTTGGGTCTTGAGGAATGATAATTTTGATATTTCGGTAATGATCGGGTTTTAGTACTTAAGGTATGATCCGGGACATATATACGAGTTTGGTTAAATTAGTGTATGATAGAGGAATTACGTTGAGGTTCAGACCATGAAAAATATGTTATGGAGTGTTGATCTTGAGGAATTCACATTGGGAGTGATGATCTTGTTACTTAGGTAACAACTTGGGGTTATGTGTTAGAGGATATGTGTAATGGGTTAAAAGATTAGTTATGTTTTTGGATGATTGATGATAAATGAAACGGTTTATGGATTCTGGTATTAATATTGTTGATTATGATTGGATAAGATTCTTTGTTTAGAGCTTTGATCTTATGATCTATTGATCATGTTAGACTAAGTCGATGATTGACTTGGGTATATTGGAGTTCTTGCTTGGAAAGGTATTTGATGGACATGACGGTTCTACTTGGTAGTTTGGCCAACAGTATTTTGGTACCGGGTGATATTTGATTGTGTCAGTTAAGCACTTGGCTGCTTGACTTATTCTGCAATTTCGAGGACGAAATTTTGTTAAGTGGGGTAGAACTGTAACGCCCCGAATTTCCAATAATTAATTTTTATGGAATTTTAAGAATTTTTAAATTTTATTTCCGATGCTACCCTCGAGGAAATTCCGGGATTTTAGGTCAAGAAGATTATTATTAATTTCTTCTTCTTTTCTTGGGAAATATTTATTTAAGGGTGAAATTAAACCGTAATTGAATTTCTTTTGGAGTTTATTTGTATTTTGTGGTGAAACACAAGATGGGGTGTAGTTTTTACTAAAACTACGTAGTTTTGGTAGAGCCAAAACTTAAAACACACAAAGGGATGTGTTTTGACTCTTAGGGTAGACTAGAGGAGGGCTGTCAGTGAAGTGACGTCGTTTTGGAGCAAAACGACGCCGTTTTGATTGCGGGTGGAAACCTAACCCTAGAGTGGGGTATAAATTCATCTCTTTCTCCCTCTCTCCTTATTCTTTTCTTCTTCTCCTTTCTCCCGAACGGCTGCCGGTCGTTGCCTCTCCCTCTATTCTTTTTTCTTTTTCTTTCCCCGGATTTCCTCCCTTTCCCTTCCTCCTTTGGAGCCGCCGCCGCCGTCGAGATGCCATCGCCTCCAATCGTTCTTCTTTATGTTGTCGCCACCACAAGTTGCAGGGGGACGGAGACGAGGTACGGGTTTTGTGCAGGGCCGGTCTGGTGGCCGGTGACGGGTCCTCGTGCGGGAACTCGAGGCGCAGGTCGAGCCCGCCGCCGCCGTTCGCTGCACTCTCTTCGAACCGCCGCCGCCGTAGCCTGCACATCGAGGGTAAGCTCTGGTTTTTACTTCTTCCTTCCTCCTTTCTTACTTCGGTTTGGTTTTAATTGGGTTTGTGTTGTTGGCTGGGGACGTTTCCTGTGCGGTGGTTGAGGCGGTGGTGGACTCGTGTGTTGTTGGGCTCGGGTTGTTGCAGGTCATAGTGCTGTGTTGTTTGTTGGCCGGTGGTGGCGAGTCGACGGGGGCTGTTTGCGTGTCTTGTAGATGTGGGGTGGCGGAGGCATGTGGGAGTTCTGGTCTGGTCGCGGTGGTCTGCCTGTTGGTGTGGCCGGCGCGGGTTGTTCCGGCAGTGAGTCTGTACCCAAGTCACTGGTGATGCCGTGTCTGTTCCTCTTTGGTTTGGAGTTCCGGTGGGGGATTTGAGGCCAAGTGCAAATAGTGTTGATTTGGTTTTTCCGGTGAGCCTTTCCGGTGACATTGAGTGCTTTGAATTTTTCTTTAGTTGTATGTTGTGGACATGGATTCAAAGAATTGGTTGTTGGAATGTTGTTTTGGTGTTTTGCAGTGGCAAAGACACGTTATAGATTTTTGGTGACTTTTCTGGCGGTGCTCTGCCGGAATCCGGCGAGGCAGTTACCGGAATCCGGCGAACGAGTTACTGTTCCGGCGAGCATCAAGAGTCGGCATTAAATGGTAAATTCCCGACGAAGCCTGTAGTCTGATTCTGTACAAGTCATGTACTAGTTATGCATTTAATCCATGTATCGGAAATAAAAGATATTAGTGGAAACCGAGTGAGATGAGTGGCGTGACGCGTGGCCGGTATATACCCGACGCACATAATAACCTTAGGCCGGAAAGGTCGGGCTCTGGAGCTCGATTAATGTGAGTGAGTGAATGGGCCGGGCCGAGACCCAAGTTATGTCACGTTAAGGATATACGGGCTTTAGGCCCAAGGACTATTATAGATACGGGCTATAGACCCAATAAAGAGTAATTAAATTAAAATGGGCTTTAGGCCCAATAACTTTAAATGAAATGGGCTTTAGGCCCAGTGACTTTAATTGATGTGGGCTTAGGCCCTGTGAACGTTAATCGAGATAAATAATTGAACTTAAGCAAACTTTAGGTCTCGGGCTAAGTTATGGGATTTGTCGAGCTAAGACTGGGCTTAAGGACTAAAGGATTTCACGTCGTTTTAGTCACGGCATTGACATGCATTCATCATGATTTTATGTGGACCTTATGTGTGGTCATTTTGATTCTATTATAGGATATGTTAAGGTGGAATGGGCTTCGGCTTTCGAGACAATTATTATGGCCAAGGTGAGGACTTATAAACCCTTGTATGCATTACTGCCTACAATGCTCGGTTAACTATCTTGTTATATATAAAGTGGTATTAATTGTTGGTCTCGAATGTTGTATGCGTGCTTGTTTGATGTGCTGTTGTGGCTATCTGCAAGTGTACTGTGTTGGTGATATCTCTGATGTTGTGTGCATGATTTGTGAGCTGTGTACCAGTGTGATATAATATGCCTGTCGTGCATGAGTTGTTTTGTGTGTTAAATAACGTGTTAAGTGGTTTTGTGGTTTGTGTGGTGGATTGTGGGCTGGAGGCCCGGATTTGAGATTAAGATGTTAAATCCACACAACCATGTTGAAATAACGTATGGTATAACTCTTAAGGAATAAATGAGATTAACGAATAATAATTAAGTCTACTGTGGGGCTGTTGACCGGTTGGTTCGAGCGGGAAGTAATACCCCTCGGGATTGCATGCGGGTTTGCATGTGGGCCTGTGATGGCCGGTTCTACCTCCCTCCTTCTACCTCCCCCTTTCTACCTCCCTCTTTCTCTCTGTCTCTCTCTCTCTATGGATATGTTGGGCTTCGTGCCTGTTTATTTGGGCTTCGTGCCTGTTTATTTGGGCTTCGTGCCTGGTTGTCTGATCAGACGGGACCGAGCTCGACGCACACAGTAGAGGGCCCTAAATAAAATACTTAACCTTAATAACAAAGATAATAATATAAGTAATGATAGTGATGGTTGAAGTCTGGTGATGACTTGTGTTGTATATTGTGAATTGTTTTGTGCATTGTGTTTGCTATTGCTGTTGCCGGTGTATTTGTAGTTGATTTGTTTTGTATATTATTGGTTTATTTGTCTGCGGTGAGACAGTGGTTGGTCTCACCCCCTCACAGTTTTACACAGGTTAGCTGATCGTTGATCAGAGGTGCATATCAGCAGGTGGCGGTGCTTTCCTCTCCTCGGGTCGGATCCATAGGGTTCAATGCATACTTGTTGTCATTTGTATAGCCTTCCGCTGCATACTCGTTGTTGTGTAATTTGTTGTACAATTGTACATTGATTATGTTGATGATATTGTATCCCGGGTAGAAGGGCATTTTGGTCTTTCTACATGTTAGGATTAATTTGATGGAATTGTTTTGGGATACAAGTGTCCCGGGTATGATAAGGGCAATTTGGCCATTTTGTATTCAAATTCTATTTTACATCATAAATTGGGACACGGGCGTTTCATCGGTGGTGGAATATTATATGGTGTTGAGTTAACGAAAAAACCCTTCCTCTGTACAGTAGTGCATAATTAATGTGTATTCAATTCACGACTGCAAAATTAAATATTGTGCTGGCAATTAGTGTTGTTGTTTGTTGTTTCCGCTGTTTGTTTATGGTACTTGAAACGCTCGTGTCCCAATTTATTAATATAAACTATAAACTAAATATAAAATGACCAAATTGCCCTTATCATTTCCGGGACACGAAATAAAATATCAACTAAAACACTGTATCCCAAATTATCCACTAAATTAATTATATCAAGTGAAGTGACCAAAATACCCTTCTGCCCCGGGATACGATAAAAACAAGATAATCATTAATTATGCAATATATAGACAATACATTATATCAAAATAGAGTATGCAGTGGAAGACAAATACATATGACAACACATATGCACTGAACCCTATGGATCCGACCCGAGGAGGAAAGCACCGCCACCTTCTGATATGCACTCCTGACCATCGATCAGCTAACCTGCGTAAAGACTGTGAGGGGGTGAGACCAACCACTGTCTCACCGTAACAAAATAAACCATATTATACAACTACAAATCAACCACAGAAACATCGGCATCAGGCAATAGCAACCACAGTGCACAAACAAGTCACAATACACAATACAAGTCATGATCAGACTTCAAACCATCACTTGTCCTTAATCATCTTATTATCGTTGTACTTTATTGTTATTAGAGTTGAATATATATTATTAGGATTTAATATTTTATTAGGACACTCTACTGTGTGCGTCGAGCTCGGTCTCATGAGACAACCAGGGCATAAGCCCAATATAATCAGGGCAAGGCCCAATACCATCAGTGAGAGAGAGAGATAGACAGAGAGAAAGACGGAGGTAGAAAGGGGGAGATAGAAAGAGGGAGGTAGAACCGGTCATCACAGACCCATATGCTAAACCGTATATACCATGCTATCTCGCATGCAATCCCAAGGGGTATCACTTCCCGCTCGAACCAACCGGTCAACAGCCCCACAGTAGAATTATTATAGTTCGTTATTCTCAATTATGCTTAAAGAGTTGTGCCATACGTTGTGATCAAACAGGGTTGTGTGGATTTAATATCTTATTCTAGAGTCCCGGCCTCCAGCCCTCAAGTCACCACACCAAGCACAAAGTCATATAATTCTTTCTTAATCATAACAATATATCATGCTCAACTGGCATACCATATCATATAGGCTCACAGTTGACATAATCAGGCACTCAACAACAAAGATATCATCATCATGATACACCGTACAACAACAACATCAACACAACAAGCATACACGCATACAGCTTTAAATGCCAAACAAATGTTATCACTTACTGAACCACAACAAATAACCGAGTATTGTAGGCAGTACGCATACAAAGGTTTATATGTCCTCACCTGGTCATAAGGAACATCTAGCAACCACCAGTCTAATCATGCCTTAAGTTCAAACCCGACCGCTCCGAAGGCATCATTAATGCCTAAACAAGGTCATATATATCACGTAAAGAAAGCAAAGACATAGCAAGATATGTATGCAATATATATATAAACATAAGACAGTGACTAGGCACGTTACTAGAATAGTAGGGTCCAAGCCCGTATATCTTAGTAAAATCTCTTTTTTTATAATTTGACACCATCTTAGTAAACCAACGCCACCAACATGTTGTTCACGTTGGCCTTTTGAAACAAGCACCATACTCTAATTCATGCTTGGTATTAAAATTCCCAAAACGAAATATATATAATGATTTTGAGACGAGCATTAAGTATAACATTTGTAAAACCCAATAACCCTTCCTATTGTATTGTTGGGATACGTTCAACTCAAAGCATCCATTTAATTTTTTTGACAAATCCATAACGTAATCATGACCTAACTCAAAACCATTTGATGGAGCATTAAAAACTAGACCACAATTAAAGTTTTGCATTAGACTTCCAATCCATTGTTCTTCTCGCTTCAAGTACCAATATAGTAATCAATGACAAATTAAATTTCCAGCAAGAATTTCTACACTTAAAGAACACCCCAACCGCGTCTATCTTAAAATCATTTAGCCTGGGTCAAATGCCCAACGCATGAACCCATTCCCTTAATACGAAATATTTTCGTAGTCAATTTAAGATGAACAGTTACATTCCAACTTTAATCGAGAAAGGTTTTGAGCATTAATATACTATTCAAAATTGGCTCCACAACTTTTGTTTATTTAGTTTAGTACAACCATGGCCAGGGTATAAAACAAATTTTCTATTTAATTGAACCCAGGAACCCATTTAATCATCTGGTCCACAAAAGAAATATCCAAAAAGTATTTGGATTAAAGCATTTTTTGGTCCCTGTGTAAGACCTCAAAGTTGGATTTCATCCTCGTGTAGGATTTTGGCCTTTTTGCATCTCTCAGTTCGACCCGTTTGGACTGTTTTGGTCTCTCCGGCCAAAACCCGGCCAAAATCGCTGACGTGGCACATTTTCCGGTGCCACATCAGATTTTCAGGACCACATGTCAGGGTTCAACCTGACCCGAACCAACACCACCCGACCCGTCGCTTCCAACCCGAGAACCCGAACCAAAAATAATTTATTATTTTTAATTATAACAAATAATATGAATATTAAACTCAACCTATTTCTAAAAAAATGGGGATAAAAAAAACCTATTTCTAAAATCATAAAACATAAAACAAAATAATATATGTTATTTTACCTTTAATAAAAAATAAATAATATCTTGTTTTTCTTGTTTCCTTTATATATATATATATATAGGTAGTGATACACAGAAAACGGGAAGAAAAAGAAATAGAAAGAGAGGAAAAAGAAAAATGCCCAAATTATTCATCTTCAACCCATCGGCAACACCTGTGTCGACGCGCGGAGAGAAGGCACTGCAGGCCGGGGCTGCGACGGCGAGATGAACGGCTGCAGATAGAATTGATGTTGTCGCGTCGGGTGGTGGCTTCATCGCGTGGTGGTTCGTTAGCCAGCCACGGCGCCAGCGCGAGCAAGGAGGGGAACTTGTGTCATGACGGTGATGGCATGGTGACGCCTCCCCTGATCGATCCCACGATTTCGTTGATGGTGATTCTCCTCCACCGCCATCACCAGATCGATCTTCACCGGTGAAGGGTGCTTCGATGCGAGCGTGGCCATGGTGCCACAAATGAGGGTGAGCACAGTTTTTTTTTTAATTTGAATCCCTGTTTGTTTGTAAATGTGTTAATCAAGTTGGGTGTTGTTGGATTGTTGGTGAATTCGGGGTTTTGTTGGTTTATGGTGGATTCGGTTTATCGAACACCCACCACGCCTGCTTCAATGACTTCCTCGCTCACCAACGATCTGCGTGTCTTCTCCTTCTCCGGCCTCAAGTCCGCCTCAAAAGGCTTCAGCCCGCGCCCTCTTCATCGGTGAGGGAGGCTTCGGTTGCGTCTATGGCAGCGCCCCTCTGCCTCGATTTGCTTCCGACAAGCTCGTGTAGCCATTCCCCTTCTCTCTCTCCTTCCTTTTCGTCTATGGCAGCGCCCCTCTGGTGAGGATATTCAGCCACTCTCGTGGAGGGCAGGGAGGAAGGAGGCGAACATGGTAGGGTCGACACAGTGCTGGTCAGTGCCGGTGAGGATCAGGTGGAAGAAACGGGCTCAGTACGGTGTGGATTGGGTTGTTTGGGTTGTCTGGATATGGTGGTGGTGGCGGCGGCGCCGGCGGCAATGGGTGGTGGTAGAGGTCGGAGGTTGGATCGTGGGATTGGGGGAAAGAATTTTTATTTTTCAATGTAAAATATTAAAAATGTAAAAGTAACATAATTAATAAGACTGAAATTTTTATCAAAAAAATAAGACTGAAATATTAAATCTGATGTTAAATAATTGATTATTTTTTTGATAAATATAATTGATTATTTTTTTGATAAAAGTAATTAATTATTAGCATAATATGAGACAATTAAGGTTCATTAGAGTTATTGCTAATTTTTACCAAAATTTAAATTTAATATATTAATTAACATACCTAATATGGATTTAAAATAGGAAAAAAAGAAAAAGAGAAGTGTAAATCAAATTTTGGGAAAAAGAGAGAAAGGGAAAAAGAATAAAAAATCTAGACAAGTGGGTCAATGGGCGGGCAAACGGGTCGGGTGGGGCTGGTTTTTGGTTTAACCCTGATATGTGGGCCCCTCAAAGCTGACATGTCGCCTTAAAAATTGCCAAATCAGCCATTTTCGCCGGATTTCGGCCGGACTGACCAAAAGGGATGAACGGAGGGATGAAAAGAGGCCAAAATCCTACACGAGGATGAATTCCAACTTTGAGGCCTTACACAGGGACCAAAAAACGCTTTAATCCAAAAGTATTTAAGAAACCCAAAACAAGATCAACAGGTTTGGTGGGCAATACTAACCCATCCGCATCAAAACTTATGGAAACGGATAACGGAAACGAATCCTTACCCATTATAAGCATAGCCAAAAACTTGGAATCCCCTAGTTGTTTCTATCTTATCCCTGCCCATCTTATACTCCACCTACCACTGCCAACCAAATTGATTTTAGCCCCTCTCCCGTATTTGCTAACACTATTCAACCCCTCAAACCACCAGAGAATCACCATCGGTGGTGATGGAGCCCCAAGGCTCACCATCCGGTCCCTGCAGTGCTTTGTAACTCGCCTTGGCTTCTCTGCCATGAGAATCTTCTTGATGCACAACTACATATAAAAGAGGGGAGGGAAGGGAGAAGTGGAGGCTTGATTCAAGGTGGTGGCCACGGTTTGAAGAAAACAAAAAAAAGGTGAGAGTGGAGAAAAGAAAACTAAAAACAAAGTGTTGTATATGGCTCAGAGAGAAGGGGGGAAAAAAAATGAGAAATGAACTTTATAAACTGAGGTTTGCAACCCCACACCTCATCAGACATCAAAACGGTGTCCTTTGATCAAATCTTGTCAATGAGTAGTCAATGCGTTAGTCAAACTCTATGTTTTATGGCATAAAACGAGCCAAGACTATACCACTACTTGTTTTCCAAATCTAGATAGATTTTTAATTTTAAAGAAACCTCCAACTTGGGAATAAATTTCATAGATTCAAGAAAAATTATTTCCTTTGACCAAAAATCTGGAGATACCTCGAGGGGAAAATTTGAAGTAAAAACTTAAAAATTTCGAAAAAAAAATCCATAGGAATTAAATACTGAAAATTCGGGGCGTTACAGTTCTATCCCACTTAACAAAATTTCGTCCTCGAAATTTAAATAATAAGTCAAGCAACCAGGTGCTTAACCGACACAAACAAAGAATTATCTGGTATCAAAGTACCGTTAGCCGAAACTAACAAGTAGAATCATCATGTACATCACTCACATTTCCAAGCAAGAACTCCAATATAACAACTCAATCATCGACTTTAGCCAAACATGCTTCATTGAGCAATAGATCAAAGTACAAACCCAAGAGTGTTGTCCAATCATCATCAACACTATCAATACCACAATCCATAAACCATTTCATTATTCATTACTCAACCAAATATATTCAATCTTTTAATCCAATAGGCATATCCTCAAATAACCGAACCCAAAATTGTTACCTAAGTAACAAGATCATCACTCCCATTGTGAATACCTCAGGATCAAAAATCCATAATCTTTTCATGTTCCGAATCCCAAAGCATTTTCCTCTCTCACCAATTCTAGCCAAGATTGTATAACTCCCGGAACATACCATTAGGCATTAGAACTCAATCGTTACCGTAATATCATAATTATACTTCTATAACTTGGATTCCTCAAGATCCAAACATCCTTTTATAACTCATACTTGTGAATCTATCTCACAACCTATAATTACCACGATCATCACAATGCTTTGATAAAGAACCCAAGCATTACAAGTTTATTCCAACACTTACCCTATCATACTCCAAACATTTATTTCACATTGCCCAAGACATGTTCACAAATCTAGCCTTATGACCCAAACATTATTAATATCCACAAGAGATGAGGGAACCTACACCTCAACAAGAGTAGTATAATCAAAACTTCCAATTACATCACCGTTAAAAGTGAAACCTCAATATGAACACACTATCAAGATCCTCAACCTGCATATAAGCAATAACTTTAACAAACATTTATGATCAAAACTCTTTAATCACAAACACCATCAATACCTCAAATCTCAACCAAGTTAAATACCTCAAGTATCATTGAAAGACATTTCCCCAAATATACCATTGGGTCAACCTCAAATTAATTCAAGAAATTATCAGCTCGAACTCCGAACAGGATTAAATCCATATAATAATTCCCAAGTAAATTTAAATCCTCTAGCTCAAGTAATCAAACCACAATAACATGATCACCAAGATTACCGGAATCATATCAGATCATCCCTTGATAGATGTAATATCCAAAAGCAAACCGATGGTCCTTACTTGCATTGGCCAGTTCTATTTCTGGAACTATCAGACATGTTACCGTAGGGAAGCACCTTCCGGTAATAACACACGGAAAAAAAAAACTGTGTACGCACACCGACACAAAAACGTAAGCAAAGAATCAAGAGTCTACACCGACGTTGATAAAGCAGTGGATATTCCACAAAACAAACTTTGCTACAGCCTAAGCTGTAAAGGCAACCATGCCATTTCAACGATAATACCGGGTCGCTCCGACCCTCAGCATGTGCATGTCCTCCATCGGATCCATAGAAAGACTCACTATATGAATGCATATGACAATGCAACAACCGACTCAAAAAAAGGGGCAGACATATGCACAGAAGATCACAAAATATATCAGAACATCCCCAAGGATCTACAACCTGCTCTGCTACCAACTGAAACGCCCGTGTCCCAATTTATTAACATAAACTATAAACTAAATATAAATGACCAAATTGCCCTTATCATTTCCGAGACACGAAAAAAATCATCAACTAAAACACCGTATCCCAAATTATCCATTAAATTTATTATATCATGTGAAGTGACCAAAATATCCTTTTGCCTCGGGATACGATAAAATCATGATAATCAATAATTATGCAATATATAGACAATACATTATATCAAAATAGAGTATGCAGCGAAAGACAAATACATATGACAACACGTATGCAATGAACCCTATAGATCCGACCCGAGGAGGAAAGCACCGCCACCTGCTGATATGCACTCCTGACCATCGATCAGCTAACCTGTGTAAAGACTGTGAGGGGGTGAGACCAACCACTGTCTCACCGCAACCAAATAAACCATAGTATACAACTACAAATTAACCACAAATACATCGGCATCAGGCAATAGCAACCACAATGCACAAACAAGTCACAATACACAACACAAGTCAACTCAAAAAGAAATATCCAAAAAAGTATTTAGGAAACCCAAAACAAGATCAACAGGTTTGGTGGGCAATACTAACCAAGACTTCAAACCATCACTTGTCCTTAATCATCTTATTATCGTTGTACTTTATTGTTATTAGAGTTGAATATATATTATTAGGATTTAATATTTTATTAGGGCCCTCTACTGTGTGCGTCGAGCTCTGTCTCGTCTCATGAGACAACAAGGGCATAAGCCCAATATAATCAGGGCAAGGCCCAATACAATCAGTGAGAGAGAGAGATAGACAGAGAGAAAAAGGGAGGTAGAAAGGGGGAGATAGAAAGAGGGAGGTAGAACCGGTCATCATAGACCCATATGCTAAACCGCATATACCATGCTATCCCGCATGCAATCCCGAGGGGTATCACTTCCCGCTCGAACCAACCGGTCAACAGCCCCACAGTAGAATTATTGTAGTTCGTTATTCTCAATTATGCTTAAAGAGTTATGCCATACGTTATGATCAAACAGGGTTGTGTGGATTTAATATTTTATTCTCAAGTCCGGGCCTCCAGCCCTCAAGTCACCACACGAACCACAAAGTCATATAATCCATTCTTAATCATAACAACATATCATGCTCAACTAGCATACCATATCACATAGGCTCACAATTCACATAATCAGGCACTCAACAACAAAGATATCATCATCATGATACACCGTACAACAACAACATCAACACAACAAGCATACACGCATATAGCTTTAATGGCCAAACAAATGTTATCACTTACTGAACCATAACAAATAACCGAGTATTGTAGGCAGTACGCATACAAAGGTTTATATGTCCTCACCTGGTCATAAGGGACATCTAGCAACCACCAGTTTGATCATGCCTTAAGTTGAAACCCGGCCGCTCCGAAGGCATCACTAATGCCTAAACATGGACATATATATCATTTAAAGAAAGCAAAGACATAGCAAAACATGTATGCAGTATATATATAAACATAAGACAGTGACTAGGCACGTTACTAGAACAGTAGGGTCCAAACCCGTATATCTTAGTAAAATCTCTTTTTTTATAATTTGACACCATCTTAGTAAACCAACGCCACCAACATGTTGTTCACGTTGGCCTTTTGAAACAAGCACCATACTCTAATTCATGCATGGTATTAAAATTCCCAAAACGAAACATATAAAATGATTCTGAGAAGAGCATTAAGTATAAGATTTGTAAAACCCAGTAACCCTTCCTATTGTATGGTTGGGATACGTTCAACTCAAAGCATCCATTTAATTTTTTTTGACAAATCCATAACGTAATCATGACCTAACTCAAAACCATTTGATGGAGCATTAAAAAGCGGACCACAATTAAAGTTTTGCATTAGACTTCCAATCCATTGTTCTTCTCGCTTCAAGTACCAATATAGTAATCAATGACAAATTAAATTTCCAGCAAGAATTTCTACACTTACAGAACACCCAAACCGTGTCTATTTTAAAATCATTTAGCTTGGGTCGAATGCCCAACGCATGAACCCATTCCCTTAATACGAAATATTTTGGTAGTCAATTTAAGATGAACTGTTACATTCCAACTTTAATGGAGAAAGGTTTTAAGCATTAATATACTATTTTATGTCATGAAGTTCTCATCATCACCCTCAAAATTGGCTCCACAACTTTTGTTTATTTAGTTTCGTACAACCATGGCCAGGGTATAAAACAAATTTTCTATTTAATTGAACGCAGGAACCCATTTAATAATCTGGTCCACAAAAGAAATATCCAAAAAGTATTTAGGAAACCCAAAACAAGATCAACAGTTTTGGTGGGCAATACTAACCCATCCGCATCAAAACTTATGGAAACGGATAACGGAAACGAATCCTTACCCATTATAAGCATAGCCAAAAGCTTGGAATCCCCTAGTTGTTTATGTCTTATCCCTGCCCGTCTTATACTCCACCTACCACCACCAACCAAATTGATTTTAGCCCCTCTGTCGTGTTTGCTAACACGATTCAACCCCTCAAACCACCAGAGAATCACCATCGGTGGTGATGGAGCCCCAAGGCTCACCATCTGGTCCCTGCAGTGCTTTGTGACTCACCTTGGCTTCTCTGCCATGAGACTCTTCTTAATGCACAACTACATATAAACGAGGGAAGAGAGGGGAGAAGTGGAGGCTTGATTCAAGGTGGTGGCCACGGTTTGAAGAAAACAAAAAAAAGGTGAGAGTGGAGAAAAGAAAACTAAAAACAAAGTGTTGTGTATGGCCCGGGGAGAAGGGGAAAAAAATGAGAAAAGAACTTTATAAACTTAGGTTTGCAACCCCACACCTCATAAGACATCAAAACGGTGTCGTTTGATCAAATCATGTCAATGAGTAGTCAATGCGTTAGTCAAACTCTGTGTTTTATGCATAAAACGAGCCAAGACTATACCACTACTTGTTTTCCAAATCTAGATAGATTTTTAATTTTAAAGAAACCTCCAATTTGGGAATAAATTTCATAGATTCAAGAAAAATTATTTCCTTTGACCAAAAATCCGGAGATACTTCGAGAGTAAAATTGGAAGTAAAATTCTAAAAATTCCGAAAAAAAAATCCATAGGAATTAAATACTGAAAATTTGGGGCGTTACAGTATTGGATGTTTGGAAAAAACGATTTTGTCTTATTTAAACTGTATGATGGGCAGGGTTGTTTGTAGGAAACATGGTTCTGTTAAGATACCATATTGATGGGCAATTTAGGAGATCACCAAATGCAGTTGAGTATGTAGGGGGTGCTGTTGTTGATAGTGATGGAGATGCTGACGAGATGGGGTCCTAGACATTTTTAGCGTGGTGTAAGAAAATAAGGCATTTGAAAGTGGACAAAATATGGTTTTTGAAACCTGGAATGAGTTTGAGAGATGGGCTAATTCACTTAGATAGTGGAGGTAGCAATGACCTTAGGCTGCTAGATTTTGCTTGCAAGCATGATGTTATTGATGTTTATATTGAGTATGGGCCTGTGGTGCACCCTTTGATTTTTAGGAGTCCGGGTAAAGTTTGTGCTGAACTAGGCATAAATGAGAAAGGATAGAGGTCAGGTGCAGTAGGTGTGGGTGTGCTTAACGTGGACATAGCCGAATGTAGTAAGCTTGGTGAAGGAGCATTTAATTCTAGTGATGCAAGACCATCAATACAAGCCGAATGTAGCAAGCTTGGTGAGGGAGCATTCACTTCTAGGTATGTTGGGCCACCAATGCAAGCCAAATGTAGCAAGCTTGGTGAGGGAGCATTCACTTCTAGGCATGTTGGGCCACCAATGCAAGCCGAAAGTAGCAGTGAAGACTCTGACTTCTGTCTCTCTAATGAGGTTGTGGCAGATTCAGAGAGTGAGTCAGTGGTTGATTCGGAAGAATGCTGTGAAGACAATGAAGATGCAAGCAGTGATGATGAAGATTATGTATGTCCAGCAGGGGATGCTCATTCTGACAGTGAGTCAGTTGTTGATTCCGTAGAAGATATTGAAGGCCCAAATGGTGCTGATGATGAAGAAGATGCTGCCACTGTGTGTGAAGATGCATGGACCCCTTTAAGCTATTTATCAGATGAGAATAATGAGGAGTTACGGACAGTGATGAAGGAGCAACAAAAAATTGAGCTCACCCAGTAGCAAATAAGAGGCGGTATTGGTGAAGATAATGGTGAGCTTAGGGAGGGCATTCTGGGAAATAACGATGAGAATGAGACTGGAGATGCTGGGGAGGACAGTTTTGGGAATAATAATAATGATGGGACTGCAGATGTTGGAGAGAGAAGAAGGGGAATTGACAATGGCCCTAGGGCTGACGTGGAAGCTGGGGGTAATAATGTCTAAGCAAATATAGGTGGTCCTAATGCCGAGAAGATAGGCTTCAATTCGGATGAGCAGGGTAGTTTTGGGTCCTCTAACTCAGGCAACGAAAGTGAGGGTGCATGGAGGAGGAACACGCCCACTGTTTGGTTTAATGACAATGCAAAAGACCCATTTTTTCAGAAATGGATGGTTTTTGTTGATAAGAGACAAATTAAAGATGCTGTGAGGAAACACTCCAACGTTCAGAGGAAAGACATCAAAGTGGTAAAGGTATTTTATCCTTTCAACCCTAGCTTGTCTTGTGATTCATGGCATCAGATCTCTTTTTATTTGTCTTCTTTTGATTTATAGTTCTCTGTCTTACCAAGGGCTGTGATGCTTTGTGGGTAGGGTTTCCAATTTACATTTGTGCAGACATCAATTATCCTCTCAGATTTGCAGCAGAACCTAGTTTGTACTAATGTTATTTGATGCTTTCCATTATGTTGTGTAGGACTCAAGAGAGAAATACACCGCACTATGCAAAGAGGAAGGATGCAACTGGTGCCTCCATGTATCAACACTTGGTAGTCGTAGGAAAAGGTGGAGAACAAAGACTTATACTAAGCATGCTGAACGTTGTGGGAAGGCCTCAAGGAATTCAAGGTTAACCTATAAGCATTTGGCCACTTATTTCATTGAGACAAAGTGGCAACTGACTTTGAATATGAGAATCCAGGAGATGATGGCTGATGTGAGAGAGCATTTGAAGTTTGAAGTGTCTAGCCACCAGTGTAGATATACTAAGCAACAAGTTAACAAATTTTACAATGATGATGTTCTTGCTGAGTTCAACCGCTTGGAAGACTATGCTGAAGAACTAAAGCTGAGCAACCCTGGCAGTAGTGTATATGTATCGTCAACTGATGATGGCAAGTTTGAGTCTACGTATGTGTGTTTTGCTGCAGTGAAGAAGGGGTTTCTTGAAGGTTGCAGGCGAGTTATTGGACTTGATGGATGCTTCTTGAAAGGTCCATTTCAAGGACAAATTTTGGCAATCGTTGGAAGGGATGCCAATAATCAAATGTACCCCATTGCCTGGTCAGTTGTGAATTATGCGAGGAAGCACACATGAAGGCAATTTCTGATTGAGTTGATGCGGGATTTTGGAATCCCTGTAGGGCTGGGAAATGGCTGGACATTTATAAATGACCAGCAAAAGGTACTACACTACTCTCAAACAAACTTGTTAATCTTACTGTGTTTTGGAAGTTACTACTTCTGTTATTTCTTCATGTTGATGTTGCTATCATAAACAAGGTCTTGCATCAGCTTTGCATGAGCTGATGCCATATGCAGCACATCGCAATTGTGCAAGGCATATCTATGCTAAATGGAGGAAGAAATGGAAGGAAGACAACCTCCAAATGCAATTCTGGAAAACATGTAATGCCACATATGAGGCAGACTACAATATGGAGTTAGCAAAGCTAGTTGAGATTGCAGAGGAAGCTAAGGTAGGCTTCCTGGAGGTTAGTCCCAACAAATGGTGTAAGGCTTTCTTTTCTACTGAGTCAAAATGCGATGTTGTTGACAATAATATGTCAGAGGCATTTAATGCATAGATTATGGAGGCTAGGTATAAAAGCATTGTCTCTATGATGGAGATTATAAGAAAGTTAGTCATGTGTAGACTATGAGAGAGGAGAGGTAAAACAGATATGTTCAGTGATAATATTGCGCCTAGAAATTGGGATAAAATTCAGGACAATCAGGATATCTCTTGCAATTTTGTGGTAGACTTTAATGGGGATGAAGGGTATGAGGTAGTTCGAGGGGAAGAACAATATATGGTCAGGTTGAGAGACCGTACCTGTAGTTGTCGGGCTTGGGAATTGACAGGAATTCCCTGCCCACATGCAATATGTGTGATTCAGAAGGAGAGGTTAAGGATAATAGACTATGTTAGTCATTGGTATATCCTAAATATGTATCAGAAAAGCTATCAATATTCCATCTAACCTGTGCGTGGAAGGAAATTTTGGCCACATACTGGGAAGCCTGATTTGTCTCCTCCAGACATTAATAAGATGCCTGGAAAAAAGAAGACCAAGAGAGGGGGTGAAGATTGGGAAAAAAAGAAGAAGGGTTCTCGGTCAAGGCTTAAGAGGAAGATCCATTGCACAATTTGTCATAAGTCTAACCACAACAGGAAAACATGCAAACTACGCAATAAGGTACGGTTAACAATGTCTGCTTAGGTTTCCCTTAATAAATTAAAGTTCACCTACTTATATTTTATGCTTTCTAGTTGCAGAACACTACTGAGCCTTCAGATGCCTCTAATGTCTCCCATTCAATTGAAGAAAATGTAAGTTAGTAAAATACATTTACGTTTGCTTGTGTTCATCTAAATTCACACTTCTCTGCATGTTACTTTCAGACTGTAGTGAGCCTTGGTTGTACGACTGAAGTTGGGGAGTCTTCTAATGCTTCCAATTTTCAGAATTCAGCTATACAAGAGGTTCGCTCATTTCCAACCATTGTAAATATATGTGCTTTTCACAAAACTAAGTGGTCACCTTGTTATTGGTACTCTTGAACCCATATTTCAGGGTGCACCAATTATGGGCCCTCCAAATGCAAGAGTTAGGGGCATCAGGATTAGAGGAGGAAGAGGTGTGATCCGTAGAAGAGGAAGAGGCCTGAGAGGTAGTAGAGGTGTCAGCCGTGGCAATTTTATGCCACCACGCAACATCACTATTGCTCCTCAAGCGCAAACTAACCTGAATCCTGAAGATGCTCCTGGTTGTAATGCCTCAACTACAGCTGTGGTTGAAAAGGGTATGTATCAACCCTAACTGAGGAAGCATCTTCGTTATAGTCACTTTATGTGCACAAAATGGTATGCATCAACCCTAACTGAGCATGCAACTTTCGTTATATGCAGAAACAACTGATGGGGCACAAGCAGTTGTTGATAATAACGTCATTTTTGACGAATTGCTCCGGGATTGTAGAAGAGGTCGTATCCAGAGTTGCAACTGCTGAGTGTCGTGGTAAGCTTGGAATCTTAATGAAGGTACATGATGTGCTAATTATGACATACATGTTGATGTTATTGTTGTTGTGTGCAGAGTCTCAAAATGTAGAGTCCACCAACGTGGTTATCCCAACTGTTAGGGCAACAAATGTCCCTGCAAATGCGAAGCAACACAACAACAGTGCAAGAGAGGAAATCATCACAAGGTCAAGGGCATCAACTTTACAGTCTCAGAAGAGTGTTTTGACTAGATCAAAGAAAGTCTCAGTTGTGTTTGGTAGATGCACAACAACCCAACGCAGCCCAGGCAACAGGGGCACCAAAAATAAGCTACTATTAACCCAGGAAAGCTGCAGTAATGCCCACAAGAAGAAGAAGAAGACCGCATGAAGAAGACCACTTAGTTGTAGTATTTTGGCTAATGTGTGTGCCTCACAAATAGGCGCAAATTGGATGCATTGACTAGTAATGAATGAGTGCCAAACAATCACGCACTATGTTTCTGTTATTGTCTTAAGCTCTATTTTCGGGTGATTGACATTGTGTTGCTGAAATATTGACTGCTATTGTGTGCCATGCAGCAACACATTATGTTTTGTTCAATTGACCAACATTATGGTATCAACAATTGAGTTCTATGCTTATGTATGAGCTCTATTTGCGGGTTATTATTTCATGAAGTGTTCATTCACATTACATTTTCATTCCATCATTGGCAGCCAGTGTTTAGCCACACTTATGCGTTTTTTTTAAAGGGTAGCATACATCAACAGATTACTGAGCATCCAACATTGAGCATACATTTAATCCATAAAAATAGAAATCATTTGATACAAGGATGGATTGAGCACAGCCTACCATTTGACAACACAAAAACACCCATACAAACCCAGGTTCTACACACATTCAAACCCAGCAGCAAAACACCCATAGCAACCTGCAAGCTAAAACACCCATACAAGCCCATCACCTTCGAGAACCTGCAAGCAATCTTCAAAACAACGCCTTCAATATCAAGTGGAAAACCAGAGTCAGTCCCACTATTGCATACCACGAACAGCACAAGCCACCGCGCCCAGCATACTGTGATAACTGATACTCCAACTTCCCCTTCTCCACTACCACAGCATCTCGAGCTTCAATCAGTATAAAACTTTCGGCCTTCAATTCCTCCAACTCATACTTCATTTTCTCACTTCTTGTCACATGCCTATGGATCTCTGCCATAAGCCTTTGATTCTCCTCATGCAACTCCCGTTCCCTATCCCGCAAGCCTCTCACAACCTCTACAATCCACCCACACACATCACCATCTATGAACATAAAGAAATTACATGAATTGCACCTATGGAACCTCATCTTGGGATGTTGGTCTGTCCACGATATCCATCTTCCAGTCTTCAAGCCACAGAAGCACACGATGTCTACACCTTCGTAATCAAAATCAGGACGTTGCTTTCCAACAACGGAAGTGATGCTCTTGCAACTCGTCGATTTTGGCCGCCGTGACGAACCCCGCGAGACCTGTGACGAGGACGCCGACGACTTTGAAGAAGACATCCTCGGCCGCGGCGGGTTGGGGGAAAACAACGGAGGCTTAAGGGTTTAAAAAGGAAGAAGAAGATGGGACCAGAGGGAAGAAGACACGAGAGGGGGAGGAGACGAGAGAGGGTTTTGAGATGACATTTAGGGTTCACCTTAATAAACACTGGGGTCGGATTGGGTTAGTTCGGGGGATTAAACGGTCGCAACCCGAGACGGTATGCCTGGTAAGTAGCCAGAACCCTGGGTGGGGCCCACCTGTGCCACGTGTACCCAAAAACGGTGTCGCCCAAGGTGGGGCCCAATCAAAGCGACGTCATTTTGAGCTGCGGGCAGCAGGTCAGAATCGGGCAAAATCCACGTCAGCAAGTGCCCCGTCCAAGACCCGTGACTGAACTGCCCGCTAAAACTCCAGGTACATAATTGTCTCCGGAAAAGTTGTAGGTACACGATTGTCTCAACCCACGAAATTCGGGTACCATCCGTACCAAAAACCCATTAGTAGTATGTTGTTAGAGACCAAGAACTGGCAAGGTCTTAGCTAACTAATACACCATGAAAAATTAAAACACCAATGGTATAACAACAACCTACTGCATCATTGTGAGCAGCGAATTACAACAGCTTTTCCAGAGGGCCAATACCGATGATTTGAGGGTTCTCTCATGGCCCCGTTTATGCGTTAGTTGATTAGTTCAATAATATGGGCTACGGCCCCGTTTCTTCACCAAAAAAAAAAGTAACATGTTCATCATCTTCTCAAACTTTAAGATAAAACCGAATCTTATAAGTTTTAATTTGATCAATTAATTGCTATGAAATTCTTTTTGGCCATTAATTATAAGTAAGTTAGTGTTTGTAGACTTGACGCTAGGCTCTTCAAGTTTTCTGGTATGAATAGAATGATCGAAATCAAGTTTAAGAACAGGTTTGATATACTATATAGATGGATGGAGTTAATGAAAGTACAGGGCTTGTCTTTGCAAACTTATGTTTGAAGAGAAGTTTTGGGTAGTACATAACTTATTAGTTTTTGTTCATCTATATATCCAAACATTTATTTTGTTCACTCAGTCAGCTGAGGGGCAAACAATTGACCAGAGTACTAGAGACTTCGAAGTGAAAGGTGCTGTGTGACGGAAACAATCTACAATCTACTACTAGTATTAGCATTCAGTCTTTAACTGTGTACATGACATCACTAATAGAAACCAACAAATCTACAATCTGCTATAGTATTAGCTTTCAGTCTTTCACTGTGTACATGACTAATAGAAACCAACCAATCTCTTTGAGTTGAGCGCAAAATACTAAGAACAATGCTTTTCTAAAGCCTCTAGTGGTCAACCCACACAGCTCCTCGCTGCTCTACACTCACCAATCATCAAAGGCCAATATATACAATCTCTAAGTCTAACCACCTGCAAATTAATTAGGCTAAAAGCTTAAAAGGAAAGACTATGCCTGCTGCAATTCGAAAGTATCGTTTATGACGAACAACATCTGTGTTCAAGTGCAAACCAACCCTCCTGGAGGATGTAATATTAGATTGATATATTATACCAGACTTAGATTAATTTGATTAACTGATAAAGTTCAATAATCAAATAAAAAAACCCCTAAATTTAGTACACCAAAAGTGCCAAGTCCTCGCGAAATAAAGCAATAACACGACCTATAAGCTCAAGAACTTAATAAGACAAACCAAGAAAAAAATCAAGAACAATATAGCACTAGCTAGCTATGACTTGAATGTGGAGAATGGTGCAGGGACAAACCAAACTGCAGATGGCGTGTTCCTTGACAGATGATCATCATTGTCAAAAGATTCAACAACTGCTCTTTCCAATAAGTCATAGACTCCTGAATCAGGACTGGACCGTAGTCCTCTGTGCTCAGGCATAAAATATATCCTGTTGCCTCTTATACTGGGTACTTTTAACTCCGATAAAACAAATGGCTGAGTACATTTATCTCCCAAGAATATAGCATACTCGCCTAGACTCTCCACCACCTCCCATGATCTGCTACCATTGCCGAAACATAACAATCTGTATATTTCAAACGACTCAGTCTTGTTGTACAGCCCTGTCTCTGTGTTTTTTCTCCTCATGCGATAAACCAATAACAATTGCTCTCCTCTTACTTCCACCAAATATAAAACTTCTATTTGCTTTGCATATGCCTCTGGCTGGCGTGGAAGATTCACTATAGCAGTAGTTGCAGAATTATTGAGATGGTAAACTAGGACTTCATCGGTTTGCCGTTTCAAATCATAACCCAGAACGTAAACTTGTCCATTGTAAAATGTCAAATTTCGAAAAAGATATTGACTCTTAGGGGTGATAATATCCACCCAGGACTCATCCCCTGGCCTGCAACGATGCAACCTTCCAGTATAGTAGGAAGCGGCTAGTATAAAAAAGTTAGGGTTTGAAGGACACGAGGAGAAGAAAATCTTACCATATCCCACAGGACAGGGAAGGTAGAGTTTCTGTCCAGTGACAGGATTCAAGACAGTAATATCGCAATGTTGACGAGGATTCTCCTGGTATAGGACCCATCCATAGGCACACCCATGATAGGACCAGCTGCATCCAGGCAATGAGAGTTGAGGTTGTTCTTGCAGCTGGGTTGTGTTGTTCTTAAGTTTTGACAAGGGCATAAAGAAACCAGATGTGCGTTGATGAAAGTAATCTCCACCAGGGTGAAGGAAGCATGGAACTCCTTCGAGCAGAAGCGGACGGTGTTGCTTCGCTAATGATCTCCACGAAGAACATACACTTCTGAATCGGATGAAATCAGATAAGTTGTGTATCTTCTGCAGTATATGGGTCAAGCAGTCGTGATCTATCTCTACTACTACCTCTTCCTCAAGATTTTGGGTTTTCTCCTTCGAAGGTTTCTTTTTCCTCCTCGGAATACAGCTTCCGGAAGCCGGCTCATACTGTGACATCTCAGTGTTCCAATTAAGGGGAAGAAGTCTCCGTTTTGTTTTTGTGATTGAAAAGAAGGGTAGAAAAAACCTAACAATGAACTGAGAATTGTTTGGTGCTACCTCTGATGTGTCCAAAGGAGAAAAATCAAAGAACAAGAGAAGATGACATGGAATCCGCTGAAAAGTCAAGATCTTTATTTATTTTGAGAAGCTTAATTACAAGAAAAGCTTAAAAGCAAAGAACTTTCGAGTAGGGTTTTTTGGGTTTTCTCACGTGCCGGAGATCCTGCCGTTCTCCGCCCTCCACCTCTCATTATTAGAACTCTTTTGTCAATTGCAAACTAGGAAAATCAAATTCTAGTTGTAATATTAATATCTAGGATTAGAAAAGAAGGTTGAAACTAAAAATGTTTAATTATTACATTTAAACGAATTAAAAAAGAGAAACCCACCTAAAGGGCCTGTTCAAAATGGGCTTATTTGCACAACAAAAGAAAAATGGGAGTATTTGGGTTCAGGCCTTACAGTTACAGGTTAGGTTCATCCAAAAGTCCATATTTCAATAGCTAGCAAGGAAGCATGGAACAAGGAAGAAAACACAAGCAAGAAAGCTATGATCGATGAAGCAAAACATGCCAGCTTCTCCTCATGAGTGTTGGCATCACTTGCATTGCAGCATCACCAAGATTGAATTGTCCAAAACGCTTGCGTGGAAAAAAATAACAAGAAAGAGAAGATTGCAGGAAACGAAGGTTCTTTTCTTCTACTTTTTTATACTTTTGATCCTGAAACCCTGAAGGAGAGACACGTTCCAAGCTAAAAGAATGGTAACGGCTGGTTATAATGAGTGAACTTCTGTCGCTCTTGAGTGTCTGCCTTTACCTTTAAACTGCTATAGATACCCTTTCCTCATTATCAACCTCTCCGTCAAAAACCTAACACAAGCATTTCTACTAAGTTAGAACCAAGATGAAAGGTGTAGCAATAGCCATAGCATCATTCCTACTAACATTTGCAGTCCTAATTTGTATGGTGCAACCAAGCAAGGCCATAACTTGCCAACAGGTTGACACCTCTCTCCTTCCCTGCATATCCTACCTTGAAAATGGTGGGACTCCATCAAATGAGTGCTGCAATGGTGTGAGGAACATCAAGCAAATCACTCCTACCACTCCGGACCGACGTGACGCCTGCGAGTGCATAAAGCAAGCGGCGAGTCGTTACCAGAGTGCTATAAAAGCAGATGCTGCCAGCCAACTCCCAAAGCTTTGTGCCGTTGATATTGGTGTCCCTATTACCCCTAACATTGATTGCAACCAGTGAGCTTATAAAATCTTTTCCTTTCTCTTTTTCATTTGCAGTATCTTTTCATGTGTGATTATAAGTTTTACAGGTTTTTAACTAAATTTTCTGCCAATATTGAAGTATTCTTAATTTGCCTATTGAACATGGTGGATTGCAGGGTTCCTTGAAGTGAAACAAGTATGTGGAAATACTTATGACTAAAAGAAAATTACTTATGACTAAGCTTGTATGGTGGTCCGGTACATGGCCCTTTCTATGAATTGATAGAGCTACTAAGCCATGTTAATTATTTGTGATATGTATTTGAAGTATTTCAGCCAATTATAATACAATAAAAACATGATTAAAAATGCTAGCATGTGTCATTGAATTACTTCTCTTCCTCCCGAGTCTATTTTTTTTTTATACTAGTCGAAGAGAGTGAGATTCGAACCCGAGACCTCACCCCTCTCATTAAAGATTGTTACTTTAATTCTGTTTGAATGTACTGGGTCATGGATGGATTGGTTCATGGAGAAATATTTTGCAGGATATGAATTGGTTGAAGGAATGATGGGGTCATTCTTAACTGTTTTTTATCAGAAAACTGTTTTTATGGACTTTTTCCTTAATTTGCCTAATTCCAAATAATGGAAAGAAAAGTTGGCCCTAAAAGGGACCAAAGTAACTTGAAAAGAAACATTGATTTTCAGAAGAAAGCATACACCAAAAAATAAGTAATAATGACGAACTGATATTCCAAATTCCAATTGAATAAATTTACCGAAACTGCTCAGAAACATATGTATAAATAAAACAAGGAAGCACAAGAATAGCCTTCCCCAATACGAACCACAAAACAAGAAAGACTCCATGAACTCCTTACATAAAATACAAATCTTCTACTTACTAATCAAGAAATATCAAGGCATCATCGGCAAAGGTACTATATATATATTATAGTCTGCTGTGCGGGCACAATTAAGTTGAGGAAAAAATCAAAGTCTAGTCGCAGGTGGTGGGGAGAGGAATGGGATTGACGGAATGCGTGAATGCTTGGTAGGGGAGGCAAAGTGACCTTAGGGAGAGTAGTAGGAATGGAAGGGAAGCTACGGAGTGGAGGCAGTGCGGGTTTACGAAGAGATGGTTGGTTTGTAGGCAAAGTTGGCTGTGGCAACTTTGGCATTGATGGCTGAGGTGGCATTTGCAGCAGATGGCGAGCCCGAAGGCACACATCAATGCTTATTGAAAGTGACAAAGGAAACAGCAAGGTAAATATGAGGCATCCTTCGAAGAGGCCATGAATTGATGTTTTGTTTTGTAGTCTCTGCTATGTTTTGAATGATGAAAATCAGGTTTAAACAATGGGTTTTACATGGATAGAGGGATATGGAGTTAATGGGATGGAGCGTTTGGGTTTTGGTTGCTTTGGTAGGAAGAGTAGCTAGCTAGCTTAATTGTGAAAGTATATACACCTTCTAGCTAGTTAGCTCAGCTTACCTCCATCTTCTTTCAATCAAAAATATTGTGACTTTCAAAGATAGACAGCCAGAGATGCTAGCAAATCAATATATATGTTACCTCTCATTAAAAAAAAATCAATATATTACCAGTATAGGTTTTCGATTTCTTTGGATACCCATTCCATGCGTATTGATTGATTAATTTTCATATTCTGGCTTTGGACAAAAAAAAGTTTGACAATAAACTTTGCATTTGTTGGAAACTTGGGACATCTTCTTTGCGGTTTTTCGTATGAATTTACAAAAATTAATTTTTAGAATAAAATCAACGTTATCATAATTCAGAGGGTTAACCCTAACAACTGTTTGAACTCCAAATGATATCAGATTAGAATACAGTAAAAAAAACTAAAATAAAGTAAATATAAAACTAATGTGCCAAAATTGCACGAATCCTACAATTGAGACAAAAATAAGGCTACCTAATCCGGACAATGAAATGAATTTGTACCATGAGACTTGAAACACTGAAGTGTTGATTGTAATAAGCTATGCTAGTTGTACAAATATTCAAAGTATAAGAATTCAAATAAGTATAACTGTACAAGATTAGAAGCAAGTTTGAAAAACAGATGCAAATTATGTGGGATGAGAATCAGAATGTATATCAGCTAATACTCCCTCGCAAGCTGAGGGGGGCGCAAGACAACCCGCAGCTTGTCACGAAGAAACCCGAAGCGCTGGCGAGCAAGGGGCTTAGTGAAGATATCTGCAATCTGATCTGAGCTAGATAAGAACCGAGCGTAGAGCTGACGGGAAGCAACCCGTTTGTGAACAAAGTGAAAATCGATAGCGATGTGCTTCGTCCGGGAATGGAGAACAGGAATCACAGCTAAGTAGGTGGCACCAATGTTGTCACACCACAACACTGGTGGTGAAGGGAGAGGAACCTGAGCTCACGAAACAAAGACTGAAACCAAATCAACTCTGCAGCATCATCAGCCAAGGCCTTATACTCAACTTCAGTAGACAACCGAGACACCGTCTTCTGTTTGTGAGCACGTCAAGAGACCAAATTCGAACCAAAGTACACAGCAAGACCACTGGTGGAACGACGATCTTCAACACTGCCAGCCCAGTCGGCATCGGTAAAAGCTTGTAATGAAAAAGAAGAACAAGGCGCAATCAGCAAAGCAAGCGTTAAGTTGCCACGCGGGTAATGCAGAACACACTTAACAACAGCCCAATGACTTTCAGTGGGTTCATGCATAAACTGGCAAAGCCGATTGACTGCGAAGGACAAATCCAGGTGAGTAATAGTAAGGTACTGTAAGGCACCAACAACACTACGATACTGAGTGGAATCAAGAAACCGAGGCTGAGAGAATTTGTCAAGCGGATCGATGGTACTTAGAGGAGTAGAAAGGGCTTTAGCTTCTTGCATCCCTGTACGAAGAAGCAAATCACGAGCATACTTCTGTTGGGACAAGACCAGCCTAGAGGGGCCGTTGATAGCCTCGATCCCGAGGAAATAGTGAAGAGGACCAAGGTCACGTAGGGAAAATTCAGTGCCAAGATCACATACCAGCTTATCCACAGCATTAGAGTGACTTCCTATTGATATAATATCATCAACGCATATGAGAATTAGGAGAGTAACTGAACCCTTGTCATAGGAAAATAAGGAGGAGTCACTATTGGAAGAATGAAAGCCGTGCTCCTGCAAAAAATGAGTAAGATGGGCATACCAAGCCCGCGGGCCTAGCGCAAACCATAAAGAGACCGATGCAGTTTGCACACAAAACCCGGTTTTCCAGTATCAACAAAGCCTTGTGGTTGAGCCATATAGACAGCCTCACGGAGAATACCATTTAAGAAGGCATTCCGGACATCAAGCTGGCGAATACACCACTTGTTGGTCACAGCAAGAGACAAAACCACACGAACAGTAGCAGGCTTGATAACGGGGCTGAAAGTCTCCTCAAAATCATACCCCTCCAGCTGATGAAATCCTTTGGCAACTAGTCTAGCCTTGTATCATTCGAGAGAACCATCCGCCTTCAGCTTTGTTTTGAACACCCACTTACAGCCAACAACGTTCATATTGGGCTGTCGCGACACCAAACTCCACATGCCATTAGCCAAAAGAGCCAAGAACTCTTCGCGCATCGCCTGCCTCCAAGCAGGTATTTTATTTGCTTCGGTGAAACAAGTTGGTTCCTGAAGAATCTCAGAGGTTTTGGTGGAAAGATGTAATTGTTTGGAATATTTTGGGTTTGGTATAAGTTTGATGCGTAAACTCATTGTGTGTTGTCGAATGGGTAGAGGACCATCTATGTTTATTTGGTGACATTTGTCTTGGGGTAGAGGGTGTGGAGGAGAAGAGCTAGAAGGGGAATGTGTAAGAGGTAAAGTAGGATGTAGAGGAGGTGGTGCTAGTATAGATACCGGTTGCACAGTGGCTGTTGTATTCGGAGGAGATAAGGACACTTGTTGTGGATGAGTACTTGCAATTGGAGAAGACATAGAAACTGAACCACTAGACCAAGGAGTTATAGGTAGAGAGGAGGTGGTGCTAGTATAGATACCGGTTGCACAGTGGCTGTTGTATTCGGAGGAGATAAGGACACTTGTTGTGGATGAGTACTTGCAATTGGAGAAGACATAGAAACTGAACCACTAGACCAAGGAGTTATAGGTAGAGAAGGACTTTGTGTAGGACTCGAACTAGGACTTCAATGCCTATAGAAAAATGGTTTCTATAAACCTGACATGTCGAGCAATGTACAATTTATTGTTAACCCAATCAAAGCATTTATAATCCAAGTGTTTTGAACTACAACCAACAAAAATAAAAGGAGCAGAATGATAATCCATTTTGTGGGCATTGTATGGACGAAGGGAGGGATAACAAAGGCACCCAAAAACTCGAAGGAATTTATAATTTGGTTCTCGACGAAAAAGTGCAACATATGGAGAAATATTGTTTAGTGTGTGACTAGGCATTCGATTGATGAGATAGACAGAGGTCTCAAAGGCATGGTGCCAATGCTTTTGAGGTAACCAAGATTCAGCAAGTAAAGTGAGACCTGTTTCGACTATATGTCGATTTTTGCGTTCAACCATGCCATTTTGTTCATGAGTATGTGGACAAATGACTCGATAATGGATGCCTAAGTTTTGACAAAAATGACTAACTGTGCGGAATTCACCTCCCCAATTCGTTTGTAAATTTTTTATTTTGGTATTAAATTGACGTTCAACTGCATGTTGAAAAAGAGGAAAAATGTCATAAACATCCGACTTTCGTGACATTAGATAGAACCATATGAACCTAGAATAAGCATCAACAAAAATCACAAAGTAACGATGACCATCAGAGGAATAAACAGGAGCAGGGCCCCAAGCATCACTAAAAATTAATTCCAAAGTAGCAGACACTTTTTGAGAGGTAGAAGACAGATGCAGTTGACTAGATTTGCCTAAAGGGCAAGACAAACTATTGAAAGATTAACTGAATCGGAAACAGGTAGTTGATGATGCAACATTATTTGACGCAGGACACTAGTATGCGGATGGCCTAGACGGAGATGCCAAATTGCACTAGACTGACGTTCAGCAAGAGACACAGAAGGAAAAGTTGGCGGGGGAGAAAATTAGACAGAATACAAGCCATCACTGCTCGGCCCAGTAAACAACACCTTCTTGGTTACTTGGTCCTTTGCACAAAAATAATCAGGATAAAACTCAAAGTAAGCATTGTTATCTTTAATATATTTGTTGACAGATAATAAATTCTTGGTGATATGTGGAACATGAAGGACATTAGTGAGATGTATAGGTTTAGGAGAATGTGAGATTGCTAAGGAACCAACATGCCAAATCGATAAATTCTTACCATTACCTACTTGGAGTTGATTAGGACCTTTATATTCATTGACCTGTGCAAGATTGGCAATGTCTGGGGTGACATGATGAGTGGCGCCACTATCAGGGAACCAAGTGTTATATGCAACAGGGTGAACCACGGCATTGGGTATAGCATAGCTATAGTGAGCAGCGGGCGGTGGAGGAGTAGGAAGCAGGTTGATACCGGTAACACTGGAGAGCAGAATGATTGAAACCATTGCAAATCTGACACTGCACAGGTGTCATAGCACCATAGGATGAACGATTGCGGTTGCTACAACCGATAAAAAAGTTTTTCTTATCCCTTCACTTTTTTGTTTTTGCATTTGTTGTCCCTCTTCCTTTTTTTTTCACTCAACCTATCCCTCAACTCTTAATTTATCGGGTCACCTTGTCCTTATTACCCCCAGCAACCGGTTGGTGCGTATGAGGCTGACACGTGTCCGTGGGGCCCACTCCTTCTGATTTTATTTTTCTTTTTTCCTCTTTATTTCTTTCCTATTTTCCGGAAATCCTTTCCTTCTCTTTTCCTTCTCTTTTCTCTTTCTCCTTTTATTTTCTTTCCATTAATACAGTCTTTCTTTACCTTTTTTCCTAAATTCTTTTTCTTTTTTGTTATTTAAGAATAAAAACAAGTAGAAAATAACATTTTTTAAGCAGAAAAAGAAATAAAGGACCCACAACTTGCCCATCTTTTTCCCCTTTCATTTTTTATGCAAGAAAAGGAAACAAAGCAATTAAAAAAATAACTTTAATGACAAATTTAATGCGTTAACCCGTTAATAAGCATTAATCGTCTTTTAGCAATTAATACAGAAAAGTAACAACTTGAATGCCCTAATCGTTAATTAAGGAATAATCATCTCTTAGCAATTATACATAAAAGTTTGATTGTAAAAAAGAAAGAAAAGGACGTCACTTCCCAATGAGACCATGACCTCCAGAACCTGTGAACACACCCTTCTCCTCCACAGGTAAACATCAGCCTTAAAAAAACAATCACTCCCAAACGCAGCCACCACCACCCTTATCTTTCACCGGAAAATACACTACCTACAAGTTCATCTCTTTTCTCCAGCCTCTTTGTTTAGATCTGAAAAATTAAATCCAAACCCCAACCCTCCAGAGAAGAAGAACAAAGGCATCAGAGCACAAACCAAAGCATTCTTCATCACTATCATATTCGCTACTCCAGCCGCCCTCCTCCTCCTCCGCCTTCCACTCCTCCAACCGCTTCTCCACGCGGTGGTGACTCCCCTTTTTCTCTTTCAATTTCAATTTCAGTGTTCTGTTATGTTCTCATTGGTCTAAATTCTCCTCTTGTTGGTTTGTTTTTGTTGATTTATTAATGAAAAATTTTGGCATGATGGTTTGCATGTGGCTTTTTGTTCTTGTTGATGGGTGTTGCTGAAGTCGGCTTCACCTCGGCGGCGAGTTGCAATTTGCTACGAAGAAGGGGAAGGAGGGGGCGGGGGCTAGGGCTGGGGAGGAGAAAGGATGATTGAGGGTTTTTATTAATTAAATACATATGACCGAGCGATGAGGCTCCAATTCCTTGCCCCGAACTGCCCCACTAACCAGCTGAGGACCGAGTCTTCCTCCGGCAACCAAGGTCCCTTCACGCGATCTTTCCTCCCCGCCACTCTGCCGCTCCTGCTAGTAGCAGCACCTCCTCCCGACTCGTCTCCGCTGGCAGCGCCGCCGTTTTTGGAGGTAGCGGCGTCGGTTTCGGCGATTGCTTTTCCCTTCATTTCGATCTCTATTTTGTCCTGGGGGGTTTGGGTTTAGTGTGTTTGTGTATGTCTGTGGCTTTTGAGTTTGTTGGGAGGAGGGTTGGTGGCTTGTGAAGAGAAAAGAAAAAGAAAGAAGAAAATAAGAGATTGAAGAAGACGGGGATAAGAAAAAAGAAAAATAACGAAAATGGAAATGAGGAAGAAGAAAGAAAAATAGAATAAAAAATAGTTTTAGAAATTAATTAGAAAAAATAAAAAGAAAAAATAATTTTAATCAGATGAAGTGGGTCCCACGGACACGTGTCAGCGTCACACGCACCAACCGGCAGTAGGTGGTAATAAGGACAAGGTGACCCGGTAAATTAAGAGTTGAGGGACAGGTTGTGTGAAAAAAAAGGAAGAGGGACAACAAATGCGAAAACAAAAAAGTGGAGGGACAAGAAAAACTTTTTTACCGGCTACAGCCACGACCGCGATAATTCCGACCACCACAACCTCGAGGTGCATTCTTATCAAACTTTTGAGTATAGTGCACAACAGGAGTGGAAACTTCCAATTTTGATAATCCATCTGAGTGCAAAAATTCGTGGCTTAGGAGCAGACTTTACAGCTCTTGAAAGGGAACAGAATCAGGTCTCGCATTTAGGTTGGTAACCAGATCACGAAATTCTGCACGTAATCCACGAAAAATATAAAGATTAAAATCCAAATCTGAAATAGGATGACCTGTTGCAGCAAGGTTATTAGCTATAGCGTTGGCTCGAAGCAGATAATCCGAGACGGATTCATCCTTTTGAGACAATTTCTAGAGCGCAAGATGCAATTCCATCGTGCATGTTTTGCATAGGGACGCAAAAGTTGTCACCAAAGTGTCCCAGATTGCCTTGGAGGAAGGAAGATCAACAATAAGAGCCATAATTCCCTCAATAACAGAAGTGTAAAGAGTGCTCATCAAGGATTGATCTTGTTTAAACAAGGCTGCATAATCAAGATTGGGTTGAGCCTCTGTAGTAAGTGAGGGGGGACAAATGCAGGTGCCATCAATGAAATCCCACAAAACCTTGACCAGATATAAAGGTCTTTACCTGGACAAGCCATTACAAAAAATTTTGGGAAATGAGTTTAATTGAAATGTAATGGTGGGCATTTGAGATGGATTTTTTGGTGGTTGAGTTGGAGGCCATGATGGATGTTAAAAAAGAAAAAGAGGGTGGCGCTATCAAGTTGAAACACTGAAGTGTTGGTTGTATTAAACCCACTGATCAGTACAACAAACTAAGGCTATATTTATAGCCAGTACAAGAAAAGATAAGCTATGTTAGTTGTACAAATATTCAAAATACAAGAATTCAAACAAGTATAACTATACAAGATTAGAAGCTGGTTTGAAAAACAAGTGCAGATTATGTGGGATGAGGATCAGAATGTATATCAGCTAATGATGAGGATTGAGAAACCCAAATCATTACAGGTATTCTTCTTTTATAGTAATAAAAAAATTCTGTCTTTATGTATTGTCTTTATCAAAAAATAAGAAGTTAACTGATCAGATGCATCTAAATGCAAATGGAGCTAATCATGGGAGATATTATTTTCAAATTCCTTTAGATGTGAACAGATATAATTTTCTCCAATATCCCATCGATTATATGAGCACTTAATTAATTTTAATTTATTAAGACAATGTGTGTATTTTTTTTGGTTTGTATAATGTGTGTATATATATATACATATAGTAGATAAAAAATAGTGTGACTACTTAGCAAGAAGAACGAAGTCATGATAATACTACTACAGTAAAGACACACTTTTTTTAATATTTACAAGCATGTTGTGGTGCACGGTCAAACGTTGGTCCATTCTCATAACATGGGGAAGTTGTGAATTGTAATTGATCGCAAAAAAAAAAAAAATGAAAATGACACTGCGAAAGTTCAATTGAAATCCTTTAAGTTGTCCGAAGAATGTTGGTGGGAAAATGTTTAAATATGTTTAATTACTGAATTTAAATAAATAATAAAAAAAAACGGCCCCCATTTAAGGGCCTGTTCAGATAGGCTTGTGATCTATTTTCTATGGTTCACGCCTTAATCAGAGTTATTAGTAACTACTCAGGTTCATCATTCATGTGAATCCACATTTGCATTTGAATAGCTAGCAAGGAACTAAACGGAAACAAGCAAGAAAACTCTTGCATAGCACAGCAGCACCCCATTACCGACTTTGAACTTCCAAAAACGGTTGCATCTAAGAAAACTTGCAGGAAACAGGTTTCTTCCACTTCTTATCCTTTTGGATCGATCCTGAAAGCAACAAATTAAAAGAGACACGTTCATGCTAAAGAATTAGCATCCATTCAGTACAGTAACGGCTAGTCACAATAAGTAAACTTGCCTAAGCGTCTAGTTTGGCCCATATATACCCCGCTGTATATAAATACCCTGTCCTCAATATATCAACCTCTCCAAAAATTTCTTGGACACATCTGGAGAGAGGTGTGTCGAGTGTCACGCCACTCGCGAGACGGGTCCAAGAATTGCGCGGGAGAATTCTTGGGAGGCCCGGGATACGCTTGAAGCACGCGGAGTTCTCCAGAAGGATGCAGAATTCTCTAGATGGTGGTGGTGCACCCCAGGGAGTTCTAGGAAGTTCTAGAAGATGGTGGAATTCTCTAGAAGCTTGGGAAAGATTCTAGAGAATTGAAGAAGGGCATGGAAGATCCTGGAAATTCTGGAAGGGTCTAGAACCTCTTGGAAACTTATGAAATATTGTGGAAATTTGGGGAAAGTTCTAGAGTGTCTAGGGGAGTCTAGAACATTCTAGGACAAATAGATAGCCATGACTAGATATTTCGGGGGAAATATCTAGAACACGTAATGGTAGCCATCGGATTGTGGAACCTTCTAGAGGCACGATCCTAGCCATCCATTGAGGAGGTGGATGGCCTATAAATAGGGGAAGGGTCCCCTCATTTGGAGCAAAGGCAATGGAAGCCAAGCCAAAGGCGATGGGAGCCTAAGGCAAGGCGGGTTAGATGGGAACTTTGGTGTAACTGAGTATAAAGAGCACGGGGCTCACACTTGTACAAACACTTTGGTATTAATATACACTTTGCTTTCCTCAAATACTTTTCCGAGTGTTCTCTAGCTACGTGGTAGTTGGATTTAGGCTGACTTAGGCTTGAGATTGGGGTTCTTGCCTAAGTGTCGCACGGGCTATTGTTGGGGACTCGTAGTCTCGTGACAATTAGTGGCGGAGTTTGCATTCCAAAACTCCCGGCCCGTGACAGTTGGTAGCGGAGCCAATTCGTTCCAACTCCGATGTCCGAGGTGGCTGCACGCCCCACTAGGTTGTTGGGGAGAGGGTAATGACCTCGTGACGATGGTGGAGTAATGTCAGAGGTGGCTGCACGCCCCAATAGTTGGATCTTTTGGGGAGAGGGTAATGACCTCCTGACAATGGCGGAGTAAGGTTCGCTAGCATGGCAATTTGTGGGAAATGGCTTCTTGGGAGGCCCCCGGAGTATTGTTGAAGGAGAGCACGTTCCTGGGGAGGAACACCGCGTTTCCAAAGGTAGCAAAAAGTCTTCTAGGGAAAGGACAGAATTGTGGAGCGGAGTGCGAGCCGAGGCTTGCGTGGGTGACGCTTGCCATTAGGATGGAGAGATGGTTGAAGAGATGGGCCGAGGCATCAAGGAGCAATGGTCGGGGGACCTTGAGGAGCTCCAAGGGGAGATGCAAGACGCTCTCAACGTAGTCGTAGGCTCGTGGAAAAAGGAGATGGACGATTTGAGGGGCCGCCAAACCACATGATGCTTGTTACCGTGAGGGAGGAGACGTGAGTGATGCAAGGGATCAAGGGGGATTGGTCTCTTCGCAAGTGTGAGGCTTCCATCAACATTGCTGAAGGCGATAGCGGAGTCGCCAACACGGGAGGTGCGCTGCAACGGGGCAAGGCCAAGGTGCAACAAGCCGAGGAATCGCAGAGGCGACACCCACGCGAGGGGAAAGTGGAGGTGACCAAAGGCTTGATGGCGAGCACCAAGGGAGTTTGCGAATGCGACACGCCAACGCGGGGGCGAAGGCATAGGAGGCACACAAGAAACAGAGGAATGTGCAAGGAGTGCGCATGGGAGCGCAACGAGGGCGTTGCGCAATCAAGTGGGGGAGAATGCCACGCCGCTCGCGAGACGGGTCCAAGAATTGCGCGGGAGAATTCTTGGGAGGCCTGGGATATGCTTGAAGCACGCGGAGTTCTCCAGAAGGATGCGGAATCATTAGATGGTGGTGGTGCACCCTAGGGAGTTCTAGGAAGTTCTAGAAGATGGTGGAATTCTCTAGAAGCTTGGGGAAGACTCTAGAGAATTATAAAAGGGCATGGAAGGTCCTGGAAGTTCTGGAAGGGTCTAGAACCTCTTGGAAGCTTATGAAATATTGTGGAAACTTGGGAAAAGTTCAAGAGTGTCTAGGGGAGTCTAGAACATTCTAGGACAAATGGATAGCCATGACTAGATATTTCGGGTGAAATATCTAGAACACATAACGGTAGCCATCGGATCGCGGAACCTTCTAGAGGCGCGATCCTAGCTATCCATTGAGGAGGTGGATGGCCTATAAATAGGGAAAGGGTCCTTTCATTTGGAGCAAAGGCAATGGAAGCCAAGCCAAAGGCGATGGGAGCCTAAGGCAAGGCTGGTTAGATGGGAACTTTGGTGTAACCGAGTGTAAAGAGCACGGGGCTCACACTTGTACAAACACTTTGGTACAAATATATACTTTTCTTTCCTCTAATTCTTTTTGGAGTGTTCATTAGCTAGCGCGGTATCAGGGTTTAGGCTGACTTAGGCTTGAGATTGGGGTTCTTGCCTAAGTGCCACTCGGGCTATTGTTGGGGACTCGTAGTCTCGTGACAATTTGTAACGCCCCGGATTTTATAATTTGATTTTCGGAATTTTCAGAAATTTATTCCAATTTTACCCTTGAAGTATTTTCGAGTTTTAGTCGAGGAAATAAATTATTTTTCCTTGGAAATGTCAATTTCCAGTTGAGATTTCTCATGCTTCGGGTTTCGTTGATATCGGGATATGTTCCGGGACGAAACAGGGGTCTCGTTGTGTCTTCGATCGAAACTACGTCGTTTTGATGATTTAAAAAAAAAAAAAACGTTGACCAGGCAGGGGGTTGACCGCGCCTAAGCGGACGACAGGTCGTCCACTCGGGCGGCCAACCCTAGCCCGAGCCTCTTTTCTCCTCTTGTTCCATTTTCTTTTACTTTTCTTCCTTCTTCTCTTCTTCCATTTTCTTTTCTTCTTCCTACCGTTACTCCCCCACTCAGCCGCCGGCTGCAACGGACATGTCCCCCACTAACCAACTCCACCACGATGCCAACGGCATCAAACACCACCATCTCCTTTCCCTTTCTCCATTTCTGATTTCTTTTTCTTCTCCTCCTTTTTCCGGTTTGATTCCAACCCATCACTCCTCCATCTCTTTCTTTCTCGCCACCAACGCCATACATTTCTGTTCTCCTTCCCGTGTCGCCGTCGCAGGGACACAAAGCCGCCGCCATCACCGATTACTGCTCTCTTCCCCTTCTCTTGAACCGCCGGCACCACAAGCTGAACGACGTGGATCCAAGGTCGATTCGGTCGCGACCAAATCAAGAGGACCGAGAGCGAGGGTTGGGCTTGACTCGCGTGCGGCTGCAACGCCGACGAGGTAAGCCACCAGTTCTCTTCTCCTTGGCCCTTCTCCTCCTCTGCTTCCTCTTAACTTGTTGAATTTTGGAATTTGACTTGTTCCGGTGCAGGCGTGCGGCTCTGCGTGTTGGTTTCGGCGGTGGCTGTCTGTGTGTGTGGGGGTGGACGGTGATGTGTCTGGTGTGTGCTGGTCGTGTTCGCGGGTGGCTGTGTGTGCAGGTCCGGGTTGCTACCATTCACGGCTCTGGAGCACGGCAGCGGCCCGGTAGAAACGTTTGTGGCGAGACCCTTCCGGGCAGAGGGGTTGCAGGCTGGGATTTTGGGTGTGTTGGACGCCGGGCACTCAAATTCCGGGTAAGTTTCATTCGGTGATTTTCTTTAGTTATTTCGTTTTATGATTTAAGGGGGTATTGTGTAGTGTAATTGGTTTCTGTGAGGTGAACGGGTTGGATGTTTTGTTGCTGGCAGTTGGCTGTTGGTACATTCTTGGGCTCCGGCGAAATTCCGGCGAAGTGACCGGAATCCGGTGAGCGAGCACTGTTCCGGCAAGGGCTCGGGAATTTTCCGGCGAAAGCTCGGGTTCTGCCGGCGAACTGTACTTCTCGTTTTTACGAGTGTTAGACGGTAATTGTCTAAGATTTGTCTCGGTTATAGTATGTACATAAATTTTGGAATTTATTTTACGAAATACATTTATTTATATTTGTACATTTAGTGATTACGGTTCACCGAGAGCGGAGAGTTGGGGTGTGTGGCCGGAAAGACTTAACGACACGAATAGATCATAGGCCGATAAACTCTTGGGCTCGGAAACGACTTTAGGACGGTTTTAGGAAAAACCGGGCCCAAGCCCAATAATCTCATTTGTAAGTTTAGAATGTTTTATATGGACTTAAAATACGGACTTAAGGCCTAATCACGGGTAATTAAATTCACGGACACTAAGAACGGGCTCGAAGCCCAATTTCATAATCGGTAAATATGGACTTAAGAAAGTGGGCCCACGGCCCAGAATTTGTGGTTAAGGATTTAGTGGGCCTTAGGCCCGAGAATTGTTAACGAACTTAAACCGATGAACCTTAGATCCGTAATCGTTGGAGTTATGGAAGATAAAATATTCTATTGGACTTAGACCCGAAATTCTTATAATCGGATAGTTAGGGTCGGGTGTCACTCGATTAGAGCATACTTTAGCATACATATACGTTTTTATTCCTAAAATTGGTTTAGTGATTATATTATGTGCCGGTATTCAGGCACGGGAGATACCTTGGGAGCTGTTGACTCGGATCGGGGAGAAGTCATAAACCGCATTTTGAGGTGACATTACAAGTCTTTTTATATATGTTTTGTGAATGCATGTTGGTGTGGTTTGTTTGTTTACTTGCCTTGTTTGCTACATGCGATGATTGGAATTGTATGCCTGATTGATCTCACATGTCTAAATTCTACATGAAAAACTGTTATATAACATGTAATACACTTTTGTGATAATATGTGGTTATGGGCCGAAGGCCCAGATGATACAGGGGCACATACACACTTCCCTGAAAGACATAATGTACTTCAAACAGAAATATAAAGGTTTAATTAAGAATAAAATACTAAATTCTACTGTGGTGTCGGTTGGTAGCCCCGAGGAGGGTTGGGTACCTCGGGTCACATTATGCTGTTTAGCATGCCCAGGGGATGTAGGTGCACCCCTGGAAGACTTGCACCGGTTAGGTGTGTCTGAGTGCACCCTCAGGTAGCTAGCGGCCACTTGAGATTTATCAGTGGTTTTTGGCCTCAGAATCTACCCCTTCTGAGGTTCGACATTTGGGTTTCACACCCTGATCTGATCAGATGCGCTACCGAGACTTGACTCACAGTAGAGGGCCCATAATAATAAAAATAATAATAATGATAACAATAAGATAACGCATTGAGCTCAAACAATACGAGCTATAATACAATAAAACATTTATGTGATGGTGTGTGATTCTGATTTGCTTGTATGCTGTACTTGTGCTCGTGAGCTACTCACCCTACGAGCATGACTTCACTTTCATGTATATTTAGACTTTTAATGTTCACTGAGTAGGCGACTCACATAATCGCCACCGTTGTTTTTCAGACTTTAGTTAGCGTGCAGACTCACTTATACCTTCGACTCGGAGATCAGACGCAGTCACTTCAGCAGGTAGTTGTGCATTATCTCTTGGTGGGATCCATAGGGCCATATGCATGATATTTTCTATCTTGAGTATTATTATTACTTTCATCTTCCGCTGCATGATAAATAACTCGAGATGTCATAAATGTTTTATCTTTATATCGGCAGTTAGCCGGAGATGATTTGTGATATTATGTCGGCGTGATGCCGTGATGGCTTATTATTTGTTAAGCCGGTTGATCTCGTTTATTTTTATGACATCTCGTTGTTGATACATTTTCATGGAAAATGTTTGTGTACCGAAGCATCGGTTTTTGTACCCCGGGTTTCAAGAGTATTTTGGTAACTCTTTTTCATTTAATTATATTATTTTTATTTAATTGGGGTACGGGCTTCCACAGTTGGTAGCGGAGCGGGCTTCAGATCTTTGGGTTTTCAAAGTGATTTTCCCTGTGCATAAGCCTGTTTCAGATTGATAATTTCTAAAAAACGTGTTTTGACTTGTTTGCATTCATATAGGCATCACTATGGATCCACCGCAAGACCGGCACAATGCTGATGGGCTGGATGAACTTCCTAGTCATGTTTCCGACTCTGTGTCGGTAATGCCAGTCCCTGATGGACAGGGAAATGTTGGTGCAGCTGGAGCACAGAATGCAGTGCCATTAGTACCTCCTGGTATGGATGCGGCGATGCAACAACAGTTTCAGGCTTTCCTACAGTGGCAACAGTTTCAACAGTTTCATCAGCAACAACAGGGCGCCCAAGCCATTCCAGTCGCACCTGCCGAAGCACCCGTTGTTGGTGGTATGGAGAGTGGTTATAAGCACATGGATAAGACAGCAGTTGAGGTGTTCTCAGGAGAGAAAATCACCGCAAGAGTAGCTGATGATTGGTTCCGCCAGGTGGAGAATGTCTTGGAGAAATTCACGTGTACATCAGAGCACTGGGCTCGATTTGCGGCACACAAGTTCACGGGTTACGCATTGAGCTGGTGGCAAGGACTTGTTATGGACCTACCTAGACCAGTGGTGATGCCATGGGCAGACTTCAAGGACAGATTTTACAAGGAATTCATTACCGTTGGATTCTTGGAGGACCAGAAAAAGCAGTTTTTGGAGGTGAAACAGGGACCCGATGAGTCCGTTTCTGCATTCCGGATCCGATTCAGTATTCTTCTTTCTTACGCCAGGGAGTTTGTGCCCGATGAGGTGACACAGTGTAGGCGATTTGTTGATGCTCTGCGCCGCGAGTTGGCGATGGTAGTGGCTGGTGGGAGACACCGGACTTGGGAGGCTGTTTGTGAGGCCGCTTTTGATGCTGAGAGGATTCAGTTGATCGGGCAGGAGGCCCGGCCAGCCGAGCGGGAGACACAGTCAACAATGCCGGGACAGAAGAAGCAACATTTTGGTTCGGGTAATGCAAGTTACATGAGTCGACAGGGTTCTTCCTACCAAGGTTCGAAGAAGTCCCGAGGACAGAAGTATCAGGGTGGACCGGGCAAGTCTTCGGGAGGAAAGCCTTATCAGTCTGGATCTCAGAGGCGGGGCCCTTGGACTAGACCTCCTATTATATGTTGGTATTGCGGGAAGCAGGGACACCACCAGTCAGAGTGTTACACGAGGATTCGTGATAGTGGAGGTAGTGGGTCCCAGTATACCGTACAGAACTCCGTGGCTAATGGTACAGGTTCTTCTGCTCCAAACAAGAGTGTTGGACACCAGGGAGGAAGTCGTGGGAGTTCTGGAGCCCCGGGCCGTGGAGGTGCTGATCGATCTGTGGCGACTCCCAGGGTGTACTCTATCACTCGAGAGGAAGCTGCTGACGCTCCAAAAGAATGAGATGTCTCGAGTGGATTCACTTTACTTTGTTTTGTTGATTTTCTTCTATTATTATCGTTATTATGTAAGACTTCGAGGACGAATTATTAATAAGAATGAAATGTTGTCAACGCTTGTTTTGGAACATTCACATAAGTGGAAATTTATACCATAATTAAACAGAAATATAAATATTATTAAAACTAACAATAATATTACAAAGGGGAAACATTACATTGATCTTGATATTTTATATTTTATAAAAAGGGAAATATTACAACGATTTTGATATTTTATTAAAATGGAAAATACATCTAACGGTTCGGAACGACGTTGACGCGGAAGCTGTTGGCATCGCTGTTGATGTTGACCGTGACTCTGTCGCTCCACGAGAGCCACATGCCGCCTCTGTCGCGCTGGCCAGGAATCTCGAACCGGTTAGCTTGAGGGAAACGGAGAGGGATGAGACCGTGATCGTCCCGAGGTTGCCATTGCGTCTCCGTCAGAAGAACCATATTCGGTTTGTACTGGTTCTTCAAGTCCCTCAGCGTACGTGTGAACTCTTGAGCGCGCCTCGCAACTCCTCTGCAATTCCACACCAGCAGCCGTACCTTTGGCCAAGTTGGAGGTAAGCGCGTCATTCTGGGTACGCTCTGAGCCGTCATCGCAAGCTGGTAGTATGCACCTTGCTCCACCGTCTGGCAAGTGGACTCCAGGTTGAATTCCTGAAGCCTGTCGGAGATGAAGAACATTACGGTATTCGCCGATCCGTAGTAGGATGTCCTCAGCGTTCCGCGATCCTCCAGGTAGATCACCTCTTCCATTGGAGTGACAAAGAACCGCGATGAGTAGAGCTCGTCGACAAAGACCAGCCGGGGCATCCTGCCGAGCTCGTTTGGTAGTTCTTCGGCACGTTCATTGACCATACTGTAGGCCAATCGGTTCCTTCTGCCGAGGTTGGCACCCTCGACAAAGAAAACTGATGATGGAGCAGGCATTGTGTTTGGGCGTATAGGTGTTTGGTTTACTTAAGTTTTGAGGATTCTTAGACAGGGCGTAGGATTGCCTTAAGAATGCTTTGATGACTTACTTCGCACCACACTGTCTTTTATAACCTTAGGAGGAGCGTAGTAATTACGTTCGAATTTCAAGTGTCTGCGTTTTGAAATTTTACCGTTGCCTCATTTATTGCTTCGACACGTTATGTGTTTGTTGTTCGGGCAATAAATGCCAGAGGTTATCTGTCTTTCTCTACCCTAAAATTTTCAATTTCCCGGGCTACTTCAATTTGATCTCTTAAGACTTGTTCCTACATCTTTGTCACATGCACTCGTGACCGTCGCGGCTAGACCGTGTGGACCACACCTCGAGTAGAGTGCATATGCGACAAGCTTACAGCTATCGGACAGCGCGGAGAGATGCGAGACGAGACATATGTTTTTGGCTCATACGGACAATTGTGGACAAGTGGGTAACGTGTCTTTCGAGGGACACAGGACGCGGCCGTGATCATCGCCTTGCCAGTTAACGGGTATCTTTTTCATGAGGCTAACAGACGTCACCGTTAACTGTGTACGTTACGTTTGGGATCGAGGATGTTCACGATCGGTCTAGGGCGCCGAACATGGAAACATGTTTGTTTTCACCTCTTAATGTCTTTTGACCTTATTAAACGAGTTTTAGTTCGTTTATAATTTCCTTATGATTAATTTCATACCTTATTGCTGGATTTAATCTATTTAAAATGAAATATCGTAATATAAGAGTTTGGATTTACGAAGAAAGCTTATTTTATTGATTTCGAAACTTTTACAGCAAAAGGAAAAGCACTCTACGGAGTTACATGATGCTTCAGATCGGTTACAAGTTT
>JAKUCV010000011.1:10253-24534 GCA_028386065.3 Turnera subulata | reverse complement strand
TCAATAGTTTATTCCAATAATCCAATCACAACACTATCTACCGACAACAATCACAATATCCATAACAGTCAAGCAATTTTCCAACTTCCTATTAGCACAAGTTATACAGCAGACCATTCCATCAACAGTTTCATAACATCAATTACTCACAGTCCAACATCAATCACAACACGGTATCCAATAAACCAATAACAGTCATGCAGCGGTTCAATCAAGCAAATCAACATCATAGCAACAACAGCAACAATAACCGTAGCAGCCAAGTAACCAACACAATTCCATATTACCAAATATCCATCAACAATACATGTAACACCAATTATTCACTATTAACAGTTCATCACAATATCCACACGACCAATAGCACAGTCCAACAACAGCAACATCAATAACCATAACAGTCAAATATCCAACAATGACCCTCTCAGTAGTTCATTCAAACAACAAAACACACAACTATCCACATTGACCAATTCATCAATATTCTCAACACAATATACACAAGTCTATCACAATCCAACAACAGCATCGATAATTCCACAGCAATCAGGTAACAGTCAATAATTATTCCAACAGAACAATCTAGCAGCAAAATACGCAAACAAAGAAACACACACAGCATTACGGGCACATATCAAGGTTTATCTATCCTCACCTTGGTCGATTACTCAACTCCGGAAATACTGACCGGTATGAACCGGCTCCTCGGGAAACTGTCCGATATCAAACCTATACACAAAGCAATGTACACACACATAAATACACATAATTGGTATACTATGATGCCATAAGTTGTAAATTAAACCCCCCTCGGTTATACGTTATCGTCTCCATAGAATCATTATACTTGCCAAAATATAATTATCAAATATAATTATTTATTATTTTTTTCAAAAGCGTATTATATATATACTTAGTGAAATACTTCTTAGAATATACGATACCATATTTATTTCCGAAACATTTCATAGAGGTTATTCATATAGTAATTACATTTCTCAAAATAATATGTCAATGTAATCATTTTATTATTTTATTATTGTTATTATCATTTTTTTTCTTTTAATAACATATATCCATATACTACATATATATATTTCCCAAAATGTTCTAATTCATACCTACCATATTAGTATTATTAAAACCATACATAATTACCTTATCTTTCAAAAATAACATGACTAAGTGATTATTTTCTAGATATACCAAATGAATAATTATCTCATGTTAAATTAATTATTCTGCCCATTTCCAAAAATTATACAATTTATGAAACCTTATATTTTTTTTCCCAGATATATATATATTTCCAGAAATTACCTAGCATATAAATATATTTTTTTTTGTTTTTAAACGGACTGGGCCAAGTCCAATCCCAGCCCATCTCAGTAGTCCAGTGGACCAGGTAGGAGCCCAGGCATAGACCCAAACCAGGCCCAGCGAGTCAGGCCCGCGCCCAAGGCCATAATCCAGGCCCATGCACAGACCTCGGCCCGCCCAGTCAGCCCACAGGGTCAGCCCCGGAACCCCAAAGCCAAGCCCACAACTATACACCTAAACCTATAACCCAATCCCCACAAAACTCAAGCCCACACATCTCAGCCCACCAACACAACCCAACAACTAAATCCTACTCAAGCCCAGCCAAACAGAGTCCAAAACTGAAACCCAACAAACCCAACAAACCAAACCCATAACCCATCATACCAGCCCAACTAAACACCTAAGCCCAACCTAAACCAAACCTATAACCCAAAAGAAAAACCCAGATACCATCATCTCCAACCTCTGGCAGCTCACCTTGGGCTGTGACGGCAACGGCACGGCGACGTTGCGAGGGCGGCTGCAGCACGGGACGTCGGGCGACACGGCGAGGGAGGCGCAGGTGAGGGGTACTGCGGCGACTGGTGGCAGCGGCACGACGCGAGCAAGGCGACGTGGATGAGGAGGAGGTGGCGCCACGGCAGTTGGGGAGGCGATGCAGGAGGCGGTGACGAGCAAGACGCATGGGCGTGGCCGGTGCGAGGTGTCGTGGCGGCGTCGGTGGTGGTCTTTGTGGTGGCGGCGTGTTGAGTGTGGTGTCGGGTGGGCGTGACGGTTGTGCGTGAAGGAGGCAAGGGAAGGCCGGCAGCTGCAGCTCGTGGCGGCGGCGTCGGCTTCGCGTGGAAGAGGAAAGCGGAGGCGTGGTGATGCAGCAGCAGCATCACGGGCGGCGACGGGTGTTGTTGAGATGTCGGCCGGTGGTGGATTGGGGGTCTCGGGTTGTGTGGTTCACGGAAGAAGTTGAGAGGAAAAGAAAAAGAAAAGAAAAGGAAGGAAGGAGGAAGATGATGATGTTAAAGCAGGAGAAAGAAAACGGGAGGCAGAGATAGTGGCAGAGAAATAATTGAGAGGGAAGGAAAAAGACAGGAAAAATAATGGAGAAGAAGGAAGTGGGGGGTAGGGCCGGTGTCTCACGAGAAAGAAGAAGAAAAAAAATAGAGGGGAGGCCGGCGGCTGGGAAAAAGAAAAGGAGAAAAGAAAGAAAAAAGAGAAAGAGGAAAGGAAGAAAAGAAGGAAGAGAAGTGGGGCCCGCGTGGCTGGGAAAAGAAAAAAAAACCGGGAGAGAGGAATGTAGCCCGGAAAGAGGAAGAGAAAGGAAAGGGAGAAGGAAGAGTGGCTCGGGGCAAGCCTCATATAGCCGGTCCGGATTCTCGTGCCGGGATCTCGTAAACGCAGGGATACTCCCGTCTTTCCGACAAATCCCGTCCCGAGTCCAAAAATATGACTTGGGCTCAAAAAATCCGATTAATCCTCCTGAACGTCGTCCAAGTCTCGGAACTGGAAACCGAGGCTCGGTTAGTTAGGAAGATACTCCCGAGCGCGGGAAAATTCTCGGTTTCGAAAAATGACCCTCGAATTACCTTGAATTAATTACCCAGGATTAATTCATCCGGTAATTCACTGTATAATGACTTTAACAGTCCCGGTAAAAATCCAAATTTTACTCGGGCTGTTACATCGGATCGACGCCACCACTGCACGCAGCCTCGCCTCGCCGCCCGTTCTCTCTCGCGCCGCCGCCGTCGACCCACACGAGGTGAGCAGAGGTTGAAGACGACCCGATTAAGGGTCACCGGGTCGGGATAGGGCTGCACAAGTTGGGCCAGCCCGGCATGGGTCTGGGTTTGCTCCTGGACCTCCTTTCTGGGCTAGCTGGGTAATTGTAAGTGGATTATGGGCTTGGACCTGGGCTTGTCTATTTGGCTCAGTCCGGTAATTAAAAAAAAAAACAAAAACAAACAAAACAGAAATAAAAATAAATGATAATAATAAATATTAAAGAATAAATATATTCTGGGAAGAAATATACAATGTGGATTATATATGTTTTCTGGGAAAAAAATAGTAATAAGTAGTATGTGGCTATATCTTGTGGAAATAAATGAAGTAATTATCCTATTATAACATTTTCAAGAGGTTAAGATAATTATAACATGATTATAGTAAATACCTTAAGGATATATATAGTGTAAATGCTTTACCAGAAAAATATATATATGGTGTACCTAAGTAATATTTCTGGAAAAAAAAGGATTATTATGTTGATAATATAATTGTTTGGAGATGTATTATATCTTTAGAAAATAAATATGCATACCTATATTTATTTTCAGAAAATATGTTAATATGATTATATTTTCTGGAAAAAGAGTACATATAGTGTAAGCTTACCTTAATGTATATATTTGATAAATAATAATTTTCTGGATACTCATATTTATATATTTAATTTATATTGCTAGGGAAAAAAGGGGAATATAACATAATTTTGAGAATTTAAGTTAAATGACATAATTTATTATATGAAAGTATTTTCTGATATATATATATATATAATTTGGTAAGTATTTTACCTTATGGAAAAGAATACATGATATGGTAAACAATAATTTTTATGGAAATATTTTGGAAAGGGTATTATCAAAGTATATACCGGAAAAATAACCGGGTATAAGTATGGTATAGTATTTTGACACAGAAATAATAAATAGTGAATTATGATGATAACGGGGTTTCACCGGGACGTAAACGAACCAGTTTAGGTTTTATTTTTACGGTATAGCATCATTTGCATTTATGTGCATCTTATGTGAGTATGTGCTATTGTTTGCTATTTAGGAGCTGATAACGAACAGTATCCCGAGGAACCGGAGCCGGGACAATTTGAGGACTTTCAGGAGTAGGGAAATCAGCTAAGGTGAGGAAGGATAACCTTTGATATGTTGCACATGATACTGTGTTTATTTTTCTGTGATTATTTTGCCTGATTGAACTGCTGAGCCAATTGAGTTTGATTGTTGTATCATTGCTGTGGTTGTTGAATTGTTGATTGTGGACATACTGATATGATGAGAAAATTGGATAATTGGAAGTTGTGTTGACAACTGTATTGTCACTTGGAAAGTAGTGGTACGACTAGATGGTTAGAGACTGTTTTGCGGTGGCTACGATCTGGGTTACTTGTGATAAGCATGTCTATGCTTGGGATGTCTATCCCGTGATTATATTTTTGGGAAGTCTATCCCTGGGATCTATATTTTTAGGATGTCGATTCCTGGGTTCTCTTGGATTGATCTAGCACCCGGAACATGTTAATAACCGGTACGACCCTAGCTTGTCCAGTGACAGGGCTCCGAAAGATAAAATTGGTAATAATAAATATTCTTTTGTCTTGGCTCAGTTATATTCTGGATGTTTCTCTGTTATGTCTTTTGCTGGAATTTTACTTCGAAAGTATTGTGTTGCCTGCATATTACTGTTTATCCTTCGTCGGTGAGCACTCCGGACTCACCCCTCGCCTGCGGGGTTTCATCCCGTAGGATGAGTTGCTCGTAGTACAGGTACGTGGTTCGGCCAGCTGCTATTTCTACTCCACCAGACTCCGGATCCATACCTCCACTGCATCTCATTCTAAGTCTTCCGCTGCTGATTATTATATGTTGCTGTATTTTATGTGTTGTTGTAACATATGTTTTCAGCTACTGCTGTCCCCGGGATCGGGTGACGGATGAGTATCTGGATTTGCTTGTACTGTATTTTATATTATATGTATTGTCTGCTACTGTAGTAAGAACAGTTCTAGCTCGTGTTTACTGTGTACGGTAAATACGGGTCGGGGCGCTTCACAGGATCCACCCGACTGGTTCCGCCCACCCAAATAAGCTGGAACCCAAAATATAATTTTATTATTTTTAATTATAAAAGTAATTTGAATAATAATATTAGCCTATTTCTAAAATAATAAAACATAATATATATTTTTTATCTTATATTTAATAAAAAATCACAAAATAAAAAATTTTATTTTAAAATAATAAAACATAATATATATCAAACCATTCAAATTTTATATTTTTATATATATTTTATATTTAATAAAAAAATTTCACAAAATAAAAAATATAAAATTTGAATGGTTTGATATATTATATTTTATTATTTTAAAATAAAAATTTTTTATTTTGTGAAATTTTTTTATTATTATAAAAATTGAATGGTTTGATGTATATTATGTTTTATTATTTTAAAATAAATATTTTTTATTTTGTGTTTTTTTTATTAATTAAAAAATAAAAAATATATATTATGTTTTATTCTTTTAAAAATAGTATAATTTTATTATTCAAATTATTTATATAATTAAAAATAATAAAATTATATTTTAGATTCCGAGTTATTTAGGTGGGCAAAAACGGTTGGGTAAATCTTAGTTTGATTTTGGATTTTTCCTGACATGTGAGACCCAAAAATCTAATATGGCACCAAAAAATGTGTCACGCCAGCGATTTTCACCGGATTCTGGCCGGACGAACCAAATGGGTCGAACGGAAGGATGAAAAGAGGCCAAAAACCTACACGAAGATGAAATGCAACTTTGAGGCCTTACACAGGAACCAAAAAAAGCTTTAATCCCAACAGCAATTAGCCAAAAAACAGGGTAGGAAGATGCTTGGCTGATGGTACAAAATTCGAATGACAATAGTGAACTATGGCAAATGCCGGATTTCTTTTTGACATTTTTATTAACACAAAACCCCAAAATGGAATGTCAAAAAATTTTCCATGATGAGCAATCGAGGACATGGAAACCCCCCTGATCCACACAAATTCCAACCGAATGCGCCACCAACTGCTTGAACGAACTGTATTGTTATGTTATCCCTATTATATGGACAAAGATTCTCTTTTCCTCTTTATTTCAACAACTGGAGACCCATGCAGATTAGATGGGCTCTTGGCATGTAGTCATGTGATTCACGACAGAAGTTTTTAAAACTTGAACTGCACTGCCATCTCAATTTAACTGGCGCTTCACTACTTCATAGCCAGGAACGTGAGAGACTGCCACCAAAAATAGGGTTGAAGATTAAGACCGAGACCATATAAGCCAAATAAAAAGATACTTATAAAATAGTCTTCAGAAGAAAGAAAACACTACCATCCCCATATGACGCCAGTGTCAGAGGAGATGAAACAATCTTCGCTCCCATGTTAGTGATATCCTTCAATGTGATCGCGTCCACTCCTTTTAAGAACTGTTCCAGGGGCTTCCTGAGACAGACAAACACCATGCATCAAAAACAAATTTTCGCATTCACATGTCTATGGAACAAATCCACAATAAGATGGGAATATCTTTCGCCGTGCTAATGGCACTCAGTCCTAAATATTCAAAATGCAGTTCACAACCAAAAAGCTTCCACTAATAAGGGGTTAAGACCTAGCTTCCTCTATGAGATGACCAAGTTTCGAAGAATGGCCACTTTGACTGACATTACTGACCACAAAGTTTGGGAGCAGGTTTGCAAGTTTATGGAGACCACAGAAGAGCAGTGGATTTTATCCAAAATAATCATTTAACTTTGCTGTGACGACCAGGGGGGATTATTACCAAGTGCTCCCCCCCTCGCCCAACCCTCTTCCCCAGAATTCTACCAGTGCTATAGCTTAGAGGTTTTTGACCGGTATCGTATTTGTGATATGTATAGAGTGAGAAATTTTAAGAAGCGACTAAACAAAATATCGAGGTGAAGAATTCTAACCACAAATTCATTCTTGACAAGGACTAAAAAGTGTTAAGTACTTGATTAATACCTTTCTCCATAAGTCAAAATCTGCCTCCCAATGTCTTCTGCCACGATCATCTGCACAAGACGAATGCAAACAACTTATGAGCCTCAATTAACTTGAAGCTTAAAACCGTAAAGCCACAGGATTTTGGGAAGAGAAACCCATACTCTAGATTCCAGATTCATCAGAACAGCAGCTTTTGTTGCCTGCTTAGCACGATCAAGTTCTCCCTGAGAAACTGCCATCAAACACAAACAAAATTATTAAAATGGAGCTAAAATAATGCTTGCTATAGAAGCATAAGCACATATCCAACAGGTAAGGACAACCTTGTCCAGGTGATGCAATCGCTGTTAGTTCTCTAACTGCCACATCAATTGCTTTTGGCACAAAGTCCGGGTCCTGATCTCATAAGAGATTTGTGAAACACGAACATGAGTTCAAGTAATTTTGTACTTCAAAAAACTATCAACATCAGTAGCAGCAGAAAAGGATGACCAAGAAACATCTGCAAACATTTACTGCCTACTAAACAAATTCCTAATGAATTATTATACCACTTTCAACAAGTACCAGTGCCATTTGGATATACTACCAGTTTCATATACAATGGTCTTACCACCATATAACCAGGCAATTAACACATATTCCATTAAGTTGACCATTTTAAGAAACTGCAATCGACATATGCGTGGGCGACACTTGCACACACTTCATTTACAGAACTAGATTGAACAGAAACAGGCACAAGAATATAAGAATTCGAAGACAACAATCAAGGTAAGACAGTGGAAGTTGGTCATACAGTACTAGCATAGATGCCAAACAACCCCGTGTCATTAAAGATGCTGTTGAATGCTGAAAATGATTGGAGTTGGTGATGCTCATGCAAGGCATTGCGATCTGTTTCAAGCACCACAAATAACCAGAATGAAAAATTTTTTAGTTATCCAAGATAGAACAAGAGGAAAATAACAAAAAGCCAAAGCCAGAAGAAACTTACACAGTCGCGAATGCATCCCTTTCCCTGGCCCCCCAGCAGAAAATGATCCACCTCCTCCCATAAGCATCTGCATGAACAGTGAAAATTTTATCAGTTCTGCATATCATAATGAAGTGCAGAGGAAATGTGCAGAGGTTAAAAAAAAAGGTTATATGTAAACAGAAAAAAAAAACTTCAGAAATGGGATAAAGAAAATATTGTTATTGTGTAAACCTGAAGAACAGACAAAATTATAGCTTCCTTCTCCGCTCGCCAGCCTCCTTCGACACCAAAAGCAAGGGCCAAATGTGTAGCCTAGCTCAATAAAGACAAGCATATAATTTCTCATAAATAACAGAACATATAACTTCATGTAAGTGTAACACAATACAGAGAATATACAGCATATTCCAAGTAGAAAAGAAATATAAACCTGTGAATCAGCATGTTGACGATAATCTCCTCCCACATAAACAGATTTTGGCTGTCCAACATGTGGCACACGTGGAAGGTCAGAAAGAAGTGGCTCAGCAACAGAAACAAGATCCTCCAGTTCAACGCCAGATGCTGCAAGGACAATCCTAGGAGCTGTGTAGTTCTCCTGAAATGCATATTAGACTTAGTGATGAAAATATATCTGGATTGAGACTAACTAAGAACTTATGTGAACAAAGAATAAATCCAATATTAATAATCCATCAGAAGAATATTTGGGATTTTGGTCTTACAGCTACAAATTCCTCTAAAGCCACAGCATCTAAGTTGTTAACAGCTGATTCAGGAACCAAAAGAGGATTCGCTAAAGCTCCAGAGTAACCGGCCGAATGTATTGCCTCCAGCAGTAAACCTTGAGGATTTTTAGAGATCTCCTTCAGTTCCTCTTTCACTTTTTTCAACTGTACATAATGAGCATTGTCAATAAAATCAAGACATTCTATTTGGAAATTGACAGACATGGTAAAAGCACACAGGTGCTGACAGTGCTTGCTGATGGGAACATAAATTTTGGAGTCCCTTACATTCTTCATAATTTTCAAGCCAATAGACAGTAAACAGCTAAAGAAAAACCAAGTGCAGATAAATCAACACATTCATGATGCAAAGAGCACAAACCTCTTCAACTATCCAGTCTAACAGCAAAGACAGTTGGATTTGATTTGTATAAAAAAACATGTTGGAATAAAAAGTCCAAAGTTTTAATTCCCTGGATAATGATCTGAGTAGTTTGTAGATGATTGCTTACAAGCTTACCTACGTTATATCTAAAAGCATAAAAGTGGTGAAGAAGCAGACAGAGCATTATACTGATCTTTTAAAATAGTTTTTATATTTAGCAGTTATAGTTTCAGGTTCATATTGTAATATAACCTCTACCAGCCTTAAAAATTAAATAGCATACTGTCTTTGGATCTAAATCATAGCTTTATTTTTCTGTTAAAAGTTGCAGTATTGATAGCAGTGCATGTGATTAGTGAAAAAGAGTTAAAGCAGAAAAAATTAATCACATAGCGAGTGATCAAGACAATTAGACCTGGGGGACAAAAGATTAAAAGTTTGTGAAGTGTATCAGAAAAAACTGTTGACCACTTTTTTAGCAAGGTTACATGTGGAGGGATAAATTTTGCAAAATCATCATATGGGGAACTATAAGAGCCACTAGATCGTAAAGGGTGTAAAATGAAGAAAGAAAAATTGATTACACATCAAGGACTACTAAGTTCTAGAACAGCAAGGCTTAAAGAAAACTAAGAGAAAGAAAAAGAAAGAGCAAAGATGATAATATTTTGTCCATGGTTTTGGAAAAACAATGCTTGCAGAAATCCGGACACTTCCTCTAAGTTTTTTGATGAACACTTCCTCTAAGTTTACTGAAAGTTAGTAAATAAGAAGAATTGAAAACATTATACCTCATTTCAAATCTCATGTTGCCATGCCTGAACTATTATTAATTACTATGTTCAAATGACTCATTGTACTAAGTTTATCAAATTAATTGCTCAAATAAAAAGCTTATTAAATTAGAAAATGAAATTTATGGACACGCAGCATTCAGATCTTAGCAGTCAAAGCAAATAAAAATACACAGCAAGATAATGTAAGAAAAGCAAAGATGAATTCAAAGAAAACCCATAAAAGAGATTTTCAACTATAATTTTTCACATGCAATCTTTTAACTTTGAGGGAATGTCAAGAGCTAAAATAGTTACCTCTTCGGCGACTTCCCAATCCAAGAAGACAGGGTTTCTCACAGAATCAATCAGCAATTCTACCATCTCTGGAACATAGGTCTTAAGAGCATCAAAAGTGTAGCTCATTTGCTCCCGTGAAGCTGAGGCTGCAATACTACCGCCAATTGCCTCCACTTCCCTGACAAGCCGAAAATGACTCCTGTTTCTAGTGCTCTTAAACGCCATCCGCTCCAGTAAGTGTGTGGCACCGCGGGACTGGGCTGTCTCATAGACAGAACCACAGTCAACGTACAACCCTATGGAAGCAGAAGTGTTCTGATTGACCGACCAAGCAAGAGTTAGGTCAGATCACTAAACCACTAAAACAACTATAGCACAGGAAAATTTACTTGGAAATCGAGTACACTATAAAATATAAAACGTTCAAGTAGAAAGGTTGCAAACAAACCTTTGACGCTTCCGATGCTATCCTGATTCCATTTTCCAGCGTTTTTGTCTTGAGCTTTTCAGGTGCAACATAGTCGGGTAGTGGTGGTGGGAGGGAAACACCTTCGAGCGGCTGGTCCAAAGGAGGAAGAGCGGTAGAACGTCCGCCAGCAAACCAGCTGAATAGTCCTGGGGATGATGATCTACTGGAAACTGCACCGGTACTTGCATACCGAACAGCTTCCAAATTGCCAACATGGCCCTACAAGTGAGCAAGGTAGTTGAAAGGAAAGGTGATTATAGTAAAAAATGAATAAAACTAAAAAAGAAAACAGAAAAATTCAATCATTTTATTAAAGACACATTTCAACGAAATTCACAGGGAACAAAGATAAGATTACCCAGCAAGAAGAGAGCAAAAATAAGAGTCAACATATTTCGACCAACGAACCTTGAACTAACATTTCCCCCAAACCAGGACTAAAAACACTATTAAATCTCTAACAACAAACAACCTGACCTAAGATGATATACATTACGGGTTCGGTAGGTTTGCACTGATTACAAGATAAATGACACGCAAATCCACAAATAAAGCCCCTGATGTCACAAATTCACTGGCAAATCAGCTAATATATAAATAAAAATGAAAAACAAATAAAATAGAAAGGCTGTAAAATCAAATGGGACAAAACCGAAACAAACCCGACATAGGGATTCATTTGCAGAGCATATTAAACCCCCCAAAAAAATGAAAACCCCAAGAAGAATGGACCCTCAAGGCTATCGATCTCGGCCGAAACAAACAGTTCGTTCGATATTCGAATAACAAAGGAGATAGGAGATCTTATGGGGACTCACCTTGAGAGCTCTGAGCCGTGAACCCACGATTCTGTACATGGTGAGCTCGATGTACACAGTGATAAACCCTAGAAATCGTGTCTGCTCTCCTCCTCTTTGAGGTCTGAAGTTGGTTATATGAGGAGAGAATGGTGGTGAGCGAATTCTCTTGACTCGCACTTTCTATTTGCCTTTCCGTATCTTTTTAGTTTACCTTCTTTTTCTCTTTTTTCTTTTTCCTCTCAAACCAAACGACACCGTCCTGCTTTTCTATAATCGTCTATTATACACCACCAACCCAATGGTCTACAGCATTTCTGAGATAATAAATTTTCTTACTATGGTATTTATCCTCGGTGATGGTTCCTTCCGTTGGGGATATTGGATGGTTTCTAAAATTATGATCTACCATTGTTTATTAAAGAGACCAACAGAACATGAATATATTTTGCAATAATGAAAAATAATAATAATAATAATAATAATAATTCAAGTATAATATATTTTGTAAGTATTAACCATTAAATGGTAACATATTATTATATATTTATCAAGCTTAGAAATTATGTAAATCTGCATAATTGTAGAAAACTACTAATATAAACCATAATGGACTTAAATACAAAAACTTACATAGAAAATTACCGGAGTAGCTGAAATGACCAACCTACAACAAAATGCAAACAATGTTAGGACCAAGAGGGCAATCACAGAAATTGTGCATGGTGTACTGACTAATCTAATACCAAAGAGGATTCTTGCAAATGTCCTCTATGAAGCATCACATCTGGGAATGCTTACAGAACATAGACAAACGAACATGACTGAGAACTCGTAGTCTCATTCTATTGTAAAATCTGACAACAAATTGAACAAAGCAACAAGCAAAAAAGACCCTAACTGTGCGTATAGCTTGCAAATTGGATCACACAAGGACATATGCACCAACAACACTTCAGGAACTTAAAAGAGAGCAATCTAGCCATCCATCAGAATTACTCAGACTGCACAAGGTGAGATTGAAGCGCCCCGACCCGTATTTACCGTAACACAGTAAACACGTGCCGAAACTATTCATAATGATAGAACAGACAGTACAACGTGCAAATATTATACAATAGCAACTATCAATACAACTGTCACCCACACTCGGAGACCATTATTCAATCCAAACACAGTGCTCTCAGCAGCAGCAGATAGTATCAGTAATATACATATCACAGGAAATCAGCAGTACAGCAATATATATCACACTGCAGCGGAAATGTAGTACAGCATCATAAGCAATAGAATAGCAGCGGAAGACTTATGCACATGCAACGGTGGTATGGATCCGGAGTCAGGTGGAGAAAGTAACCCTAGAAATCGTGTCTGCTCTCCTCCTCTTTGAGGTCTGAAGTTGGTTATATGAGGAGAGAATGGTGGTGAGCGAATTCTCTTGACTCGCACTTTCTATTTGCCTTTCCGTATCTTTTTAGTTTACCTTCTTTTTCTCTTTTTTCTTTTTCCTCTCAAACCAAACGACACCGTCCTGCTTTTCTATAATCGTCTATCATACACCACCAACCCAATGGTCTACAGCTTTCTGAGATAATAAATTTTCTTACTATGGTATTTATCCTCGGTGATGGTTCCTTCCGTAGGGGATATTGGATGGTTTCTAAAATTATGATCTACCATTGTTTATTAAAGAGACCAACAGAACATGAATATATTTTGCAATAATGAAAAATAATAATAATAATAATAATAATAATTCAAGTATAATATATTTTGTAAGTATTAACCATTAAATGGTAACATATTATTATATATTTATCAAGCTTAGAAATTATGTAAATCTGCATAATTGTAGAAAACTACTAATATAAACCATAATGGACTTAAATACAAAAACTTACATAGAAAATTACCGGAGTAGCTGAAATGACCAACCTACAACAAAATGCAAACAATGTTAGGGCCAAGAGGGCAATCACATAAATTGTGCATGGTGTACTGACTAATCTAATACCAAAGAGGATTCTTGCAAATGTCCTCTATGAAGCATCACATCTGGGAATGCTTACAGAACATAGACAAACGAACATGACTGAGAACTCGTAGTCTCATTCTATTGTAAAATCTGACAATAAATTGAACAAAGCAACAAGCAAAAAAGACCCTAACTGTGCGTATAGCTTGCAAATTGGATCACACAAGGACATATGCACCAACAACGCTTCAGGAACTTAAAAGAGAGCAATCTAGCCATCCATCAGAATTACTCAAACTGCACAAGGTACTCAGATTGAAGCGCCCCGACCCGTATTTACCGTAACACAGTAAACACGTGCCGAAACTATTCATAATGATAGAACAGACAATACAACGTGCAAATATTATACAATAGCAACTATCAATACAACTGTCACCCACACTCGAGGACCATTATTCAATCCAAATACAGTGCTCTCAGCAGCAGCAGATAGTATCAGTAATATACATATCACAGGAAATCAGCAGTACAGCAATATATATCACACTGCAGCGGAAATGTAGTACAGCATCATAAGCAATAGAATAGCAGCGGAAGACTTATGCACATGCAACGGTGGTATGGATCCGGAGTCAGGTGGAGAAAGCAGCAGCCATCGAACGTCGTACCTGAACTACGTAACAACTTAACCTACGGGATGAAACCCCGCAGGCGAGGGGTGAGTCCGAAGTGCTCACCGACGAAGGATAAACA
>JAKUCV010000010.1:0-13981 GCA_028386065.3 Turnera subulata | reverse complement strand
GTGATAAATGCTTGCACATATTTATAACCTATGAATATTTTATATTCTTGAAATGTCCCTAGTCGATTATTATTATGGATGGGTTGTAATAATAAATTAAGACTAGCGTATGTTGAGAATTATATGAGATATGAATTCTACATACGGGTACAAGTTAGAGAACTTGAGGACTGGACTGACCCAACATAAGAACACTACATGGACTGTTATATATGTTGTCATTAGTGGTTGTTATATGTATTGTCCTTAGACCTGACATCATCAAGGTTCCCAACATGTGAGTCGTATACTTTGATATTACTCTTAGTTACCCGTAACTGAGTAAACCTTAGAGTAATTATTGGGTATATGATGTAATGTGTAGTGGGTTTTGTATGATCAAGATGGGATTCGTCCAACCCATATAACGGGTACCCTTGATAGAGTTGAACTGTAAATGCATGGCCATGCTCAGATTAAGTGATATGGAGATATCATTTGTATCCGTTTTACACAGTTAACTCGGAGATCAAGAAACCTTAGATTAAACAAATACGAGAATGACATATTCCATGTCTCGTGTTTGATCTTGATATAATGGGACGAAAGGATAATGACAATTTTCCAAGGCATTATGAATCAGTACTGATCTGGTCACTTGGGTAGCAATGATGTGTTGCTAGACACCGCTCATTATTTATAATCATAAATGAGAGTTTATAATTATTGCCAACGTCTATTGGGTCACACACTTAGAACTGTTGATTTGAGCTAGTGGTCAAACCACGGTTGGAGCATGGTTCGACCAGGTTATTGAGCTAATGGTTAGACCTTGGTTGGACCATGGTTGGACCAGGTCGTTTGGGTTGATTCGGTTCAATAGTTACCAGAATTATTGAACCTGAATTATTGTCCAAAGCATGAAAGGATGTGTTGTCTTATATATATGTTGATATATATGATTGAGTTAGTGGAGATATAATCATGTTGATGATTATGACTAAAGTATAGATAATGGAAAACACAATCATGCATGATAAGATGTATGTATGATTAAGTTGGCCATTTTTTATATTACATTTACTGATGATTATAGTAGATATGGCTATGTGTATCTTATGAAGCACAAGTCAGAATCCTTTGAAAAGTTGAAAGAATTCAAGAATGAAGTACAGAATCAACTCGGCAAGAGTATTAAAATGCTTCGATCTGATCGCAGAGGTGAATACTTAGACCGAGAATTTCTTGATCATCTAAAGGAGTGTGGAATAGTATCGCAACTTACTCCACCAGGTACACCTCAATGGAATGGTGTATCTGAAAGGATAAATAGAACTCTGTTAGACATGGTTCGTTCTATGATGAGTCAAGCTGACCTTCCTTCTTCATTTTGGGGACATGCTTTATTGACTGCTGCTTTTACACTAAACCGTGTTCCATCTAAATCGGTTGAAAAGATAACATATGAGATATGGACTGGGAAATGTCCCAGATTGTCTCTTATGAAGATTTTGGGTTGTGAGGCTTACGTAAGACGACAAGCATCAGACAAACTCGGCCCTAAATCTGACAAGTGCCTTTTTGTTGGATATCCTAAAGAAACTAAAGGATATTATTTCTATAATTCCACAGAGCAAAAAGTGTTTGTTGCTCATACTACTATTTTTCTAGAAAGAAAATTTATTTCTAGAGAGATCAGTGGGAGAAAAATATAACTCGAAGAAGTTCGAGCACAACAAGAAGCTATAGAGGCTGAGATGGAACAAGAACAGGAACCGCAAGTTGTTGTGGGTGAAAATCCTATATCTGTAACATATGGACCACGAAGGTCTGATAGGACTCAGTATGAGCCTGAGAGATATGAATTTCTTTTGACTCATACTGGAGACGTAATGCTCATGGATGAAGATGAGCTCACTTTCTATCAGCAGGCTATTAAGGGTCCAGAGTCTAAGAAGTGGCTAGAAGCCATGAATTCTGAGATGGAATCCATGTATGAAAATAAGGTTTGGACCTTGGTTGATCCACCTGAAGGGGTAAAACCCATTGGGTGCAAGTGGGTCTTTAAGAAAAAGACCGACATGGATGGTAATGTGGTTACCTTTAAAGGGCGGTTGGTTGCGAAAGGTTTCAAACAAGTTCATGGTATTGACTATGATGAAACTTTTTCGCCAGTTGCCATGGTTAAATCCATCCGAATTCTATTGGCTATAGCTGCATACCATGATTATGAAGTATGGCAGATGAACGTCAAAACCGCTTTCCTTAATGGAAATCTTTTATAGGATGTGTACATGACACAACCTGAAGGTTTTGTCACTCCAGAGAATGCTAATAAGATATGCAAGTTTCAAAGATCCATTTATGGATTAAAGCAAGCTTCTAGGAGTTGGAATCTTCGTTTTGATGAAGTAATCAAACAGTTTGGTTTCATTAAAAATGAAGATGAGCCATGTGTTTACAAGAAGGTTAGTGGGAGCACTATCGTTTTCTTGTTATTGTATGTTGACGACATTCTACTCATTGGGAATGATATTCCAACACTACAGTCTGTAAAGACTTGGTTAGGAAAGAATTTTTCAATGAAGAACTTAGGTGAAGCTGCCTACGTGTTAGGTATAAAGATCTATAGAGATAGATCCAAAAGGCTTCTATGTCTAAGTCAAAATACATATATTGACAAGGTGCTTAAAAGGTTTAGCTTGCAAGATTCCAAGAAAGGTTTCTTGCCAATATCACATGGCATATTCTCTCATAGAATCAATGCCCTAGTACATCTAAGGAGAGAGAGCGAATGAGTAAGATCCCTTATGCATCAGCAATAAGATCTATCATGTATGCCATGCTATATACTCGACCAGATGTCGCATATGCATTGAGTGTCACAAGTAGATATCAATCTGATCCCGGTGAAGGTCACTGGACAGTAGTTAAGAACATCCTTAAGTACTTGAGAAGGACTAAGGATGCATTCCTTGAATACGGAAGTGTTGATGAGCTCGTTGTAAAGGGTTACACAGATGCTAGCTTCCAAACTGACAGGTATGACTTTAGATCGTAGTCAGGATATGTGTTTTGTCTTGGAGGTGGTGTTGTATGCTGGAAGAGTTCAAAGCAAGAAACAGTTGCCGATTCTACAACTGAGGCTGAATACATAGTTGCCTCTGATGCAGCGAAAGAGGCTGTTTGGATTAAGAAGTTCATAACTGAACTTGGGGTGGTTCCGAGCATTCACAGTCCGATTGAGCTCTATTGTGACAACAATAGGACAATCGCATAGGCTCAAGAACCTAGATACCACCAAAGATCCAAACATATACTCCGACACTACCATCTTATTAGAGAGATAATTGATAGAGGCGATGTGAGGCTGTGCAAAGTTCCTTCTAAGAACAATGTAGCAGACCCTTTAACTAAGCCGCTCACACAGCAGAAGCATGATGGTCATGCGAAATCCATTCGTATTAGATACATGGATGATTGGCTTTAGTGCAAGTGGGAGATTGTTAGTGTAATGCCCAAAAGCCAATCATTGATCATATTTTATAGTCATGTATATTTATTAAGGTTTTATTCCAATAAATATATTTATCAGTGATAAATGCTTGCACATATTTATAACCTATGAATATTTTATATTCTTGAAATATCCCTAGTCGATTATTATTATGGATGGGTTGTAATAATAAATTAAGACTAGCATATGTTGAGAATTATATGAGATATGAATTCTACATACGGGTACAAGTTAGAGAACTTGAGGACTGGACTGACCCGACATAAGAACACTACATGGACTGTTATATATATTGTCATTAGTGGTTCTTATATGTATTGTCCTTAGACCTGACATCATCAAGGTTCCCAACATGTGAGTCGTATACTTTGATATTACTCTTAGTTACCCGTAACTGAGTAAATCTTAGAGTAATTATTGGGTATATGATGTAATGTGTAGTGGGTTTTGTATGATCAAGATGGGATTCGTCCAACCCATATAACGGGTACCCCTTGATAGAGTTGAACTGTAAATGCATGGTGATGTGTGAATATTTTACACATCATTTTTTGGTTTATTTTATTATTTTTGTCTTTATTTTAGTATTAATTTATTTTATTTTGATTTATTTTGATAAATTTCTCATCCTAGTGTGCGAGGCCCTTTTTGCAGGAAAATATGAATTCTTGGCCATTTTGAAATAAAGCTAGTGAGATATGGACTCGTTTGGAAGATGTGAAGGAATGAGGGGTGCATGTGATTTTTGTTGGCCAAGTCAAAAGCGGTTGGTCCAACATCCATGATGTCTTGTTTGAAGTTAATTTGAAAAAGATGAAATCTTGGATCAGTTTGGCAACGTGGCCCTACTCCTTCAAATTTGAAGAAAGTGATATTGTCAAATCCCTGAATGTATGCCTAGCCTAGCAATTATTTTTGACTGGCATGCATTCTTGGCCACATATATCCCCTTCCCACTACTATAAATGGCCTCGCAAGAAGACAAATACAGGACACACTCCAGTTAGTGATTGAAGCTTCCAGTTTATTTACTCTTCACGCATTAGGCTACGATTTTCTTCATTTTGTTCTTTCTTTCATTCCTTGTATTAAACACTTAGATTAATTTATGGAGTTGTAGCTTGGAGGTGGAAATTAATAAAGAGAAGAGGTTATTCATCCATTCAAGGTTTGGGATATTTATTTATTATTATTTATTTATTCCTTCCTTTGATAATTAAATGTTGACTTCTTTAATTATTATTTATTCTTCTCCATCTATGCCTAGCTAATTTTCTAATCTAGGACTAAGGGATTATCTTGTCATTATTTTCATGCAAACTTAATTAAATATTATTTCTTTTAATTATTCTTCTTTGATCCGGTTTTTGATGCCCAATTAAGTTAGTTGCCTGATCAACAATTAGCTTAAATCCATAATAGGAGACTGTTAAGTGACAACATCAGTTTCCTATAGAAAACCTTAGATCGGGCTTTAGGAACCGACCTCGGGAGGGGCGTGCTTTCTATTGGAGACTTAAAGGTAAGAACATAAAGCTCTTAATTTATTTCAACACTGGCAGAATGGATAGTGGAGATAAGTTAGGAAGGGGTTTTACGGCTTACGGAAGTAGGCTATTGATCTAGTTGAGTTTACCGGTTCTTTCAAAGAAGAGTATTTTTAGGATTTAATATCAGATCTACACAGGCAGGTCATGTAGTGACAGAACACGGCTTGGTTGTGTTGCACTTAATTGCATGGAAACTGTGGCAAGGGATTCCCCGAACTCCTAGGTGTTTTCTCATCATTGTCATCTCATTTATTATTCTTGTTGTTTTCTTTTCCAAGTTTGTTACACCATTCAATCAACTCCTCTTTGAGGCTTTATTTTCTAGATAATCATATATCACATTGTTAATAGTACTTAGCAAAGATCCCTGTGAGACGACCTTGGTACTACAACACCCTGTATACTTGCAGGAGGCTATCACATGGCCATGCTCGGATTAAGTGATATGGAGATATCATTTGTATCCGTTTTACATAGTTAACTCGGCGATCAAGAAACCTTAGATTAAACATATACGAGAATGACATATTCCATATCTCGTGTTTGATCTTGATATAATGGGACAAAAGGATAACGACAATTTTCCGAGACATTATGAGTCAGTACTGATCTGGTCACTTGGGTAGCAATGATGTGTTGCTAGACACCGCTCATTGTTTATAATCATAAATGAGAGTTTATAATTATTGCCAACGTGATTAGTGCCTACAGGGTCACACGCTTAGAACTGTTGATTTGAGCTAGTGGTTAGACCATGGTTGGAGCATGGTTCGACCAGGTTATTGAGCTAATGGTTAGACCATAGTTGGACCATAGTTAGACCGGGTCATTTGGGTTGGTTCGGTTCAATAGTTACCAGAATTATTGAACCTGAATTATTATTCAAAAAGCATGAAAGGATGTGTTGTCTTATATATATGTGTTGATATATATGATTGAGTTAGTGGAGACATAATCATGTTGATGATTATGACTAAAGTATAGATAATGGAAAACACAATCATGCATGATAAGATGTATGTATGATTAGGTTGGCCATTTTCTATATTAGCTAACATTGGAAAATATGTGTGATATATGAAAGAGTGTGTAAAAGAGCAGATTTTTGAGAGCTCAACACAGAAGCACATACACATCCTTCGTGAGTAAAACACTCTAGGCTCTCTAGCTCTCGGAATTCTGCAGCTATCACTACGGTTCGGGAGTGCTCGGGTTAGTAATCATGAGACGGTTGCTAGCGGTCATCGACGGTTCGTGTGGATACCGCAGAGGAATCGGATTTCTGTCTAGTTCTTGCTGATTCGGCTCAACAGTTGAGCGAAAGAACTCAACCAAACCAGGTACGAAAATTTTGTTATTCGGTTTACCCTGTTTCACATGGATCCTCCATTAGTTCCGGAATTTTTTTCCGCTGCGCATTTTGTTTCTTTGTTTGCATACCCGGTTACTTACATGACGAACCCCCGGGCCCATTATCTTTGGTTCGCTAACTGGTTGCCTTAAAATGGAGTCATGAAAGGTTTTTTCCAAATTTTGCCCTATAATAAAATTCGGGTGGCGACTCCAAAGATATCGGATGTTGGTAAAGAAGAAGGTGTAAGGAATAGGTGAGGAGGCCCATGTGATTTTGGGTCGGGTTTTCATATTATGAATTTATCCCTATAAGTTTTTAAAATTTTAGGGAGGGGCCGACCCCCTTGCGCTCTTGAATCCGACCCTACATATACGGACTTGAAGGACCATCATTTCAAGGATATCTTTACTTGTTAATTGTTTTGGGGTTTCTTCCTGATATTCAATGCAGAGATCGACTACTCCAAAATGGGATATTATCGGACTTATTATTAGGACGCTGTTGTCCCTCCCAACGTTGCATTTTTGTAAGGAAGGATTTGGACCAACAATCTAATTTAAGCCACAAGCAAATTACTTACCACTCAAGCTAACAACAATCAGGGATTTATAATATAGTTATTTTTTTTAGGGAAATAATATAGTTGTTTTTAATACCACAGTTTTTCCACCAACGACCATGATGCACGTATTATGATGATATATAACATAATTATTTTCTAATATTAATAATTATTCCAATAAAAATTAATAAATAAATTATTTAAATAAAAATTATTAAATTAGAATTAATTTTTTTTGAATGTTCGTTGATGTGATATAGTATTATATCCTTGTGATTAGAGTCTAAAATTCTTTATTATTGATATTAAAAAGTTTGCCAAATTGTGCAAGAAAAAATAATAAATTAAATTAATTTATAAAAAGAAAATTTAAGAGGAATTAATAGTGTTTTTTTCTAATTTATAAATTATTTATTCATTTTTTATAGTTTTGCAAAACGGCTCACTAGTGCATAACGTGAAACATCCTGACCTAAATTCACCCAACAAACAGAAATTACTGCAAAACAGTGCCACCACGTGGCCATCAAATCATAAAAGCATGAACACATAATAGTAAAATTAATAAATAGTCAAAATCACAATCCCATCTCCCGACACGGGGATATCAACATCAGCACAGCGGAAGCATTAGATTAACACCTTATGCAAGACTTAATGCAAGTATTGGATCCGAGTCCTGTCTGAGGTAACGTCACAGCCGCTGGTATGCAAACCTAGCCTGCAGGAACTGTGTGAGGGGTGAGACCAACCTCTGTCTCACCGATAAACAAATAAACCGCAGTATACAAGCAACCGCAAATACACCCAAGCCAACACAGAAACAATAGAAGTACATCAAGCATAATCATAGCATCGGTATCAACAACTTACCTGAACTCACTATACGTCAGACCTCTCACGGTTAAGCTAGTCTTATAAACTCACTGTCTATTGATGATAGACTTACCAATTTTATTATTAGGACCCTGTCACATAATAAGTATTGGTCATGCCTGGTAGCCAGGTTAGCTAACCCAGGGTACTCCCCGTTAAAACATAAATATCTCAAATCCCAAAGTATAACAATAACCGAGTCCCGCAGTCCTCGGCGAAAGTCCCGCAGTCCTTCCCATAACAAAACAACTGAGTCCCGCAGTCCTCAGCCGGGAGTCCCGCAGTCCTCCCTATCAAATCACAAACCACAAGGCGACTACCATCTGGCCGTACCAATACCTGTCACGTGGCAACCTAGATGTCTAGATGTTATCCCACTATTTATTATTATTTCTAACTCCACTGTCCAACAATAACCCATCATTCTCACTTTCCCGAGCAGGCTTTCAGCCTCACAGCTCCTCTGGGAATTCAATTACAATGTCACAATATCGGGTCACTGTCACTACTAACTCAAATACCTCGTATCTTGTATGGACATCACAATATTCACATCAACATCACAAATGTAACAGCCCGAGTAAAAATTTGGATTTTTACTGGGACTGTTAAAGTCATTATACGGTGATTTACCTTTGAATTTAGTCTTGGGTAATTAATTCAAGGTAAATCGGGCGTCGTTTTTTGAAACCGAGGTTCTTCCCGCGCTTGGGATTTTTCCGTGGATTTTACAGACCAAAGTTGGTATTTTTTTTTTCGGGTCTCGGAATCTTCGGAAAATCACACCGAAAAATAACTATGGGGGTGTATCAGTTGTTTCTGGTCCGGACTGGACACGCCTGCATAATTGAGGCTCAATTATGCAGGGTTGTCGCCTGCTTTTCCTGTTTGACCCGTGCTCTCTCTCTTTTTCTTCCTTCTCTTTTCTTTTCTTTTCCTATTTTCCTTTATCCTCTCATCCTCTCCACCGAGTCCTTCACCGTCCTCCCCTTCCACTAACTCCACTAACCGGCCACCATCATCTTTTCTTCTTTTTTCTTCTTTAATTTCTTCTCCTGCTTCCGAATCCCCACGCCCTCATCATCTCCTTCCACCTCTCTCTCTCTCCTCCTTCTCCTCTCCACCCGAACCACCCATCACCGCTTCATCTTCCTCCCCTCTATCACGCGTCACCAACCATTGTCACCGTCGCCGTCTAAAAAAGGAGAGCTGCCTCGTTCCTTCCACCAGCCCCGATCGTCTTCGCCGCCCACCTTCTCCACTCTCCATCTCGTTACGCCGACAGCAGATGCGACCGCCGCCTTCAGCAGATGCAACCGCCGCCACAGTCGAGTCAAGCTCGACACCGCCAAGGCGAGGAACAGCTGCCGATCTCCTTTCCCTCCCTCTCACTTCCGGCTTCCTCCTTCGCCTCTGCAGCATCACAAGTCGCCGCCCACGATTTGTTCCTCACCTTTGCCGTCATCGGGTTTGCGTGGGTAAGTCGCGGCTTCAATCCCTTTTCCCCCTTCTATTTACTCTTCTTTCTCTTCCTTAACCCGAAACATGTTGGATTGACTAACCGGGTCTGTTTGTGTGGCTGTAACTCTCTGTTGACTCGGGTTGTAGATGCTGTCGCGGTGGTTGTGTGGGTTACTTTGTTTTTGGGTGGAGGCCGGAAACAGGAGGTGATAGTGGATGGGTAATGGTAGTTGTTGAGATGTTGATGACGGCAAGCTTAAAAAAGGTAGTGGAATTACAGTTCTCAGGACTGAAGTATTGATGTTGGTCTGCCTGTGGATTTTAGGGGTGTAATAGTAACTGCGGGAACAGTGCTGGCCGGAATCCGGCGAGTTCCGGTGTCTCGGGTATCTTCCGGCGTGAACAGTATATTCTTCAGCAAACAGAACTCGATGGACGGGTTGCTTCGGTAATTCCTTGGACCTGTTAACTCCTATGAGCTCGGGTTTGGGCTCAGTGCACAAATGGGCTCGGAAATGGGCCGACGTGCGAAAGCCCATGTTCTCGAGATGGTCTCTTCACGGACATGACCATAAACACGCTAGCGACGTTAATTGACGGATTAATTATTTAATCTGGCAACATGAATAATTGGCCTATAATTCAATTTTATTTTGTATTTGGTTATATCTTCATAAGTTTAATGTATAACTTGAATTTAATTTTCTCTAAGATTACCTTCGGATTTTCTGATCGGATTATACCTTTGAAAGGCACACATACCTAACAACATAGGATAATTTATCAACCCTATTATTTATGAGTACTACATTGATTATACCACTACCAAACATGTTAAACAAACATATAAAAATATATATGTGAATATATATGTATAATTAAATTATATTGGTTGTCTTATTTATTTTCACCACCAGTTAATTGACGGGTATGCCACTGTCGCCACATTATTAACTATCAATTAGACCTTAAAATATGTACATAACCGTTACTTTCTATAGGAAATTATTTTATACTATGAGATAAACGCTTATTAAGATTGTGGAATTTTAATTAATGGTTAATAATAATCAAATATGATACTTCAATGAAAATGGTTAACCAAGTATAATGGGTAGTTATCTAACAAGCTGACTAATAACCGATTAGCATACATATATTGTGCATATCATCATGGTTGTGCATTATGTGTGATTATAGTTTGTTATGATATAGGTACGTGTAACAATGAAGCAGGATCACATGTCAGTATTTAGGAAGCATCAGGTGAGGTTAAGTAAATATTTATATACTTCCCGTGATATCAAGTTGCCGTTTGTTTGCTATATGCGATATTTGCTGGTATGAAACTTTGTGGCTGTGTATGGTTTGTTGTGTGATGAATTGAGTTGATAATTGTTGTCATTGATGTTGTTGAAATTATTGTTGCTGTTGATATTGTTGATGATGTTGGAATTGTGGATATAAGTAAGACTATTATTGTTGTTGACTGTGAGAAATGGGTAAGTTGAGTGCCGAGGGTACTAGTTTGGGAACAGTTTGGAATAAGTTTGTATTATCCAGACGAGCGGAGAGGCTGCGAGCCTGCTCGGGATAATGAGGTGATGATTGGTTAACAGTATTGTGGTATCAAGACTAAAATGGTAATCTTAATAAAATGGAAACACTTAGACATCTAGTAAGTCACAGTTAAATGTTGGAACAGCCAGATGGTAGTCTTATATTTATGGCGCTGGGGGAGAGTGTACTTGGGCCCTGTCTGTACCAATTTTTATTTTAGGCGCTGGGGGAGAGTGTGCTTGGGGCCTGCTCCCTGTCTGTGCCAGTTATACGTGGAGGTACCCGGGCGGGGTCCACCGGCTAGCTAGCTTCACTACCAGGCGACGACCATCATTTAACTTGTGATAGGGGCCTTGATAATAAAATTGGAATAGCGTGTCTAGAATCACAAGTGTGTCATTTAAGGTTCGTGAGAACCTTAGTTAATTGTTGGCGATGTGACTTGGGAATTTACGGTTGTTGTATATGTATATTTGCTTATGGATTTTACCCGGTGGCCACTTCGGACTCACCCCTCACCTGCGGGCTTTCATCCCGTAGGTTGAGTTATTTGTGGTTCAGGTATGTTGCATTTCAGACAGGCTGTGGCGTCATCCCTTGGACAGGGCTCGGATCCATAGTTGCATCATGTGTCGCATACAGTGTCTTTGTGAGTTATTAAGTCTTCTGCTGTGCTATTTATTGCTATGGTTGGGCCATTGGGCTGGTTGTGATGTTATAGATGATCCCGGGTTCGGGTGATATGTTTTGATGTTGGGCCGAAGGGCCAGATTTTTGTTGTTTATATTTTGGGCTGTTGAGCCAGTTTTCTGTTGTATACACTATATGCTGGGCTTTATTTGGTCGGGTCGTTACAGTTCCGGCACGTGTTTACTGTGTACGGTAAATACGGGTCGGGACGTTTCAACAAAGCTCAACAGCTATTCCACAGTAGTCATCAAGCATATAACAATAGTCACAACAATAGCCAGTAATAACATGACAAGCACGACACGATAACATATAAATAACAATCAAACAAACATCCGGGGTATCAGGGGCAGCATACCGAAGTTTATAAGTTTATATCCTCACCTGATACTCCAGGGAAGTGATATCTAATTAAGCCTCGATATCCCTATATTTATAACAACAAAAATCACTTACAATGCACAAACAAGGATGATCTTGCATGATGTTTGCTAATCAGTATTTACTCTACTTTTTTAAACCCGTTATCGTCATTTTATATCCATATTTGTTAAACACAATTGTTGTAGTAGCAGAAGCAACGGTAACTCGTAGGATACGTACTATATCGTAAAATAGTAGTCTTGGGAAATAATAATTAGGTATACGCATTGTTCTAAGTATGGAATTAATGGTAATAGTATGACCAATAAGTAAAATAATATATATCCGAAAATAAAACCGGTATATGGAAATAAAATAACCCGCGATAATGTAAGTTGTTTAGTATTGCTTTTGTATAGCATACCTAGGAAAAATAGTATGCAGATAGTGTATCCCGTAGGTATGACATAATATTATGGCTCCCTTTATGTTATTAAACCCACATTGGAATATGGGAATTAATTCCAGGTTATTATCCCAACTGTTTTATAAAATTAGTTTGTCGTACTTAACCATTTATAAAAAGTCTGATTCACTGCCATATATCCATCGGAGATTGATGCTGAGTTCAATACGTAAATTAAACTTTTATAAGGTATAAAGAATTTTATTTATAAGGTTAGTCTAGTTAGCAGATTGTTAGCCCAGAATTTATTAATTCCCTGGTCCATACCATTGCTAACCTCGTTGAGCCTAACTACTATTAGTAGGTCTGTGAAACAACCCAGGAGTTGCCCAAGCTTCCAAAGAAGCGATGTCGTGTGCTTACCAATGCATCGTCTTCTCCATTTGGTTCACGTTGCCATGGCCAAGATTTAAATCCACGACCAATCTCATGGCTGCAACCCTTCAATTAATTCATGGCAGATTTACCATCAATTCACCATTCTAACCATAGGATTCAAATCAACTTACCAACACAATCCACACGGTCGATTCCATCTAAACTGGCCTATGACCACTCACCGTCGTCGTCTTACCGCAGCGGCGTGGGCGGCGCGAGAACAGAGGAAGGGAACGAAGGCGGCTGTGCTGTGTGAAGACCTGACGACGGCGACTCAAATTGCAGAGGGAAGAGAGGGAGCGGTGGTGCATTCTTTGCTGCGGCAGTGCGGAAAGGCGAGCAAAGGAGGAGGCGAGTGTTGCGTCGAGCTCGGACTTGGGTCGGTGTCGCGTGGCTGGGTTCAGTGGAGGCTGCAGCTGCAACGCGACGGGAGGAAGACGAACGACGGCACTGCTGTGTGCTTTCGAGGCGGCGGCGTGAGCGAGCAAGCAGAGGAAGGCGACGAGCAGTCACGAATCGTTGCTGTCTTGGCTCGGTGTCGTAGTTAGGTGAAGGGCTAAGCGAGGAAGGAGAGCGATGGAGAGGGCGGAGGTGAGGTCGACGCAGGTGAGGGGATTTAAAGAGGAGATGGGGAAGATGAAGACAAGGAAGAGAAAAAAATCTGAAAGTAAAGAAAAAAATCTGGGAGGAAAAAAATATCAAACACAGGGAAGGAGAAGAAGAATCGGGAAGAAAAGTAAAGGGGAAGGAAAAGAAAAGAGTGAAGAAGAAGGAAAAGGAATCGGGAAGAGAAAGAAAAAGAAAATGTGGGGAAAGAAAAATGAATGAGAAAATAAGAAAAAGAAAGGAAAATGGGAAAAGAAGGAAAAAGAAAAAAAAGACAAGGGAGGATGGCCCGGGAGAGAGAAATATCGCGGCTCGGTGCCGGTAGCATTATTGGTCCGAGAATAGACCAAAATACCCTCATGTTCGACTTTTGATCCGTTAACGTCACAGGGGCTTTTCCGTCTTTCCGAAATTCGTCCTGGTACCGAGAATACAACTTAGGCTCGGAAAATCCAATTAATTTTTACGAGCATTGTGCAAGTCCCAGAATTGCAAACCGAGGTTCGGATAGCTGTATAAAATTCCCGGTAACCCGAGATAATTCTTGGAATTAATTTCCGAGGCTCGGTTGTCGATGGAGAATACTTTAGAGCATCCGTATTACCAAAGAACAGATTTG
>JAKUCV010000009.1:0-13997 GCA_028386065.3 Turnera subulata | reverse complement strand
GAACAGTAAAAACGGCTACTTTTGACTTGAATCTTCTAGAATGCTCACACACTTAGAGATCTCTTTAGATTCCTCTCCAAACTTGATCTTTGTGTCCTCTTTAAGTTCTTGTGAAATTATTGCTTGTACGAAAACTTGAAGTTGCGCTTTGAATTTGTTTGCGCGTGTATAGTGAGTTGCACCATTTAAATGTCTCCGTGAGCTCCAATTGCGTCTTGAGCTTGTTAGCACGCGCTTTTGTAATCGGCCCCAATGGCATCCGCAACTCGCCTTTAACATTGACGTCTTCTTCATGGTGTTTAGTTCCTTGATTTGCATCACATTCTGACCCTTGGAGAGCAAGCATAACGGTAAGTGCAGTTGGTTTAATGTCAACCACTTTCTTGGACCACTTGCTGCAATTTTTGGGACCACAACCCTAACTGCCCGGAAAGCGACCTTTTGGTCGATGCGGTGAAGCCAAATATTTCTGCGGTGAAGCCAAATGTTCCTGGATTTGGTTTCTGCGAGAAACCAAATTTTTCTGCCAATACTAAAAACACACAAGGCTTACCAAAATGTTTGTTAATCATCAAAATAATATAATAGGCATTGAATAATCATCATAAATATACTAAACAATATTAGTCTTAATTAATTACTTAATTAAGCCCTTAATCATATGTTTAGGCTAACAATCTCTCCCTTTTTGATGATGACAAACATGTTGTCAATTTTTTCATAAACAGTGGTTAAAATAAGATAGACAAATAAATAAACTCCCCTTGTTTTATAGGCATAATTGCAAAAATCATAACGCATTCATTTGGCTCATTCAACCATCCAAATGCTCCCCCTGCGTTTGTGCATAGCATACTTAAGAATTTGCTAAAGGCTTTTTGCTAATAGCTCCCCCTGCATATAGACACAGTATGCATATGATTTCATTTCCAAAATGTTCACATACATATATCCTGTAATGAACTGTTAGTATATCACGATTAACATTTGGCTTTTTCATGGAGCCAAGTCTTTCCCTGTATTATAAGCGCAAATAACATAGCAATCACATTTGGCTGAGCCAAATATGGTTTCCTGCATCAGAAAATAATCGCAAGATATACCGCAGCAGTATCAATATCAATAACATCTTATTTCAACATATTTGGCTGCTTCATCGAGCCAAATATTGTTCCCTGCATAAGAAAATTTTCACAAGAGATATAGCATAGCAGGAACATACATTCCATCATAAACGACATATCATACTCCCCCTTTTGTCATCAGTAAAAGATAACACTTAGAAAACCCAAAGCGGATAATAGATAATACCAAATCCAAAGATAAATATCCGAAAGCATAAGAAACCAAATATCCAAGCACAAACCAAATATTCAAGTGATACAAACCATAGGTAGAATAGTTATAAAAAGTACTTAGCTAAATGTAAATGAGGAATGCAATGCATGACCTAAGAGCATCAGATCTATGAAGCATCAATCTTCATCAGAATCATCTTGAGGCATAGCAGCAATGATTTGGTCAAGTTTCTCAAGTGTCTTGGTCTGGAACTTCTTCATTTGGCCCCTCATGGAACCAAGTTCTTCCTTCAGCTCACTGATCTCATCCTTCATTCCAGTAACCAGAACATTCAGCTCCTCAAGTTTGTGATCCTTTCCAGCTCCAGATGTGGTCATAGAGTATTCCCCTTCCGGATTTGGCTTGATAGACATCTTGACCAGAGTATCCGCATTGATTTCCTTAAGCCTAATCGGCTTATCCTCAGCAGTAGGCTTAATCTTCAATTTTTTAGCCAACAAGGTAATAAGGGCACCATGAGAATGTTCCTTGTAGATGCCCATATGATGGAGAATAAGAGTTCCAAAGTAGATAGAAGATTGCTCGATAAGGCAAGCAATGATCCATTGATCAAGTTTCTTGATCATTGTGCGAGAATTCTTCCTTGGCATGATGACCCTAGTAAGAGTGTACATCAGTGCTCTCTCTCTTGGCTTCAAGGCATTGTAGTTACCAGACTTGGTGCTCCCAAAGAGAAGCATATTCTGCTTGGAGTGACAAGGAGTCTTCGGAATGTTGATTGGAGTTCTAGAAGCAGAATCATAAAACTTTACTTTGCCCGGCTTCTTCTTCAACAGGTCACAAATCATCTCGGTTGTCATTGTAATCTTCTTCCCTTTGATCTTTGTTTTGATGCAAGTGAGCAGACCATTATCACCATACTCTACAGTTTTGTTATCATAGAAGTCCTTCATCAAAGCTTCATATCCTTGTTCCTTTAATGTGACCAAAGTGGTGAGCTTAGCATCCTTCAACAGTTTGGCTACACCAATTCCCTCAAAGTCATTTAAAATTATAGTGTAAGTGGGGGTATGGGTGAAGTACTTCTTCTTGACCTTCTTGTTAGATCCAGATTTGGTTAGAGCCTTGAGCTTCTTTTTGGCTGGAGTTGGAGTAATTTCTTCCTCCTTTTCAGATTCTTCCTCAACCTCTGGCTCGTTGTCATCATCTTCTTCCTTGTCTTCCTCATCACCATCCTTTCCATCATCATCATGGTCATCTCCTTTGTCAGACTCATCATCAAATCCTTCCTTTTCTGATCTGCTTTTATTTTATGGTTCATCATCAGACTTCTGTCCCTTGTCACTGTCATTTGGTTCCTGGTCACTGTTATTTGGCTCATCATCAGCCAAATCATCATCTGACTTCTCATTGTCTTCATCACTCTTCTTTCTCTTTCTGGAGCTCTTGTCTTCATCAGCAATAGGTGAATTCTCACTTTTATCATCACCAGAATCAACTTCAACAATTTTCTCTCCAAACTTCTTTCCTCCTCTTCCAAACATAGTTTGAGCACGTGTGCTTGGCTTGACAAGTCGAGCTCTTGATGTTTGAGTAGTTGGAGTCTGAGATAAGTGCTTTGGCAGTTTCGGTCTGGGTACATCAGATTTGGTTTTTGAGCTCTCAGCCTTTTTCTCTGCTTCGATTTCTAGAACAGCTTTCTCAGCATCAGATTTGGCCTCTGGTTGAGCCAAATCTCCCTCTGGCAGCACATTCTCATCCTTCTCTTCAGGAAGTAAGCTTTGATTTTTGACAATCAATTCTTCTGCCTCGTCAGCCGCTTCTTTTCCGATCTCTGCAGCATGAATCAAATCCTTCTTGGCTTCGACATCACCTTCAGAAATTGGAATCCCAAGAGGGATTTCATCAGCTTTCTCTGAACTCTTCTCAACAGCTTCTGCCATCTTCGGATCTTCAGACCTGGTTTCATCATCAGCTAGATTTCTTTTTACTGGGCTTACAGATTTGGCTCGCACCGCAGCCAAATCAGAATCTTCATTCAGATTATCGATAACTCCCCCAAGTTGCTTCATCTTCTCAACATAAAACTCCTCAGCATCTACTCCCGGAGGTGGCACCAATGATCTCACGAATTCAGATAACACTTCGTTCTTGGTTTTTGAAGAACCAGAACCCTCACTAACAGATCTAGATTTAGCCAAAGACTTAATCTTTGCACCAGATTCAGCCCCTTTCTCAACACTTATAACAACACTATCAACAGCAGTATTTCCAGCATCCGATTTTGTTTCTAGGGAACCTAACATGGTTTTCTCAGCGACATAAACCTCCCCAGAACTTGAAACACGAACACTAAAAGGAGCAGAGGTCATAACCCTAGTTTCAAGAATATTACCCGGTGGTGTTCCCTCAAGATTGAGTTCATGAGCTTTGGAATTAGACCCTTCCATGAGCTTTGGAATTAGACCCTTCCTTTGGAGGAACCATGGCTTCTTTGTGTTGTGCAGACTCGGATTGTGGACCAAGCTTGAGCTTGTCGATTTGAGAAACAGCCTCTCTTTCTGGTGAAGTGAGTTCAGGGTTTGCACTCGCTTCTGGCTCTTTCCCCTTTTTCTTTTCTGACGTTGAAGACTTCTTGAATATAGGTTTTGCAGCAGCCAACTTAGTTCTTCCTTTAGGAGGTGCCGACGGTTTTGGTGGTTTCTGTTTTATGGGGGTTTGTCTCAAGGCTTTTCCTTAACCCGTGTTTGTCTTCATGATGGAGAGAATTTTTAGGGTTTGTGAGTTAATGTCTTTGAATGGGAAACTGAAAGTGGAAGTTAAAAAGGAAGTGGATAATTGTGGGGAGAGGTAGTCACGGATTTTGTGGAGGAGAAGAAACCGGCCACTTCAATTTAATGAACTCCTTCCTTTTCGCAGCTTTTTCACTTTGTGTCAGGCACGGGACAGAACATAACCGTTATGCCAAAAGTTCCATGTTTTGACCTTGCTTTTTCTCTTGCCACTTATGGACCGCTGGACAATAGGTTTTGGCTCATCCTTAAACCAAATCTTGCACCTCTTCCTCTTTGATGCTTTTGATGATTTGATTGCAGCCATGACTTGTCATCATATGCTCATATGCTTAGTGCAGATGTGAAATGTGTGACAATTGCATATATTCTAAGTGCTTATGTATGCAATATGTTATGACATGCATGAACACATAAAAACCGAATGTTGAGCCAAATCAGAATACTTATGATATATTACAAATACCAAGCTCGAGTCTGATTTTAGTGAACTGGTCTTCCTTCAATGGTTTGGTAAAGATATCAGCCAGTTGATTTTCAGTTCTCACAAACTCAATAGCCACATCCTTCTTCAACACATGATCTCGAATAAAATGGTGTCTCACTTCAATGTGTTTGGTTCGAGAGTGTTGCACCGGATTCTTAGTTAGATTGATGGCACTTGAGCTGTCACAAAAGATAGGAACACACTTGAAAGTTAGTCCATAATCAGCAAGTGTTTGTTTCATCTATAGTACTTGTGCACAACATGCACCAGCTGCCACATATTCAGCCTCGGTTGTGGAAGTAGCAACTGAATTTTGCTTTTTACTTGACCAAGATATAAGTGATTGTCCAAGTAGTTGACAAGTACCACTTGTACTCTTTCTATCAAGAGTGCATCCTACAAAGTCTGCATCTGAGTAGCTTGTTATTCCAAAAGAGTTCACATTAGGATACCACAAGCCTAAAGATGAAGTTCCTTTTAAGTACTTGAAGATGCGCTTGATAGCTTTAAGATGAGATTCTTTTGGGCATGATTGAAATCTAGCACACAAGCAAACACTATACATAATGTCTGGTCTTGTAGCTGTAAGGTAAAGAAGACTACCTATCATGCCTCTGTATAATTTTACATCAACATCCTTACCATTCTCATCCATGTCAAGTTTGGTGCTAGTGCTCATTGGTGTCGGACTAGTTTTGGCTTCTGACAAGCCAAATCTTTTCAGCAGTTCACGTGTATACTTTGCTTGGTTAAGAAAAATCCCACCATTAAGTTGTTTGACTTGAAACCCTAGGAAGAAATTTAATTCTCCCATCATGCTCATTTCAAATTCGTTGTGCATAAGCTTTTCAAACTCTTGACAAAGAGATTCATTAGTAGCACCAAATAGAATGTCATCAACATATATTTGCACAATAATGATATCATCTTTGTTTGATTTCACAAATAAAGTTGAGTCTACCTTTCCTCTTGTAAAGCATTGTGAAATCAGATATGAGCTTAATCTATCATACCAAGCTCTAGGTGCTTGTTTAAGACCATACAATGCCTTTTTCAATTTAAAAACATGTTGTGGATGCTCATGGTTTTCAAATCCTGGAGGTTGTTCTACATATACTTCTTCCATCATGTATCCATTTAGAAAAGCACTCTTGACATCCATTTAATAGAGTTTAAAAGATTTAAATGATGCAAATGCAAGCAGCATGCGAATGGATTCAAGTCTAGCTACTGGTGCAAAGGTCTCATCATAATCAATACCTTCCTCTTGATTGTACCCTTGTGCAACCAATTGAGCTTTGTTTCTTACCACAGTTCTTGATTCATCAAGCTTGTTTCTAAAGACCCATTTGGTTCCAATTACAAGATGGTCTTTAGGCTTTATAACAAACTCCCTCACATTGTTCCTCTCGAACTGATTAAGCTCTTCTTGCATTGCCATCACCCAATTTTCATCAAGTATGGCTTCATTGGCATTTTTGGGCTCAACTTGAGACAAGAATGCAAGATGTGTATTGAAATTTTGTAATCTGGATCTTGTGGTTACTCCTCTTCTAGGATCACCTAAAATGGCCTCTGTTAAATGTCCTCTAGATGCTTGCACCTCTGAGTTTCTCGGCTGTGAACATGAGCCTGATTCCAGAATATTTGGCTGCACACTACTGTTCTGAACATTTGGCTCGGGAGAAGCCAAATGTTGTTGATTCGCAATTAGATCAGGAATTTGTACATCTTTTGCCTCATCAATATCAATAACCTGTGGCTGATTCTCAGAAGTAAACTCAACATCTGTATCATCACTAAGATCATTCAAGTTAATCTCATCAAACACCACATGCATGGATTCTTGAACAACCATGGTTCTTTTGTTATATACTCTATAGGCTTTACTAATCAAAGAATAACCAAGGAATATAGCATTATCACACCAAGACTCACAGTTCTCATAGGACCAAAAAGATCAATATGTAGAAGTTTAAGAGGTCGAGAAGTCGATACCACATGTTTAGGCTTAAATGAACTTTTGATTTGTTTACTGAGCTTACATGCACGGCATTTGGTTTCTACCTCGAACTTAAGTTTGGGCAGACCATCGACCAAATCTTTCTTTGACAGATTTGAGATAAGTTCAAGATTTGCATGCCCTAGCCTCTTGTGCCATAGAGTTGTAGTATTTGTTCTTACACTAAAGCACTTAATCTCAGGATTAGTAACATCATTTAAACATATGAAATATAGATTACCAATCCTCTTTCCAACAAACAAGATATTCTCATCATCAACTATACTCACAAGACATCTAGATGATTCAAAAGTAACTCTGAATCCTTTATCACAGAGCTGACTGATACTAATCAGGTTGTACTTAAGATTATCAACAAGTAGCACATACTCAATAGTTGGGTTAGTGCCAATCTTACCAATACCGAAGATTTTTCCTTTAGAACTATCACCAAATGTAACATTACCTCGGTGTTTTGAGAGAAGGGATGTAAATTTTAATGGGTCACCTGTCATATGCCTTGAACAACCACTGTCCAGAACCCATTCATCCCTTGCATCCTGTTAAAAGATCAAGTTTTAGGTACCCAAACTAACTTGGGTCCATCAGGGTTAGATTTGGCTCCTTTCGGAACCCAAATATATTTAACATGAATGTTTCTCTTCCTATGAAAGCATGATCTGATCATATGACCAATATTTCCACAGTAATAGCATGTGATATCAGGTCTATATGAGTGCTCATGATGTCCCTGCCTAGGATGTCCATGATATCTAGGTCTGTATTGTGATCGAGATTCAGCCTTGACAAATTTAACCGGCAGATTTGTCTTGTTAAAAACCATATGTGTAGCGCCAATTCTACTTTTATCTAGTGAATGCCTTTGTTGTCCTAGCAGCAAATTCAGGCTGTCTCTTCCATTTGTGAACTTCTCTAATGAGCATTTTAGATCATCTACTTCAGCCTTTAGAACATCATTCTTTTGAATCATCATTTCACACTTGCTCAAATTACTAGCTAGTTTTTTTTTCAAGATCTTCATATGCGTTTTGAGCAGCAAGTTTTTCTTCCTTTAATGACTTAGAAATAGACAAACTTTCAGCATGTGCACGCTCAAGAGTTTCATATGCAGTTTTGCGAGATGCATGATCAAATTCAAGCAGATCAATACGTTTCTTATATGAAGCATTCTTCCTAAGTGCTTGCTCATACTTATCATGCAATTCTTCAAATGCATCTTGAAGTTCATCAAAAGTATAGTCAAGAGAGTCATTTACCTCATCGTCTTCTCGAGCCATTAAGCATAGATTTATTGCTTCATCAGAATCAAAGTCACTAGATGAATCCAAATCATCCCATGCCGACATAACCTTCTTTTCTTTGTTTCTAGGGAAATTAGATTTGGCTTTTTGGTGTGGACATTCTGATTTGATATGGCCCGGACGATTGCAGCCAAAACACACAGGTGAGTCTTTCTTTTGTTCACTTGATTTTGCACCTTGGAAGCTCTTTTCTTTCATTTGCTTCCTCTTTCGAAGAAATTTGACAAACTTCCTGGTGATTAGTGCCATATCTGCATCATTGTACTCATCACTGGATTCTTGGTTCGCCTTAAGAGCCAAATCTTTCTTCTTTGGTTCTTTTGGTTCCAGCTTAGAGCCATGAACGATAAGCTTGCCAATGAGCTCATCATAGGTGAGAACGTTCAGATTCTGAGCTTCTTCAATAGTTGTGACCTTTGGCTTCCACTCCTTAGGTAGAGATCTAAGGATCTTTGCCGCTTTATCTCTATGAGTGATGGGCCTACCAAGTAGAGCTAAACCATTGCAAAGAATGGTGAAGCGTGTATCCATTTCTTGCACAGTTTCTCCAGCAGCCATTTGAAAGAGCTCATAGTCCCTCATTAGGCAATTGAGTCGAGACTCCTTTACTTAGTTAGTTCCTTCATGTGTGACACAAAGAAGCCTCCAGATTTCATAGGTTGTGCCACAAGAACTCACCCTTTGAAACTCACTTTCACTTATACCACATAGGAGTATATTTTTAGCTTGTGCATCAAGCTTAGCTCTCCTTAGCTCATCCTCTGACCAGAATTGCATGTCTCTTTGAGGTCTGGCATAAGGACTGTGAACAATATTCCACATCTCAAGATCTTTTCCTTCAAGGAAGATCTTCATTCTAAACTTCCAATAGTCAAAGTCCACTCCATCAAAGTATGGAGCTTTGTTGACACTTGTACCTTCATAAGCCATGATCTTTTTCTCTGGAGATTAATCCACTAGACTGAGAACGCAGCTCCGCTACCAATTGTTGGCCCAGAAAAGGCTAAGAAGGGGGGTTTGAATTAGCTTTTCCTCTTTTTTGGTTTTCTATGATTTGGCTCAACACAAAAGCCAAATGTGAGACTTAAGCAAAATGCGAAATATAAAGGCAGGAAAGCAAAGGACACAAGGAATTTATAGTGGTTCCCCACTCAGAAGTACATCCACTACCTAAAGGTCCCCCCTTTAGGATTTCTAAACTATCCATTAATTTGGCTTTTACAGGCGAGCCAAATAACCTATGGTACACAAGTTTTTGCGGGTTGAACTTGCTAAACCTAACCCAAAGCTGAACCTAACTTTGTCTACCCAACAAGATTATCCCCTAATCCTGCTGATTACAACCTTTCCCAAGGCAAAGCTTCAAGAATGACTCACTCAAGAAGTTACACAAATTAAGCACAAGAATATCTCACACGGTAAGCACTTTTCTCAACTTAGAATCTCTTGAATAGCTAGGTTGATTTGCTGTGAGGCTTCAATCCTCTATTTATAGATTCTAAAGATGGGGAGGAGTGTCTTCCAATGGCTAGATTTCTTTCAGGTGGTAGCCGAGTTGACTTCAAACATCATTAAATGAAACTGTCCAGTGGATGAGCCAAAACTGGAAATTCTTTGGGCAGAAATTATCTTTCTTCAAAAATATCTCCAAAAATAGTAAGTATGGACCACTGGATCTTCCAGAGGTGAGAGAGGATATGAGGACTACTTTTTTGAACACATTCTGACCCTTGGAGAGCGAGCATAACGGTAAGTGTAGTTGGTTTAATATCAACCACTTTCTTGGACCACTTGCTGCAACTTTTGGGACCACAGCCCCAACTGCCCGGAAAGCGACCTTTTGGTCGATGCGGTGAAGCCAAATATTTCTGCGGTGAAGCCAAATGTTCCTGGATTTGGTTTCTGTGAGAAACCAAATTTTTCTGCCAATACTAAAAACACACAAGGCTTACCAAAATGTTTGTTAATCATCAAAATAATATAATAGGCATTGAATAATCATCATAAATATACTAAACAAGATTAGTCTTAATTAATTACTTAATTAAGCCCTTAATCACATGTTTAGGCTAACACATCACAGTTCAAGACTTCAAGGGATGTAATAATAATTAGTAATTAGTACGATGTTTGTTTTTTTTCCGCTTTAACTACTCTAGCTTTTCTTTTTAATTGTTAATTAGAAACTCTACATTGCTACATACGTTAATGATTAGTGTTTTTCCTATGGGTAAATGCATATATTGGGGTCCGTACTATTTAATTTGTCCCTTTTAGGGGTCTGTACAATTTTATGTCCCTTTTATATACCCATACTATTAGATACCGTCCCTTTTTAGGGGTCTGGGTCAGCCCCCCATCTGACGTGGACTGCCCGGGCAGCGACTGGGTCAAACGCGCGCTAAACAGACGACACGTGGCAACGCGTGAGACGAGTTGACAACAAGGTGTGTGGGGCCCACCTCCCATATTTCTTTCCAAAATTCTTTTTTTCGTTAATTAAATTTTTTATATTATGTTAAAGAAATAAAAGAAATGAAATTGAAAAAAAAGGCTAACCTCCACTGATCAAAATGACCAGCAGAGGCGTCAATTAATTAGAACAAAAAAAAAACACGATCAGAAACGATCAGCTTCCCTTCACCCTTCTCTCTTTCCCCTACCATCGCCATCATCACTTCTCCTTCTCTTCCTTTCTCTTTTCCATTCTCTTCCTCTTCTCCTCGCCATCGCACCTCTTCATCTTTTCTCCTCTCCCTTCGCCGCCTCTGGTGCCGCCCGCTGCTCTCCTCCTCTCTAACCCGCAGCTGCCGCAATCAGACCAGACCGCCACCAACTCTCCTCTTCCCCTAAAATCTACGGCCACCGCACCTAACCCTCTATCCCTCTGCCGGCTCGCACACACAGTGCCTTCAGTCGCCCCCCGTCGAAGCCATCTACCGCCTGTTCTTCCCTTCCTCTCCTCAATTCCTAATCGCAACGGCCGACCTCCCTTCTCCCTCTGAAACACGAGCCACCGCTGGATCACCTCTGCAGCAAGAGTTACCGCTGGTATTGCTATGGGCGTGGTTATTGGTTGTTTGTGGCTCTGTGTTGTCGAATCGGGGGTGGTTTTGGTTGTGATGTCTCTGCTGGTATTGCTATGGGCGAGGTTATTGGTGTTTTGGATGGTGGATATGGTGGTGTGGTGTTATACCGGTCACCGGTTGATGGCAGTGGGGATGGGCCGTGGCCGTTGGGGGTTTTATTGAGTTTGGGTTGCTGATTTTTTTTGTTTTAATTAAATGGCGCCTCTGCTGGTCTTTTTGATCAGTGGAGGCTAGCCTTTTTTTAATTTCATTTCTTTTATTTCTTTAACATAATATAAAAAAATTAATTAACGGAAAAAAGAATTTTGGAAGGAAATATGGGAGGTGGGCCCCACATACCTTGCTGTCAAAGCGTGAAAGACACGCGCTCATGCGCTGCCACGTGTTGTCCGTTTAGCGCGCGTTCGACCCAGTCGCTGCCCGGGCAGTCCACGTCAGATGGGGGCTGACCCAGACCCCTAAAAGGGACGGTATCTAATAGTATGAGTATATAAAAGGGACATATAATTGTACAGACCCCTAAAAGGGACAAATTAAATAGTACGGACCCCAATATATGCATTTACCCTTTTTCCTATTTTCTTTAAGCTATATATGAATGGTCTCGTTATTTTAATAAAAAGAAAAAAAGGGGTTTATTAAATTGGAATTTGCTTTCCTGAATTAAAACTCTGACGGTGGGACCTACAGTCCACGGTGGACAACATGTGGACGTCACACGCTTCACGCGTTGCCTTCTGACCGAAAGACGGGCGCGTGCATCTCACGTTCGGGCCCGGCAGTCCACGTCATCCGCGGAGCTGGCCCAGACCCCTGAACGGGATCAGAAATTATAGTTTGGACCCTTAAAAAGGGACAAATAAAAGTACAGACCTCCAAACGGTACTTTTCAAATAGTACAGGCCCCATATATGCGATTTACTCCACATTGCAACATAAATTTTTTTCAATGTCTTGCATCGTAAAGATATATGGGTTTCTATTAAGCCATACTCGGGAAGTTTTTTAGTCAAGATCTTCACCAATTCTTTGGAATGATCTTTTTGAGTTTCTATTAAGCCATGCTCTGGAAGTTTTTTGCCAAGATTTTCACCAATTATTTGGAATGATCTTTTCTAAACCCACCTTTCTCCTCATTAATGTAAGTGCCCTTTTTCCTTTAATTCCAGCATTGCTTGAATTAAATTTTCATTCTTCTAGAGTTCAGAAATGCTTTGAACTTGAAATGGATGATATGATGAAACTAGCCTACAAAATGATGAGCTAAAATTGTTACACAAGGAATGAAAAAAATATGAAAATGAAAGGGACAATATATTTTAAAGTTTACTAGTAAGGGTACTATTATAAGCAGGGAAGGCAATGGGCTTAAGCCTTATATCAGTTATGATTAACCATAAAGGCATTCAAATATCAGTCCTCCAATTATAAAATTTGCTTCTACAAAGCCAAAAACAGGATATAAAAACAAGGGAATATAACCAATGACAAGTGGACAACATTAATACTTCTTTGTCTATATATATGCAAGTCAATTGCAAAAAAAAGAAACATCTATTAAGAAGCATGCAGCTCTTTTGCGTTGGAGTAAATACAACAAACAACAACCAAAAAGAGTATACACAAAATTGGAATAATTAACTATGTTTTGTCATAATATTATCAGTTTTCCAGAGCCATAATGTAATACTCCCCATATTTATAAATGATTACTAAAAAATAATAGGTTGCTTGGTGTTGATATGTCAATCAAAAACTTAAACTTTTATCAAAGACAGGGTAATGAACATAGAACACTATCTGGTTAATAAATACATAACACTATTTGGATTCAAAGGGAGCACAGACTACTGTCACTCTTATACAACATGAAACAACCTAAATGAGATGAATCAATGTCAATCCACCTGAACTCATATTAATACAAAATTAAGGCATATTAATCAATCCCATAATAAAAATATAGGCATTTTAGAGGGCACTCAGGGCTGTTCTAAAAAAAGCCATAAGCATATAACTCAAAAACTATTATAGCTTTAAGGAAGTAGGAAATGAGCAGAAATCACCAAAAGCCAGGGGATACTCATATGAAGAATAACTGAAAAAACAAAGCAGAAAAGACAACCAATAACTAATAAATGCCAACTAAAGATTACCGAGTAGTAAAACCAGATAAATTGACCTAGTAGGCTTAATGCCTCTCAACTGTTCTTAATTCAAGGCCATATATCCCATTATTTTAATACTATTTGAAAAAAAAACAAAAAGAACCCCCATTATACCAGAGATAATCAAGAGAAAAAGAAATAGAAAAAACAAAAGAACATACAGAGAAATTAAGAAAACAAATGAAGCAAAGAAAAAATTTCTGGGAAAGAAAGTCGAGAGGAGAGAAGAAAAGAAAAGAAAGGAATAGAAAGAGGGGAAGGCAGCGCGGCTTTTTACACCAAGACCAAAATCGTAAAGGCCCATTTGCCTGGTCCAAGACCGATGTCCACTACTGGTTCAGGGGTGTCGTCCACAGGTCCAAGACCGATGTCATCCGCAGGTCCAAGACCGATGTCATCCGCAGGTCCAAGACCGATGTCATCCGTAGGTCAAAGACCGATGTCATCCGTAGGTCAAAGACCGATGTCATCCGCAGGTCCAAGACCGATGTCATCCGCAGGTCCAAGACCGATGTCATCCGCAGGTCCAAGACCGATGTCATCCGCAGGTCCAAGACCGATGTCATCCGCAGATCCAAGACCGATGTCATCCAGAGGTCCAGGACCGATGTCATTCATCGGGTTAGGATCGGTGCCTTAGGTCACTCGTCTTTCATTGGACTAAGCCCGATATCCAATACAGGTCGGGGGCGCTAGATTGGGATTGATATCTTTCTAAGTCCGATGTTTTATGCTGGTCAAGGATCGGTCCTTGGACTTGAATTTGAATCGTGAGTTTGGATATTGGCAAATCAAGGATTGACTTGTGATCAGGAAATTCCACAGATCGTTAGAGCCT
>JAKUCV010000008.1:190762-204630 GCA_028386065.3 Turnera subulata | reverse complement strand
TTTAAGTCTTCCGCTGTGCACTGTTTTTAATTATTATTGGGCCAATGGGCCAGATTTGTTATTTATGTCGTATCACTATTTTGGCCGTTGGGCCGAGTTATTGTTTTATACACTGTATGCTGAGTCATTTTGGGTTGGGTTGTCACAGTTCCGGCACGTGTTTACTGTGTACGGTAAATACGGGTCGGGGCGTTTCAATTGGATAATCATTTTCATATGTATTTAAGATGTTTAACGTACCAAAAATAATATGTCCTCTTCGGCAAAAAAAAAATTGTCCTCCTGTGAATAACAAAATATCCAAAATATATCAAAATATTTAAAAGTATGTTTAAAAATATAAATATATTGGAAAAAAACCTTTGAGGATACAGTTGGAAAATATGTTGACTGAGAAAAAATTGTTTGATAAGGAATGATGAAAAGGTACCAGCACAGTTACAACTTACAAAGACTTTATTTGGTTGGACGCAAGTTGTCATTAATTTTTGTTTTCAAACAACACACATTAAAGTTGGTGCAAGGCTGTTTTAGGATGTGCCACGTGTCACCTCCAGAAACTCCCTTGCACCAACTTTAATGTTATTACATAGATATTTATTTATTTAGTATAGTGATATTCAAAAATAGTACATAATTTTAATTAGTTCGTTGATCATAAGTATTTTTATCATTATCCTTCTTTCAGTTCATCCATCAATTTTTCTAATTTTCTACCTCATAATTTTTTATATTAATTAATCAGATCAATTTCTCATAGTTTAAGAAACTACATGCCATTCATTATAGGGGTATATGTCATTCATTAATTTATGACACTTCATTTATTATTTATTATTATTAATATTAAATAGGATATTTGTGTCATATAATTTTGCTTGAGTTCGTCCTTCCGTATAGAGGATGAAGAAGGGGAGGTGGCCATAGAAGGGGGCATGTTAGGCTACAAATGAGTCAAGAAGAGTTGAATTTTTTATGGCTCAAGCTTGACTCAGTCTGGCTCAATTTTGTTTTTCTCGAGCTTAAATATTAAACTCAGGCTCGGCTTGTGAAATTTTTTTTAGGCTCAAGCTCGACTCATTTAATAATTCTTATTAAGCCATAAATGGACCAATTATCAACTATAAGGTGGATGCCTCTTTTATAATGATACATAATATCTTTTTTATTTACAAGCATATTATTTTCCTTATTCTCGTCTATATTTAATTTTCAAGCATATATCAAGGTGACAAATACAATTTGGTAATTATTTACATCTTAATTAATAATTTTAAAGATCTTAAACAAAATAATAACCTTAATTTGTTGTTTAATAACCTTGTTAAGTTTTTTTTTATGCTAACAAAAGTGATGAATCTAGCAAGAACTTCTTAACGAGCTAAGTTTCAGCAAGCTCAGTCTTGACCCATTAAATTTCCGAGTTATTTATACACAACTTTTAAAGTAATGAACTAGACTCGAACGAGTTATTATCGAGGTGAGCTGTAGTTTTGGGTTGCTTTCCTTTTTTTTTGGCACCTCTGTCTCTTGTTTTTGGCACCTCTGTCTCTTTTCTTTTGGCTAGTTTCTTTTTTTTAGAAACCATGCATATTTAGTGATCAACCATTTCAGACAATACATATTTAATTAAAGCACAGTCGCAGTGGGTCGCGGATATATAAAACAAAAACATAAGGTAAAGTAGGCTTTTTTACTCTACTCACTCGAAAGGGTTTAGTATAGGGAGGGTTTTAGCGTTTATCATAGAGAGTTCACTGTTGTGGAGTGTGGGAAAACTTCTAATTTATATCTCTTTTATTCAAAAAAATTTAGGTGAAAAATTCAAAAAATTAAAAAAAAAACTTATGACAATATTATACTGGTTATGGTTGACATTGAATTTGATATTAGAAAATTGTGTTTTCATGGCAAACAATCTTGTATATTTTATGTTTGTTTTTTTTTTGTTATGACTTATGGTCCACAATGACTTTGATATTAGGTGATATTAGTAAACTTTTTGCTGAAATCATTGCTTTTTCCCCTCGCCTAAACACTTTCTTATAGAAGACGTCAATTTCACTTTGAGTTTTGAATATGAAATTTTGATAAATAAACCTTCAATAAAAAAGAAGACAATTCTCCAGCCATTTCGAATTACAACAGTGGTTATAGCGAAACTGAATGGAAGATGCTCGGCCTCTAAAAGGTACTGCTATCTTCTGCTCCTGCCGCTCACGACTTTGTAGCATTAACAATCTATGACGACTACGATAGATTGACATTTTGCAAACATGGCAATGATAAATGAACTTCAAGGCAAACACCATCCATCGCTTTAGTGATATAATTTTATTTGAAGGCAAATCCTACTCGCATTTTGTGGTTTGTAACTAACAAATGTCATAGCTCACCATGTAGAAGCACCTGAACAATGCCAAATTAAGTGATATCTTGTGGGATCCCCTGCTTAATTATGCGCTGCTAATGGTCTCAAGGAGTTACGCCTTGATAATGAAACTTCAAGGGGATACAGGATGACAACATTTACGGTGTATAAATTTGAAATAAGGCAGCACCGAGGGCCCAAATGGACAAGGATAACCGAGCTGGGTGATAATATGTTGTTACTAGGAATGAATTCGTTATTACTTGTACCATCCCAACATTCCCACGAAGGGTTTACTATTTATTACTCAGATAATTCTTGGGATTTTTCAAGAGGACAATGTCTATGGAGGTTCTGATTTTGGCTTCTTCAGACTCAAAAACAATCGCTACCATAAACTGCAAGGCTGCAAAAGTCATGAGTTCCTCGTTTGGGCCCCTCCCGTGTGGGTGCTACCAAAACCTTGCTAGTCGTTCATCTACCCGTTTTTCTATTGTTATTCGTTTACTTCCCAAATTCCTCCTTGTATTGAAATAAAATTCCTCATGATTCTCTGTGTTGAATGGATAAAATGCGTAGATCGTAATGAAAATTATGTCTCAAGATGTAATTTCTAGGCCGATTCACCCCATATTTGTTGGGATTCACTTCAATCATATTATCAGTCAGTTTCCCGATGATAAGTGATTAGTGACCCCAAAAAAAAGAAGGCGGCACCGAGGGCCCAATGGACAAGGATTACCGAGCATGGGTGGTAATAGGACTAATCATATTTTTCATACTTATATTTGTCAATTTGGGCATTATCCTTATGTTATAAAATGGACATTTTTCATCCTTATGTTGAATTTTCGAGACATCTTTCATTTTTTCTCTGATTTTTTTTCATAGAAACCGCTGATATGTTAGCTTTGTGAGCCCACACTGATTCGAAAATACCAAAGGAAAAGAAAGACAATGCGAATCGTAATTGACGGGTTGTGTATTTCCGGTTCGGTGTGGACCCATCAAGTTGATGTGTCAATTTTTCATCAACATTTTTTGTGCAAAAGATCGGAAAAAAATAAAAAATATTTTAGAAATTCAACACACGGAATGAAAAATGTCCACTTTGTAACATAAGGATGAAAAATGTTTAAAAAGACAAAATAATGATGAAAAATAAGATTGATTAGTCCGGTGACAATATGTTGTTTTTTGGGGAATGAATGCATCATTACTTGTACCATCCCAACTTTCGGGTTGAGGGTTTACCATTCTATTACTGATATAAATGGGCCTATGCCCGTGAACAGGCCCAATGGATAAATTGGCTCCGGCCCGGGTTTCTACATATTCCGGGTTCTAGCACTTACTCCGGGGGCTTTAGTACTGGAGACCTGTAGGGTGTTGTACACCTGAACCTACTGTTCCTGGGCACCGATTCATGAGAACTGGGCTTCCGGGAACTGGACCTCCGGGAACACTTGAAGACCCTTGACCCGAGCCTATGGACGAGGCCTAGAACTTGGAGGCCCGAGAGGCCCTCTACATCGGCTTATCCGGGGGAACCGAGCTTATCCAAAGGAAATCCACCTACGACCTATAACAGTGTGACACGTGGACCATATAATCTCATTGTCTTGTACTATATATATAGAGAAAATATCAAAGGAAAGGGGACTTTGGTCCATTCTCCCACCCGGACACTCTCTCTCTCTCAGCTCTCCCCTCTCTCCCGATCTCTATTCTTCGTACTCAATCCATCCATTGTACTCAAACAATACCAATCAATAAAGATCATGTTATGCTATATTTGATTTCATATCAATTACTCAGACAATTCTTGGGATTTTCAAGAGGAAAATGTCTATGGAGGTTATGATTTTGGCTCCTTCAAACTCAAAAACAATAGTTTCTATAAACTGCAAGGCTGCAAAAGCCATGAGTTCCTCGTCTGGCCCCCTCCTCTTTGGGTGCTACCAAAACCTTGCTAGCCATTCTTTTCCATTGTTATCCTGATGGTTCCTCTGTGTTGAATGGATAATGCGTAGGTCGCAATGAAAATTATGTCATATTCCTCAATGTAAATTCTAGGCCGACCCACCCAATTCAAATATCTTGGAAGAACTTCCGTTGCGTACTTCTCTTTTAACTACGGCACATTGATACTATGACGTAATTACCATATTTATCCGACAAGTGTCAACATATTTGTTGTGATTCGCTTCAATTATATTATTTATCAGTCAGTTTTTCAACGATAAGTGACCCAAAAAAACAACGCTACATTGTACAACGATAAGTGACCCCAAAATATGACCAGGCCCAATAATAACGCGACACGGACTGCATGACCACACTCCTTAAAAATACCCAACAAGCATGTGAGCGAGCAAGATAGATTTTGGGCCAGGAATCCCGAGCCCGATTACTATTTCATTGTAATCTAATAATATTGGGCTCCCCCAGCATTGAAAAGACTGAAACTCTTGCTTAATTATCAACTTTGAACTGTTCAATAGGTTTATTAAATTTGTCTAATATATAGCATAGCTAGAGCGCAATGTACAATGTAGCCGGAGTTTCTTTTTTGGGAGAAGTGTTACCAAATTAGCAGGTGAAGATGTGGTATAATTCGAGCACATGGAAACGCGCTCTAGTTCCCCATAACTCCCGCGGTAAAGAATTGAGGATTTCTCCTTGGTGGACTACTTCTCTATGCTTAGTTTTCCATTTATTTATGGGGAGTAATATCTTTCGATAAAAATTCAACTACAAGACCTTTTCTTTCTTTCTTGGGGTCAAAAGTGCATGACACCTTTGAGCAAGTCCCTAAAAAAAAAAAAAACAAAGTATTCCAAGTAAAATTCCACCCAATTGCTTTAAAGCCAGTCATAAATACTAAACCTTTCAATACTTACAAGCTCTTACTGTTCAAGATAGAGCAAATGTAAGTTTACTATCATGCCAAGAAATGGTTGCTTCTTAAGTTGATTTTATCGTGAAATTCCCTACACACAAATCCTTACACATTAACCGTCAGCGTTCTTGTAAATGTGTAAATGATGAAGCTTTTTTTTTTTTTGATGTTGCAGAATGCATTTCAGATGACTCACTTTTTATGGACATGGGTAATTTTAATTTAATCTAACCCTTGCGCCTATATATATTTTACTTTCTCATTTGCTCTCCAATTTAATGACTTCCTGTTATGAATTAACTACAATTTCTTCAATGCAGTATGAATTCGGATTGACGTCATGCTTCCATGAAAACTTGCCAGGATTAATTACAAGGGTCGTCGTTGCTATAGCCCTTGTAGCTATGTTACATTCCCCCTCTATGCCTTGGTAACTCAGGTAAGACTTCTACAACAAGACTAACTATGTCAAACAAGGATAAGTAACTTGAAAAGGTAAACAAGAAATTCACGCATATCTTTTTGCCAATTACAGATGGGATCTCATATGAAGAAGGCAATCTTTGAAGAGCAAACAGCTAAAGCTCTAATGAAATGGCAAAAGGCAGCAAAAGAGAGGAAGAAATTGAGGAGTAAGGCAGGGAATGCAGATGCTTCATCAACTTCCTATTCCCACATGGCGAGTCCTGACAACAAGCCGCCTAGCCGTGGCACATCACCTATTCATTTGCTTCACAAGCTCAAACACAACTCTACAGACCTTGAGAGTGGAGCAAATTCTCCAAAGGGTTACTACTCCGAAACTGAATTTCCGGAGATTGAAGGTGCACCACCCTTCACTGCAAAGATGAATGAACCAATAAAACAAGATAGTAAGCCTAAAAGACTAGCACAAAGTCATAGTGGAGCCGAAGTTTGTAGTGATGAATATTTATTTATTTAGTATAGTGATATTCACCATACTAGCCTTTTGTTAATCTTAGTGGAGGATTTGAGTCTTTTTGCTTATTCTTTCAATATGTTTTTAGTTTGATGAGCTAAGTTTCAGCAAGCTCAGGTTTGACCCATTAAATTTCGAGTGATATAAACACACAAGTTTTAAAGTAATAAACCAAGCTCAAACGAGTTATTATCGAGGTGAGCCTCGAGTGAACGGGTTGGCTGGGATGTAGTTTTGGGTTGCTTTTCAAAATTATTGTTCATTTTTTTTTTCTTGGCTCTTTGAGTTTTTAGACAATCAAATGGTAAATAGTATATAGTTTTTTTTTGAGAAACCATGCATATTTATTGATCAATCATTTTAGACAATGCATAATTAATTAAAGGTCACTCGCGGTTGGTGGCAGACATATAAAACAAAACCATAAGGTAAAGTAGGCATTTTTTACTCTACTCACTCGGAAGGAAGGGTTTAACTAGTAGGGAGGGTTTTAGCCTTTTAGGGGGAAGATGCAACTCAACAAAAGTGGAGCATGATAAAAGATTTCAATGCGTAAATTGTCGTAAGAGCTTCTCTAATATTGCAAAAGTTGTTCAACACAGTCACGCAAAGCATAGAGAGTTAACTGTTCTTTGTGTGGAGTGCGGGAACGCCTTCGTTAACGACGCGAGTCTGCAGCAAGATACCAACGAAGAACATTCTAGGTATCTTAGTGATTGTGATTGATTTTGTTAGATTTGGTTGATGATGCTTTGTCTAATTACTAATTTGTTTGTTTTTTTTTTCTAAATGGTGTGCACAGGAAACGGCTGTTCTAAATGGTGTGCACAACAAGCGACCGGTTAGGAAGCAGAAGACGCAACGACGCTATTGATTTGTTCTTACTGCAGGTGTTAGATATTACAGAATAAAATTAATATAATACTAATAATAATAATAATAATAATAATAATAATAATAATAATAATAATAATAATAATAATAATAATAATAACATATATATTTTACACTTAAAAAATTTTGAATATACAATATAAAAAAAATGATTATAGACTTGTTATAATCATATAGTATACAAGTCATTACAATGTTATACAATATACAAGTCATTACAATATATAAAAAAAAAATGTTGATGACTTGCTTGATCATTGGGACATGATGATGACTTGGGATCCTATTGAATCAGGCCACATGCGTCTAATCTATCCGTGTTCGACGACAAAGCTCTAAGCTGGGACTACCAAGAATCGTCGAGCTGCATGGATTTGAGCTTCACACGAATTTCACCTATCTCTTATGCTATATTTTGTTTAGCTAGCTACATTTGAAGCCAGGTAGTTGAGTAACGGTCTTTTGTGTCAGCATATATATGGGCAACTTTTAGTTGATACAATTGGTGAAATTGGTGGAATCATATGTTATCTGCGGGTTCAAAATGTATTGATGATGATGTTAATTTGTTGGTGCGTCTACTACATTACTTTGTTCTGAATGCTTCGTAAACCTGTCCACCTTGCCTTGTTTTCGTTTTTTATTTTCCTTCATTCACTCACATTTTGTGCTGATATGCTGTTTAATTAATTAAGGCTAACAATTTTATCATTCGCTGAAGCCAAAAAGTCTTGCACTGATATGCTCTTTAACAACTTTTTATATATGGGGAGATCAATCTAGATACTCTGGTGCAACGATTGTTAATTTTTCTCCCCAAATTAGCAGGTGAAGGTATAGTATAATTTGAGCACCATGGAAACGCAAGATGTTCCAAGTTTTAAGTTATGAGTTACGACTTATGACTATGAGGACTCTGGAAAGTTGATGAGAATCGACGTGGGGTTTTTTTTGGTCGGTTAAAGCTATATTATACTATATACTAAAACACAGAAGATTAGTCTGAACTGATTTGACTCTTTCGTTTTGGAAAAAATTTAATATGACAAATCTATCCTTTAATTAATTTATTTATGCCAATCACGCACGTGTATATTTGGCATCTAGATCTTTCTTTTTTTTGATAAAGTACAAATACTAAAAGAGAAGGGTGGTTCTAACAACTCAAGTGATTACTTTGTTTTTTTCATTCTGAACATATTTTAAAATTACACAATTCCAGGTGTGGGCGTTAGTGATAGATGAATGCAACGTTATCATACAGGTGGTGAAAATTCGTTAACCAAGGATGAGCTGTCCAATGCCTTTTACCACCTGTAAGGATAAAAACAAAGAGTACAACAACAAGTCACCGAAGAGATGCCCTTAACTGAAAGAAACACAAGCACACCTGAGTCCCTACTTCTACAGTCGAAATAGAGTCCAACTGCAACCTGAAGATCTAAAACCTCGACCTTTTACAAAACAGAAAGCAAGGAAGATTTAAACAAAAGTGATTCAGCATGGCATGCCAGCCAACACCTTATCTGCTTCAATACCCCCTTAACCTGCTATAAAATTGCAGTAGCTATTAACACCAAGCAGTAGCTATTAACACCAACAGGCCAACAATTCCATCTCTTCTCGACAAATAGGTAATGTCTTCAAGTATATACATTTGCTTTAATTTGTCTCTCAGCAGCACTTCCTTAACCCTTTTTCTTATTGGCTTCCCTAACAAATTAATAAAACTTACTTTCCAGGTACAAGGTTGCAGAAGAACAGACAGCTACCTGATTTTTTGACACCTTTAGGAAGCAAAGGCATATTTATATATATATATATATATATATATATATATATATATATATATATATATATATATATATATATAAACGGAAGCAAAGGCATATCTACAATTGCTGCTATAGGATTTTGCTTGGTGGTGAGAATTTCCCAGCTTTATATATATATATAAACGGAAGCAAAGGCATATCTACAATTGCTGCTATAGGATTTTGCTTGGTGGTGAGAATTTCCCAGCTTTGAAATTCTTGATCTCTAATACTGCATTTAACTACCTCTATTAATTATGTCATTGATAATTAATAGAGGATCCTTAGATGGGTACGATACAGAATTGACATACGTCATCACCTCAAGAATACGCAATTCTGGGAACTGCAGTAGACCACAAATGACTTCCACTAGCAATCATTTCACAGAAGCTTTTGTTTCATTATGGTAGGTGCTTATTTGCCTGAATCAGTATTCACTCATGGTCAAAATAATTACCCATGGGTAGCATCTTGGTCTGTTTGTCTGTATGAATTTGATTACTTCCTCCCCCTTATAGTTAAAATAGTTATACCTTGTTGCCTCCATAAAGCCATCAATTATTTGTTGAGTAAATAAAAATAATAATAGATTTTTTTTATGATATATTGATGATTCTATTCTTTCTTAAAGTTGCTAGCTTTTTAGATAGGAAAGACAAGGATTATTATGATTGTTATATGTGATTATAGATGTATCATATTTTTTATGATAATAATTGAAGTCAACGAATTAATATATTTTCTGTTGGAATTGCCTCAATCCCGCAGCAAGGCGCGGGTAACTACCTAGTATATACATATATTAAGAATCGTAGCCAAGCTACATTAATTGTCTTTTTGGCACACTATAGTATTATAAAGTAACCGAAGCTAAGACTGCATATCCAGCTGCTCTTGGCGTTAAATCAACCTTCGAATCCTGAGATGATGGGGGTAATTAAGTGGCAATAGTCGGCGTTAAACCTTGACCACGCCAGGATGCTCCGATTCTTCAGCACCTAGAATTAATTTGGATCCCTAAAGTTTCCTTCGTTACAATATTATTGCTCAAATTTCAATCAAGGACTAGTTCAATAAAACATGATCGAATAGAACAAAGGTAAGAAGAAATAGAAAAGATAAAAAGAAGTAGGAAGCGAGCTTTCTGTAATTTTTATGGGTTTCATACATTATGTTATATGTAGCACTCCACATCTCCACCGGACTTCACGATCTCCTGTCTGAAATGAAATAAAACAATATTAATTAGGTTAATTAATATACTTACTATATACCCTAATACCCATCCATGCATATAAAATATATTGCTTCCAGACCTTAGGTATCCGTAATTTGGCCAATCAAAATCTTTGCTGATTCTAGAACTCGTCCTACAAGTTAAACAAGTTGAAAATATGCTACCAGGTCGTTCAAAAGCCACGGGGAGCAATATTCTATCGTCTCTTCTATCAATCTTCATACAAGAAATTATAACATTTCAAATAATAAGATTCTTAATTTCTAGTTGTTTAATTTAAGCCTACTTGACTCGGAATATTATTATTGGATATCGGATAACATTGACCCACCAAATGTTGTCCAAACAGGACCCCAAACACTTACTCAAAGACATACAACAAAAGTTTTGTTAATACCAACTAAGCACCTATTTCTTCCCTTCCCTCCCCCACCTTGTAGCCAAGCTACATTGATTGTCTGGCACCAGGAGCGGAGGGAAGGGGGGCAAAAGGGGGCCATGGCCCTCCTTAAAATTTGGAAAATAACTAAGGGTAAAATGTTAATTTCGTATTTTATTTTATAAAAATTATAAATATTTTAAATTTATCACTTCTTTAAACTAAATTTATTTATTATTGTCCAAATCTTTATTTGAGCATTTCAAAATTACCGTGAGCATTTTAAAATAATTAAAGCATTAGATAACTTACCATTATATTATATGCATAACTTACCTATTTTATATTGTTTACTTACCCTTTTAAATTTATTTAATCACTAGATAATACAATATCTCTATAAATAGGGATCAAGTATAGAGAAACAATATTAATAACTTTATAGTAGATTTTGTGTAACACTTTTTGTCAAATCATCATATTTTTTATTGAAAATTTAAATTAAAAAAATAATTATCTAATTAAATTCTTGTTGAAAACATATTACATTATTATTGTTATTTTTGTGAAATATTTTAATAACTTTAAATTTAATTTCAGAAATGTTTTACTAATCAAATTTGATATATATTTTCTTGCCCACGATTCAATTATTTCATATATTTGTGCAATTTCAATTAAAAATTCATGGCTAACAATTAATGATTAACCTTTACAATTATGATTTAGAATATAATTTTTTAATTCTAATTCTTTCATTTTATATCATAATTTTTTATTTAATTAAATTCTAAAATTATATTTTATTATATTAAAAAAATTTATAATATATATTTTGTTTTATATATACACTCGATTAGTATCCGAAAAAAAAAATTGTATATAAACTTGCCCCCCTCCTCGTGAATCCTGGATCCACCCCTGTCTGGCACACTATAATATTATAAAGTAACCGAAATCCAGCTCTTGGCGTTAGATGAAGAACAAAAACGGAATTACATTAATCCGGATGAGGATCAGATTATAATAATTAACCTATCTAGATATTTTAAAAAAAAAAAAATAAGTAACGTTATCTATTAAGTTTGGTAATGGTACGTATTCACGTAGACCCCAAACCAAACCCAAAAAAATTCGGGCCACCCAACTTAGAATTGGAAAAGCTGCAATTCGGTTTGGTTCTTTTTCTTGTCGGATGTCCCTGAAGGGACGGTTTGGTTCTTATTCTAAAAAATTCGGGAGGACAACAGACCGACCGAATTATTTTGGTCCTAGACCGAAAGAAAGACCGAATACTCATACCCTTCTTGTGCCACAAGAGCATCAATGAGCTACAAGCGCATCCACGTTAGACACAGAGTAATAAAAATCGTATACGTATTTAATTACCCATACAAATAAAAGTAATTAAAAAATTATGTTTTATCCAATGATGCTAAATCCAGACTGACAATTGTTCTGGTTGGGCCCTCGTACAAAATTTTCCTTGATAAATAATGATCAACCTGGATTCAACAAAACTTTACAAAAAAAATTTAAAAAAACTAATCGGTTCGTGATTATCCAGCTTTGACCGACTAGACCGATCTTGCTTTTAAAACACCGGCTGTATCTATTAAAATAAAGAAAAATTGGAGACCCAGTACCGAATAAAGAAGGCAGCAATTTCATCCCTATGTTATATATTTTGGGCCAATTTGCCCCGTAAATTAAATTTTGGATCAATTGGATGTTTATATTCGTAAAAATTAGGTTAATTTGTGATGCAAGTGATGGAGCCATAACTTTGCCTCAAGGTCCAATCACAAGGAACACTTCAAGAAGGCTAAAGAATCAACTTCTACATCACATTCAAGCCTTGATCAACACGGAACTTGAAGAACACGCAATGATCAAGATTGAAAGGGAGCTGAAGCCGAAACCTATTTGTTTGCTTGCCATTGAAGGATAGTCGATTCAAGGAAGCAATTGGGGACCAGTCGTCAACACCCCAGCCCATGTGGGCCCATGTCGACATATCTCTATGGTTTTAATTTAGGTTAGCCGAATTTTTTATTATTCTTTGTTATTGATTTCGGCATGGTCAATTAGTTGGTTATTTAGTTTGGGCTTTAGTTAATTAGTTTGGGTTATTGTTGTTTGGGTTTACTTGAGTTCAATTCAATGTTGGATTCACTTAAAACCTAGTTAATTTCGGGTTAGGCTAGGTGTCAAACTTGGAGACAAAGTCAAAATCCAATTTGACTTTGGGAATTGATGCCGAATTAGGGTTAGGGATTTAGTATAAATAGGAACAACTACTTTATGATTTCGACATGACTATTTTGAGAGAATAAAATTGCCTTTGAGGTTTTCTTTGATTGTGGATTCAATCGTGATCGAGAGTGGATTCTCTTGGTTTTATATTAGGGTTTGAGTTTACTTATCAAGTTTCTTGCTTGTGGCATTTATTCAATTCCTTGTGATTCTAATCCCTTTGTTGCCTATTCCTTAATTGAGTTTAGGAGGTGAAGAATAGAATTGCTAAAGCCTATTGTTGTGTATCTACTTCTTTGTTGTCTAATCCGTGCAGAGATTAGGAGGTGAGGGAGATTTACACGGCGAGTTTGATTGAGAATGACGATCAGGACAATCAGATAGTTACGGAGGTGGAACTAGTGGATTCTAGGGCTGTTGCCGTATCATCTTTTGGTAGCGGAGCTGAGGTTTGAATCAATCATATCCTTTGTGTTTGTGTTTTAATTTAATCATGGCCTTTCAATTCCTGTTCTTTGTTTAGTTTTGTCGATTTATATAAAAAAAATTGTCGAGTTACTGTTCATCGAGTACTGTTCACAGTTACTGTTCATCGAGTACTGTTCACCGACTACTGTTTATCGGTGCTACTGTTCACAAAAAAAAAAGTTGAAAATCGACTTGGTTGTTTGTGTTGGAATTGGAATTGTGGCCTTGGATTGCAAGATTATCAAGTGTTTCTTGCAGGGAATTTTATTGGTTGATTGTTGATTGTGAATTGATTGATTGAAAACAAGGAGAAGTTGGATTATTTGCTGTTTGGACTCGATTTCTGCAGGGGAAGATTTCTGCCGGATTATTTCTTTGTTGAGTTCGATTTGAGCTTTTTATTGTGTTGGGTGATTGTTGTTTCGTAATTGCTCAATTGTGCAAATAATCTTTCACATACTTATTCTTGTTCTTGTGTGTGAACAATCTTTTCTTTCTAGGTGTCGAAATTGCCTCTAGAATTGATATCTTATCTTTCTTTCTTTAGGTTTCTTTGATTCCTTGAATTAATTGCTGCTGGTTGGTTGCTTGATTTTGTTTATTT
>JAKUCV010000008.1:59525-190486 GCA_028386065.3 Turnera subulata | reverse complement strand
TGATTCCTTGAATTAATTGCTGCTGGTTGGTTGCTTGATTTTGTTTATTTAAACCTAACATATAAAATTGAAGCAGAATCAAGAGTGGTAAGAGGCTGAGAGATCTTTTTCTGCCAACAAACACGAGAGACACACGTGAGGAGTTTTACTGCTAACGAATTTCTTGCAGGATTCTTTCACAATGTCTTCCGTATATGATTCAGACCGGCCTGTAGTGATGTCGCACCTCACGGATTTCTTCAACAACCTCTCCGCCAAAATTGATAAGGTTTCTAGCTCGTTGGCCGAGACTAATGCTAGGTTGGAACAGCAAGCACAGGATACGGAAGCTCGCCTAACTCGTCAAGAAAGAACCTTGCAAACCTTGACCGAGAGCATAAACAACAACAACAATCGAGAGAGGGTGTGAGTTCAAGATGCTAGGGTGGAGGAAGAAGTTGATCAAGGGGAGCACTTTGACGAGGTAGATCCTAGAAGGCCAATTGGAAGAGGGCGTGGAGATGGAGGAAGAGGCGGTGGCGCATATCGATCTCGGTTCCAAGAACGGCCAACCTACAATAGGGCCGAGGGACAAGACCGATTTGATCGAGACTTAGGAAACATCAAGATGAATGTTCCCACTTTTCATGCTACCAATGACCCGGATGCATATCTCGATTGGGTGCAAGATATGGAAGCTTTATTTGATTGCCATCCATATAATGACGAGAAGAAGATCAAGCTTGTTGTGGTGGTATTCAAGGATTATGCCAAATCCTGGTGGCATAAACTAGTTTCCAATCGAAGGAGATATGGGGAAGATGAGATCGAGACGTGGGCCGAAATGAAGAGAATCATGAAGAAGAGATTTGTGCCTGCTTCACACCAAAGAGAGCTGATGAATCGCTTTTATTCGCTCAAGCAAGGCACCAAGAGTGTTGATGAATATTGGAAGGCGCTTGAGGTGGCGACGAATCAAGCTGGACGTGAAGAGGATGAGGAGTCTCTTATGTCGAGAGTTTATTATGGTTTGAATGCTGACATTGCACAGGTTCTTGATTTGCAGCACTATGCGGAAATTGAAGAGATGGTAGCATTGGCTTCAAAGATCGAGAAGCAACTTAAGAAGAAGACATATGCGAAGCCTTCAAGCTATAGCCCCTAGAATGCAAGTTCTAAGTATTCCAAGGATGTGGAGAGTTCAAGCAAAGTTCCTTTGGACACACCCAAGATGCTTCCATGGAAGGTCAAAGAGGAGCCAAAGACACCTAATGCGCCGCAAAAGGTGGAGAGAGCAAGGAACATCAAGTGCTTCAAGCGTCAAGGGTTGGGACATATCGCATCACAATGTCCTAACAAGAGAATAATGCTTACTACGGAGTATGGAGAGCTCTACTCCGACGATGAGAGGGAAGTACCCGACTTCAACCATGATGTCGACCCTGCACTAGTTGACATGCCCGAATTGGAGGATGTGCCCAAAGTGAACCCGGAAGAGCAAGTTCTTCAATGTTTGATTTTGACAAAGAGGCTGCTCAATATTCAGCCAAAAGAAGATGGCATCGAGCAACAGGAAAACATCTTTCACACTAGGTGTTTGGTGAAAGACAAGCCTTGTAGCATGATCATTGATGGGGGGAGCTGCACCAATGTTGTTAGCACTATGCTAGTGGAGAAGTTGGGGCTGAAGACGCACAAGCATCCTAGACCATACAAGCTTCAATGGTTGAATGATAGTGGTGAGGTAAAGGTAACCGGGCAAGTACTTATTACATTCACCATTGGCACATATACTGATCAAGTTTTGTGTGATATTGTACCTATGCAAGCATGTCATATTTTGTTGGGTAGACCTTGGCAATATGATAGGAAAGTGATTCATGACGGACAAAGAAATAGGTATACATTCACCATGGGTGAGAGGCCGATAACACTTGGGCCATTGCCACCCGCGGAAGTTTATAAGGATCAGGTGCATATGCAAAAAGCTGTGGATGTTTGGAAGAAGGAAAAGGAGGCCGAATTGGCTAAATCTAGTGAGGTTGAGAGGATGACTGAGAGTCATGCAAAAGGAGAGCCAAATTCGAGTGAAAAGAAAGCATTGGTGTCGACAACAAAAGGAGAGGATAAAAACAAGAGTGAAGTCGACACCCATGAGAGAAAACAAGAGGGGAAAAAGAGACAGAATTTCTATGCAAATACGAGAGACTTGAGGGAAGCTTGTGTGAACAAACGAGAGTTGTTGGTACTCTTATATAAGGGTGCTTATTTATCTAACACTGACCTTAATCCCGATTTGCCTAGTTTTGTTGTTTCTGTCTTGCAGGAATTTGGAGATGTGTTCCCTGAAGAGTTGCCGAAAGAGTTACCTCCAATTAGAGGAATTGAGCATCAAATTGACTTCATCCCTGGTGCTCAAATTCCAAATCGGCCAGCCTATAGGGCTAATCTGGAGGAGACTAAAGAGTTGCAAAGGCAAGTTGATGAGTTGCTGAAAAAGGGACACATCCGAGAGAGCTTAAGTCCTTGTGCCGTGCCGGTTATTCTAGTGCCAAAGAAGGATGGATCATGGCGCATGTGTGTTGATTGCCGCGCCGTCAACAAAATTACGGTAAAGTATCGCCATCCTATTCCTAGATTGGATGATATGCTAGATGAATTGCATGGTGCTTGTGTGTTTTCAAAGATTGATCTTATGAGTGGTTACCATCAAATTAGGATGAAAATTGGAGATGAATGGAAAACCGCTTTTAAAACGAAACATGGATTATATGAATGGTTGGTTATGCCTTTTGGATTAACTAATGCACCTAGTACTTTCATGCGTTTAATGAACCATGTTTTGAGATCATTCATTGGAAAGTTTGTGGTTGTTTACTTTGATGATATATTGATCTATAGTAAGAGTATTGAGGAGCATGTTGGACATCTTAGCCAGGTATTGCAAGTATTGCGTGAGGCGCAACTTTATGCTAAGGTTTCTAAGTGTACTTTTTGTATGGATCATGTTATATTTCTTGGTTATGTTGTGAGTGCTAAAGGCATAGAAGTTGACCAAGACAAAGTGAAGGCAATCAAGGAGTGGCCGACTCCTACGACGGTAAGTGAGGTGAGGTCTTTTCATGGACTTGCTAGTTTTTATAGGAGGTTTGTGAAAAATTTCAGCTCAATTGCCGCCCCTTTAAATGAGATTGTTAAAAAGGAAGTTGGTTTTAGGTGGGGGGACAAAGAGAAATTGGCATTTGAGGAATTAAAAGAGAAACTTTGTTCTGCTCCTATATTGAGGTTACCTGACTTTAACAGTACTTTTGAGATTGAATGTGATGCCTCTGGCATAGGAATTGGTGCTGTTTTGTTGCAGGAAAAGCGCCTCATCGCTTATTTCAGCGAGAAATTGAAGGGGGCACAACTCAATTACTCCACCTACGACAAGGAGTTGTATGCCTTGGTGAGGGCATTGCAAACTTGGCAACATTATTTGTGGCCAAAGGAGTTTGTGATCCACACGGACCATGAGAGTCTAAAGCACCTAAAAGGACAAGGTAAGCTAGATGTTGTTAATTTAGATGGGCAGCAAAGAGCTGAGAAGGTCAAGTCCATACATGAGAAGGCACGACAACACATCGAGGCCAAGAACCTCAAGGTGGCGCAAAGAGCAAATAGAGGGCGTCGTCTAGTGCGATTTGAACCTGGTGACTGGGTTTGGGTGCACTTTCGAAAGGAGAGGTTCCCTAAGCAAAGGACATCAAAGCTGGATCCTAGAGGAGATGGACCGTTTCAAGTCTTCGAACGCATAAGTGACAATGCCTACAAGATTGACTTGCCTGGAGAGTATGAATTCAGTGCTACATTCAATGTGACTGACCTCACGCCATTTGACAATGAAGGTTCTGATTCGAGGACGAATCCTTCTGAGGAGGGAGGGAATGATGCAAGTGATGGAGCCATAACTTTGCCTCAAGGTCCAATCACAAGGAACACTTCAAGAAGGCTAAGGAATCAACTTTTACATCACATTCAAGCCTTGATCAACACGGAACTTGAAGAACACGCAATGATCAAGATTGAAAGGGAGCTGAAGCCGAAACCTATTTGTTTGCTTGCCATTGAAGAATAGTCGATTCAAGGAAGCAATTGGGGACCAGTCGTCAACAACCCAGCCCATGTGGGCCCATGTCGACATATCTCTATAGTTTTAATTTAGGTTAGCCGAAATTTTTATTATTCTTTGTTATTGATTTCGGCATGGTCAATTAGTTGGTTATTTAGTTTGGGTTATTGTTGTTTGGGTTTACTTGAGTTCAATTCAATGTTGGATTCACTTAAAACCTAGTTAATTTCGGGTTAGGCTAGGTGTCAAACTTGGAGACAAAGTCAAAATCCGACTAGGATTTGGGAATTGATGCCGAATTAGGGTTAGGGATTTAGTATAGATAGGAACAACTACTTTATGATTTCGACATGACTATTTTGAGAGAATAAAATTGCCTTTGAGGTTTTCTTTGATTGTGGATTCAATCGTGATCGAGAGTGGATTCTCTTGGTTTTATATTAGGGTTTGAGTTTACTTATCAAGTTTCTTGCTTGTGGCGTTTATTCAATTCCTTGTGATTTTAATCCCTTTGTTGCCTATTCCTTAATTGAGTTTAGGAGGTGAAGAATAGAATTGCTAAAGCCTATTGTTGTGTATCTACTTCTTTGTTGTCTAATCCGTGCAGAGATTAGGAGGTGAGGGAGATTTACACGGCGAGTTTGATTGAGATTGACGATCGGGACAATCAGATAGTTACGGAGGTGGAACTAGTGGATTCTAGGGCTGTTGCCGTATCAATTTGTCACCTGAATTTCATTAGGCTAATTTTCCCCTTCGGTTTGCAAAATTGGACCAATACGTACAATATCTAAAATGGGCTTTACACATAACCCACACGAAACTATCAACAGAAAAATGATTTTAATGTATACCATCTCCCGCACATTTTTAATTTATTGGTGCAATTTTCGAAAAAAAAAAGTTATTTGGGCAACTTAAAGCGATTATAATTCTTCTACATGAATTGTGTGTACAGGTAAGTTATCAACATCCCAAAAATAACCATACCGGGATCAACATCCCAAACATATCATACCGGGATCAACATCCCAAAAATGACCATACCGGGATCAACATCCCAAACATATCATACCGGGCATGACAACCCCACCAAACCAAGTAACCGACCATAGCATCCCAAAATTAATTTTCAAACCATCGGGTCGTACCACTACTTTCCACGTGACAATTATATCATCATCTCAATTCAATTTCCAATTTCCATTATCCTTTTCTCAATTATCCACAGTCAATAGTTCAACATCAATCTCAACACAACATCCAAGAATCAATATCACAGTCCAATAGGAACAATGATAACCATAGTAGTCAAACAACCAACAATCAACATCTCAGCAGTTCAATCAAACTACAAAGCACACAAGTATTACAGGCAACATAACAAGGGTTATCCATCCTCACCTTAGCCGATTACTCAATTATGGAAATGTCCAACAGATTCCAAGTCCGGTTCTCCAGCAAACTGCTCGTTATCAACTCCTATATCAATCAAATAATATGCACACATAAGGTGATATGCAAATGCCATGCTAATACTGTGTACCGGAAAAATAAATACTGACTCGTCTCGGTTACTCCCCTGGGTAACTCTCCATTATCATCATCATTCACCATTTATTTCATGTGCCAAAATACCATTCTATACTTATACTTATACCCGGATATTATTCCGGTATTTTATTACCTTGATAATACCCTTCCCAAAACTATTCCATGAGTATGTACTTTCCAAAATATTATTTCTACAAATTATTATTTACCATATATGTGTTCCCAAAATTATTTTTCATATACCATATACTTCTCCAAAATTTATATTTTTCATTATTCCATTATATTTTCCTTCCCAAAATTAATTTCCAGAATTATTATTCTTTCTTTTCTTTTTCTTTTTTTAATTTCGGGTTGGGCTGTAACCCATGACCAAGCCCAGCTCCAAGTGACAAGAGCCCAGGCCATGGCTACAAGCCCAGCCTCACGGTCCAAGCCTAACCCAATCCAACCAATCCGCCCAAAATCCCCAACCCAGTTCTCAACACGCGGGTCGTCCCGACCCATATCACGACCCATCCGGGTCGGAACCTCACAAACGGGCTGCTCACCTTGGGCGTTGCAGACCACGGTGGCGCACGCAGACGGACGGCGAGGCAACGACACGGCAGAGGCACGAGGTGGTCACGGCACAGGTGCGACGGAGGAGGCGGCGCGAGCGGGGAGATCGGGCCAGGGAGGCCGGCAGCGGAGCGAACCTCTTGTCGGGTTTGTCTCGTCTCGACAGCGATGGCGAGCTGCAGGGAGGGCAGCCGACAAGAGGAGAAGGAAGGAAGAGGGTGTTCTTAGTGGTGGCAGCTATTTGTCGTCGGGTGCAGGTGGTGCAGGTCGGCCGGTTTGTGGTGTCGGCAGGAGGAAGAAGGAAGGAAAGAGAGGGGAGGAGGATGGGGGGTGACGTGGCGGCTTGGGTGGTGTGTGTTGGTGTGTTTTTTTTATTATTATTTCAGGTTATGCAGGTTGCAGAAGAAAACTAGGCAGAGGTGAAAAATGAAGAGGAGAGGTATGATGGTAAGCAGGTGATGGCGTGAGGAAGAAAGCAGGGGAAGAGCAGATTATAACAAGCGGTGTCACGAGCTTCACAGGAGGAGACAAGGTTTCACATGCTCACAGGAAAAAGTAGATCACAGACTTCACAGGAAAAAGCATCTTACTATGCATATGCACTATGCGCTGTCTGGACCAGAAAATATCCGATATACTTACTTATCTTTATTTCTGGTCCGTTAACTCGAGGGTAAACCGGGCTTTTCTGAAGATTCCTGGACCCGAAAAATTCCAACTTTGGTCCGTAAAATCTGTAGAAAAATCCCGAACGTGGGACAAGGCTCGGTTTCGGAATCCAATGCTCGATTTACCATAATTTAATTACCCAAGATTAAAATCAATGGTAAATTACTGTAAATTAACTTAAACAGTCCAGGTAAAAATGAAATTTTTACCGGGGCTGTTACAGTCTACCCACCTTAAAAAGAATTTCGTCCCCGAAATTCACTCTGAAGCTGTGAACAAGGGCGGATACTGAGAGTGCATATGCTCTTTGACTTCCCATGTAGACTCGTTCGCAGAGTGCTTGCTCCACTTAACCTTTACCATCGGAATAACACGGTTCCTCAACTGTCTGACTTTCCGGGCAAGAATCTGCTCTGGTAACTCTGTATATGTAAGATCCTCTGCGACCTCAACATCTGCTGTAGTAACCACATGGCTCGGATCTGATCTGTACCTTCTCAACTTGGAAATATGAAACACGTCGTGAATCCGTGACAACTCCTCTGGTAGAGACAATCTGTACGCCAAGGGTCCAACCCTTTCCACGATCTCATACGGCCCGATGTACCTAGGACTTAGCTTCCCTCTTTTCCCGAATCTGATGACTCCTTTCCATGCTGCAACTCGGAGGAAAACTCTTTCTCCCACCTGGTACTCCATCTCACGTCGATGCTTATCAGCATAGCTCTTCTGTCGGTCCTGTGCTGCTCTCATACTCTGCTTAACTGTCTGAATCTTGTCAACTGTCTGCTTAACCAAGTCTGGACCAACGATCAAACGAAGACCTTCTTCATCCCAACAAACTAGACTTCGGCACTTTCTTCCGTAAAGAGCTTCGAACGGTGGCATGCCAATACCGGAATGATAACTGTTGTTGTAGGCAAACTCCGCTAAAGGCAAATACTGATCCCAACTCCCACTGAAGTTAAGAGCACAAGCCCTTAGCATATCTTCCAGTGTCTGAATAGTCCTTTCTGACTATCCGTCTGTCTGAGGATGAAACGCGGTACTGAAACTCAACTTCGTACCCAAAGCTGTTTGCAGACTCTTCCAGAACCGTGATGTAAACCTCGGATCTCTGTCTGAGACTATGGACTTAGGAATTCCATGTAGCCTCACAATCTCTGCAACATACTGCTTCGCCAACTTATCCAAGGTGTCTATCTGTCGAATGGGAAGAAAATGAGCTGACTTTGTAAGTCGGTCAACGATAACCCAGATAGCATCATGCTGTCTCCGAGTCAACGGTAATCCGACCACAAAATCCATAGTGATCATCTCCCATTTCCATCCTGGTACTGTCAACGATCTCATCTTTCCCTCTGGAGCCTGATGCTCAGCTTTCACTTGCTGGTAGGTGATACACTTAGCAACATGCTCGGCTACATCTTTCTTCATACGCGGCCACCAGAAATGACTCCTCAAATCCTGATACATCTTGGTGCTCCCGGGATGCATGGCATACGGCGTCATATGTCCTTCTTCCAGAATCTGGCTGCGCAGGTCACCAACACTGGGTACACATAGACGTTTTCCCAGCATCAGTGCACCATCCTCGGCTATGTGAAACTTATCTTCTTTTCCATTACGGACTGCATCCTTCAGCTTGATCAAGTCGGGATCTCCATCTTGTAACTCCACAATCCAGCCTCTCAGGTTAGACTTGACTTCAATATGGGTCAACAAAGCTCCTGTCTCATCAACTGACAAATCAACTCCCATCTTCTTTAACTCGATAAGGGAGGATATTGAGTAGGTCGTGGAAGCATCTTCTGGTTGTCTCCGGCTCAAAGCATCAGCTACAACATTAGCCTTTCCAGGGTGATACTCAATAGTACAATCATAATCATTCAGTAACTTAACCCAGCGTCTTTGTCGCAGGTTAAGTTCCTTCTGAGTCATGATGTACTTGAGACTCTTATGATCTATGAAAATCTGGCATCTCTCTCCGAACAGATAGTGTCGCCAAATCTTCAAAGCAAGAATCACTGCGGCCATCTCTAGATCATGTGTCGGATAGTTCTTCTCGTGTGGCCTCAACTGTCTCGAAGCATAGGCAATCACTCGGCCTTCTTGCATCAAAACTGCTACCAAACCGAGACCTGAAGCATCGCAAAACAACACATACTCCACTCCTGGCTTAGGTACTGTCAAAACTGGCGCTGATGTCAACTTCTTCTTCAGTTCGTCAAAACTCTTCTGGCAGGATTCACTCCAAACAAATGCTTGATCTTTCTTCAACAGCTTGGTCATAGGACTAGCTATCAAAGAAAAACCCTCGATGAATTTCCGGTAATATCCTGCAAGGCCAAGAAAACTTCTGACTTCTAGTACCGTCTTGGGTGACTCCCAATCTAGAACAGCTTTCACTTTAGCAGGGTCAACCTTAATCCCATCCCCGGATACAACATGTCCAAGGAATGCTACTTCTTCAAGCCAAAACTCGCACTTGCTGAACTTGGCATACAACTCTTTCTCTCGCAATCTCTGTAGTACTACCCTCAGGTGCTCTTCATGTTCTTCCCTGTTCTTCGAATATATCAGAATATCGTCGATGAAGACTACCACGAACTTATCCAAGAACTCGTTCAGGACCAAGTGCATCAAGCACATGAAAACTGCAGATGCATTGGTCAAGCCAAAAGGAACCACTGTGAACTCAAAGTGACCATACCGAGTGCGGAAGGCTGTCTTCGGTATGTCCTTCTCTGCAATCTTGACTTGGTGATATCCAGACCGAAGATCAATCTTGGAAAACATGGTAGCTCCCTATAACTGATCAAAAAGGTCATCAATCCTGGGAAGCGGATACTTGTTCTTAACTGTCACTTTGTTCAACTGTCGGTAATCCACACACATATGCAAACTGCCATCTTTCTTCTTAACAAACAGAACTAGTGATCCCCAAGGTGATGTACTAGGTCTGATGAAACTTTTCTCTAACAGCTCATCCAACTGTTTCTTCAACTCCTGGAGTTCTGTCGGTGCCATCCGGTACGGTGCCATCGAGATAGGTGTCACTCCCGGCATCAAGTCGATGGTGTACTCAACTTCTCTGTCAGTGGCAACCCTGGTAAATCTTCTGGAAACACATCTGGAAACTCTCTGACAACAATGATGTCCCCCAAAACTGGTGTCTGAACGTCTTCGCCCTTGATGTGAGTCAATAAGGCATCAGGACCATGCGGCTTCATTCTGACATCCTGGTTAGCAGAGATACTACATGTGGTAGCAACTCTCCCATTACCTGTCAACAAAACCTGTCGTCCACCATCGGAAGTCAACAACACTTCTTTGGTTCGACAGTTTACCAAAGCACTGTACCTCGACAACCAGTCCATCCCCAGAATGATATCGAAACCTTCCATGTTCATCACAACTAACCGTGCAAGAAAGACCTCATTATCGTACGAGAGAGAAACCTCTCTGCACACATGGGTTAACCTGACCACTATACCCGCAGGTAACCTAACCCTCATCGGACAAGTTAAATTTTCTTCCGTACAGTTATGTTGTATTGCAAAACTTTGCGCGACAAAAGAATGCATAGCACCAGGATCAATCAAAGTACACGCAGTACTACCAAAGACTGTAAAAGTACCTGCTATGACATCGACATTTTCTGGATCCTCATCAGCAGTGATAACAAATGCTCTCGACACTGCTGCACTCTGGTTCATGGCTGACTAGGTTCTAGCAGGAACAGCTCCACGTCCTCGGCCTCGGCCAACTCCAGAACCACTAGGAACACTGGCAACTGAAGCTTGCACTGTCTGAGCAGGTGTTGTTCCTCCAGATCTTCCCAACTTGGGACAAGAATATCGGTAGTGCCCAACTTCGTTACACTCATAGCACCTCACCTGAGACAGAGGAAGTCACGGGCCAGTATTCCCAGATGAAATCCCTCTAGACTGAGTCCAAGAACTGCCTCGGTTGTAGGTATTATTGTTCCATCCACGTCCCTGACTCACTGGCATAGAACGGCTCTGTCCATACCTTGATCGGTTAGCTGGTGTCTGGAACCTCTTGTTCTGTCCCCTAGAACTCTGTGCAGCTTGTCTCTTGCGGATCTCCTGTTGCTCTCTCTCGATACCCAGCCAAATGATCTCGGCCCTCAAGGCATCGGATAGCATGTCCTGGTAAGTCTCGTAAACCTTGCATCCCATGACTGTCTGGAAGCCAAATCGAAGACCATCCCAGACACGTCGGCATCTAGCCTCCTGAGTAGCTACAAACTCACTGGCGTAGATAGACAGACGGTTGAATTGGACCTCATACTCGTTGACCGTCTGTTCTGCACCCTGTTGTAACCCCAGAAACTCTCGCTTCATCTGGTCCTGGTACGCCTCAGAAACAAACTTCCTTCGGAACATATTCATGAACTGATTCTATGGCATAGTGATAGGCGTCGGCAAATCTCTGGTTGCAGACTCCCACCAATCAACAGCAACTCCTCTGAACATGGCAGCGGCATATCTGGCCCACTTGTCATTCCTGTATGTCAGTTTCAGCATCACTCGGTTCATCTGTCTAAGCCACTGATCAGCATCCTGTGGCATAGTGATACCGGTGAAAATCTCAGCCTAAGCTTTTCCAGCTTCATATACACTGGATCCTCAACAGGTCCCTGGTTTTCCTTTCCCGAGCTTCCATAGCATCGATACGAGCATCTCTGGCATCTTGCCATTGCAGAATCTGAGTTACCACGTTCAACATCTGCCTAGGGTCTCCCAAAGGAACATCCGCAGGGTGTTCCGGACATTCCGCAACTTGCTGCGGTTGATCTACTAATACCTGATCGTCATCTAGGTGAGCTCCAGCATGTTGATTCCCTCCAACCGGATCCATTCGTACCTATATGAGAGTGTATATGTATGCATATCATATCATGACAGATCTTATGCACAAACAAGCAACCATGCAATCACAATCATGTCCCTAATGACCTACTGCCTGCTCCGCTACCAAACTGAAGCGCCCCGACCCGTATTTAACGTACACAGTAAACATGTACCGAAACTATTCTTATTGATAGAACAGACAGTACATCGCAGTCAAAAATCCAAATACAACAGTAGATCCAAGACAACATCTCTCACCCACACACTTGGGGACCATTATTCATTCCACACACAAAGCTCAACAGCACCAGCGGATAGTATTAACAGCAAAATAAGCATCACTAGAACGCAGCAACACAACAACATATATCACACAGCAGCGGAGGTATGGATCCGGAGTCAGGTGGAGAAGAAAGCAGCAGCCATCGATCGTCGTACCTGAACTACGAAACAACTTAACCTACGGGATGAAACCCCGCAGGCGAGGGGTGAGTCCGAAGTGCTCACCGACGAAGGATAAACAGTGATATGCAGGCAACCGTAATATAGTAAAGAAATCACAGGCAGACAATAATACAAATTAAACAAGACCGAGCCAAGACCAAAAGAATATCTTATCATTATTCCCAATTTTATCTTCTGGGCCCCATCACTGGACAAGCTAGGGTCGTACCAGGTTATCAATTAATTCCGGATGCCAGGTCAAAGAACCATACCAAATCTTACCATACCGGGTTCAACAACCCAAAATTACCATACCGGGATCAACATCCCAAAATAACCATACCGGGATCAACATCCCAAAAATAACCATACCGGGATCAACATCCCAAAAATAACCATACCGGGATCAACATCCCAAACATATCATACCGGGATCAACATCCCAAAAATAACCATACCGGGATCAACATCCCAAACATATCATACCGGGCATGACAGCCCCACCAAACCAAGTAACCGACCATAGCATCCTAAAAATAATTTTCAAACCATCGGGTCGTACCACTACTTTCCACGTGACAATTATATCATCATCTCAAATCAATTTCCAATTCCAATTTCCATTATCCTTTTCTCAATTATCCACAGTCAATAGTTCAACATCAATCTCAACACAACATCCAAGAATCAATATCACAGTCCAATAGCAACAATGATAACCATAGTAGTCAAACAGCCAACAATCAACATCTCAGCAGTTCAATCAAACAACAAAGCACACAAGTATTACAGGCAATATAACAAGGGTTATCCATCCTCACCTTAGCCGATTACTCAATTATGGAAATGTCCAACAGATTTCAAGTTCGGTTCTCCAGCAAACTGCGCGTTATCAACTCCTATATCAATCAAATAATATGCACACATAAGGTGATATGCAAATGCCATGCTAATACTGTGTACCGAAAAAATAAATACTGACTCGTCTCGGTTACTCCCCCGGGTAACTCTCCATTATCATCATCATTCACCATTTATTTCATGTGCCAAAATACCATTCTATACTTATACTTATACCCAAATATTATTCCGGTATTTTATTACCTTGATAATACCCTTCCCAAAACTATTCCATGAGTATGTACTTTCCAAAATATTATTTCTACAAATTATTACTTACCATATATGTGTTCCCAAAATTATTTTCCATATACCATATACTTCTCCAAAATTTATATTTTTCATTAATTCCATTATATTTTCCTTCCCAAAATTAATTTCCAGAATTATTATTCTTTCTTTTTTTTTTTTTTTAAATTTCGGGCTGGGCTGTAACCCATGAATAAGCCCAACTCCAAGTGACAAGAGCCCAGGCCATGGCTACAAGCCCAGCCTCACGGTCCAAGCCCAACCCAACATTACAACCCAATCCAACCAATCCACCCAAAATCCCCAACCCAGTTCTCAACACGCGGGTCGACCCGACCCACATCACGACCCATCAGGGACAGAACCTCACAAACGAGCTGCTCACCTTGGGCATTGCAGACCACGGTGGGGCACGCAGACGGACGGCGAGGCGACGACACAGCAGAGGCGCGAGGTGGTCACGGCACAGGTGCGACGGAGGAGGCGGCGCGAGCGGGGAGATCGGGCCAGGGAGGCCGGCAGTGGGGCGAACCTCTTGTCGGGTTTGTCTCGTCTCGGCAGCGATGGCGAGCTGCAGGGAGGGCGCCCGGCGAGAGGAGAAGGAAGGAAGAGGGTGTTCTTGGTGGTGGCGGCTATGTGTCGTCGGGTGCAGGTAGTGGAGGTCGGCCGGTGTGTGGTGTCGGCGGGAGGAAGAAGGAAGGAAAGAGAGGGGAGGAGGATGGGGGGTGACGTGGCGGCTTGGGTGGTGTGTGTTGGTGTGTTTTTTTTTTTTTATTATTTCAGGTTATGCAGGTTGCAGAAGAAAACTGGGCAGAGGGGAAAAATGAAGAGGAGAGGTATGATGGTAAGCAGGTGATGGCGTGAGGAAGAAGGCAGGGGAAGAGCAGATTATAACAAGCGGTGTCACGAGCTTCACAGGAGGAGACAAGGTTTCACATGCTCACAGGAAAAAGTAGATCACAGACTTCACAGGAAAAAGCATCTTACTATGCAAATGTACTATGCATTGTCTAGACCAGAAAATACCCGATATACCCACTTATCTTTATTTCTGGTCCGTTAACTCGAGGGTAAACCCAGCTTTTCTGAAGATTCCTGGACCCGAAAAATTCCAACTTTGGTCCGTAAAAAAATTTGCGGAAAAATCTCGAACGTGGGACAAGGCTCGGTTTCGGAATCCAATGCTCGATTTACCATAATTTAATTACCCAAGATTAAAATCAATGGTAAATTACTGTAAATTAACTTAAACAGTCCCGGTAAAAATGAAATTTTTACCTGGGCTGTTACAATTTATGAAATTTATGAAATTTTGATACGTTACCAAAATATAATTTATACGACGTATTTATGTATATACATGTTTTCTTGTCATAAGCGACCTAAGGGCCGGGATATCGGCTTGGACGCTCGGTTTCAGTTTTTGATTTAAATCAAGTATACTTGATATAACCGCTGGATTAAATTAATTACCACCAAGTTGGAAGAACTGTTTGGTAATAAGATAACTATGGAGATAATAAAATGAACAGATAAGCCGTCTAAATATAATTAAACCGGTATCATGCATAATCATTTTGTTGTGCATTATAAGTGATTATTGTGTTCCTATATATACATATAGGGTATCGAGGTTTGACCGGATTGCAGTTTTAGAGACACATCTGGTGAGTATAGATAACCTTGTGCCCGTAATACTGTGTGTGTTTTTGTTGTTTGATTGATCTGCTGGAATGATTATTGAATGTTAATTGATTGCTATGGAAATTGTTGATGCTGTTATTGGATTGTGTTTAGACTTGTGGATACTGTGTTGGAAATAATGCTGAACCGTTAACTGTGATTAATTGGCGTTATGAGTCTGTTGTTGATTTGGTCTGTGGAATAATCTGAAATAATGGAAAGTTGGATAATTGAGGATAAAGTAATGAAACTGGATTGAATTTGAGATGATGATATAATTGTCACGTGGAAAGTAGTGGTACGACTAGATGGTTAGAGGCTAGTTCTGTGGTGTCATGGCCGGTTCGGTTTGGTTGTTGGGGATGTTGATCTCGGATGATGTTGTTATTGGGATGTTGATCCCGGATTTGTTGATATTGGGATGTTGATCCCGGATTGGTTGTGATTGGATGTTGATCCCAGATTGTGTTTGGGCCTGGCATCCAGAATTATTTAATAACCAGGTACGACCCTAGCTTGTCCAGTGACGGGGCCCGGAAGATAAAATTGGTAATAATAATAAATATTATTTTGGTCTTGGCTCAGTTGTGTTTAAGTAGAATCTTTGTGTTGTGTTTGTCTGTGTTTACTTCGAAAGTATTATGGTTGACTACATATCTCTGTTTATCCTTCGTCGGTGAGCACTTCGGACTCACCCCTCGCCTGCGGGGTTTCATCCCGTAGGAAGAGTTGTTTGTGGTACAGGAACGTACGGGGCAGGCTGCTGTGTACCCTCGGGCAGGACTCGGATCCATTAGCTGCATCGGGCTTTGCATATGTTGACATTAAATTAAAAATGCTTCAGCTGTGCTGTTGTTATTGAGATTCCCGAAGTCGGGTGTTATGCTTTTGTTGTTGGGCCGTTGGGCCGATTTTCTGTTGTATTACACAGTTTGTGCCACGTGTAGGCACTGTTGTTGGTAATCAATGTATGTCGAGTAAATTTAGGTCGGGGTGTTTCATTTTGGTAGCGAAGCGGCCAGTAGGTCCTTGGGTGTTTGTTGTGCATAGCTCGCTCCACATGCTTAACATGATTGCATGCATATTCATATGGTTAGTGCATAATGGATCCAGTCGGGGGACGCCACCTTGCCGCAGAACATTCACATGTGAGTATACTCTCTCATAAATACAGTTGGAAGACAAGTTATCCGTATTTCAGTATTTTACAATATTGTTGTTTTGTTGATCCCAAGTTTTGGAAAGATAAGTTTTTAAAGGTTGAGTTTGACAAATGACATTTACAGCTTAGACTGTGGGTTAAATATGTTTATAAGATGTAACCGCTGTTTTGGAAAGTTTTATGATTTTGATAATGAAATGCTTTTAAAGATTTTATTATAAAGTTCAGACATGATCGTTGTCCGGGAAGAACAGTGAGATAAAGGGACCTTGAGAAGGCAAGAAGTCTATCTTGTTGTACCCGTATATCGGAAGTTTCGACAGAACAAGTAAGATTTAATTATGGGTTTTGGTATTTATATCTTTAAGTGAAGGTATGATATTATATGATTTTAAGGACGTGATAAAGTGATGACTTTTGAGTACTGCTTTGTTTATGATGTGATAATTTGAGTTGAGGATTGGATTGATATTCTTGGAAAATTCTATGATTTTGGAGGTGATGCAATTTTCTTTTTAAGAAATTGGTTGAGGATTTGAAGATTTTTGGATACTGAAGTTGTTTGTGATGTGATAACTTGATTGGAGGATTGGATTAATGACCATGGAATTCTTGATGTCAAAGGTGATTTATTCTTTTAAAAAAAAAAGAAGGTTCGATGATTTGAGGATTTTGGTGATTCAATCTTTAAAAAGAGTTTGACGATCTGATGATTTGAGGAACTATTTAAAGGGCTATGATCGAGGTTTTGATCTTTGCTAGTTTTGGTGGATTTAGAAGAGAAATATTATTTCATGGATGATTATGATAATAATAAATCTTGAGGTAATAATTTGACATGGTTTGGAAGATATATATAAAGAAAAGGAAATGTATTTGGAGAATTTAATTGCGGTTTATGGGTGATAATTTGGAGTTCACATATTTGATGAATTGCGGAAGGATTGATGATCATGATAACTATATATGGAAGTTTCTGGGATTGTTGGTTACGGTGTGAATTTCATGGACGACATTCCTTTAAGGAGGGTAGAATGTAACGACCCGGGTAAAATTTTCATGATTTTTACCAAGCTGTTCTGACTTTTACGGTGGTTATTAAAATTTTTATCGCGGTCAATCAAGAATTTTACCAATCGAGTCAATTTTCATTATTTTTACTATTATTTTTGTTGCTCCCAAAATTTTTATTATTGTTGTTACCATTATTCTTATTATTTTCTAATCGACATTAGTAGTATTATTATTACAATTACAGTTGTTAATATTACTTTCCCAATCAACAAAAATAATAAAACACTTACAAATATTTGGCTGGATATGTAAGTTACACATATATTACTAATTATAATTTAAAAAGAAATTTAAACGTCGTAATTCGATGAATTCTATCGGACCGAGTTTTACCGAGGGTTTTTAGTTCCGAGACTTGGACGATACTCAGGGGTATTAATCGAATTTTTCGAGCCCAAGTTGTATTTTCGGACTCGGGACGAAAATCCGGACCAGCCAATCGTGGCTTGCCACGTGGCCATTCTTCCTTTCTTTTCTCTTTCTTTCCCTTTCTTCTCTTTCTTTTCTCCTTCTCCTTTTCCTTCAGCCGCCGGCCTCCCCTCTTTCTTTTCTTTCCTGTGACTTGTCGGCCCCTCCCTTCACTTTCAATCTTTTCTTCCCTTGTCTCTTCCTCCCTCAATTATTTCTTCCATCTACATCCCCTCCCGTTGTAGCCACACACCCACACAAAAAAAACGTCGCCCATGTCCTTCACCTCCTCTTCAACCCCACCGCTGCCTACCCTCTCCCTCCTCTCTATTTCTGCACATCGCCGCCGCCGTTAAGGAGCAGAGCACAGACCTCTGCTGGCCCTAGAAGTCTGATTCTTTCTCACCTAGAGCCCGCCGTTGCCGCCCTCTTTCCCTTACCCCCTCCTTGCACGTCGCTGCTGGATGTAGCCGCCGCTGATCGATCCACCGCCACCGTCTCCTTCCGCTCGCCACCGCCAAGAGCAGCAAATTGAGGAGCAAAGCACGAACCTCTATCGTGCACTGGAGGCCGATCTCTCCTCCTCCCCTCTGCCCCTCTCTATCTCGTTGCCTCACTGCCGGCGATCTCTTCTCCTCTGCAAGCGCGACCGCCGCCGCCAGCTCTCCTTGCTGCCTTCCTCTGTTCGCATCACCGTGCACCAAAGGGCCGATCTCCTCTCTTCTCTGAGCTCGAGCCACCGCGCACAGGAGGCCGAATTCCCTGCTCCTCTGCAGATGGCACCAACATCGCCGCCGGACTCCTCCTCTGCTCGCCGTCACGTGTCGTGTGGGTAAGTTTTGGTGACGATCCTTGCTTTTCCTGTCTATACCCGATTTCTAATCAGTTGTCTGCTTGTGGTGGGTGTTGTTGGCTTCGACGACGATGGAGGCGATGTTGTGGTTTTGAGTCGTGATCGTTTGGAAGGTGGACATTGTTGTTTGGTGGTGTTCCGGCCACCGGAAAATTGTCGTGGGGATGATGATGGTGTTAGTGTTGGGCTCGGTGGTGATTCTGCGCGGAGGTTTTGACGATTTGCTGGGTGACGAGCAGTAAACAGTGGACATTGGGTGTTTTGATTCTGCCGTGAATTGTAACTTGGCCGGAATCCGGCGAGTTCCCGGCATCTCGGGAATCCTCCGGCGAGTCCGGAAACTGAACTTTGGGTAAAACCCGAGCCTCGGACTATTCATGCATCTTTATCGGACTTGAACGATATTAACGAACCCGAACAATATTAATGGACTCGGACCTTTAACCGATTAATTAAACGATTAATTAACTTAATTAATAATAATCAATGATATTATTTTATGCAATTTAATTTATGCTTTATTTATTTTAATTATGCTTTTATGCTTTTATTTCGTTATGCTTTAATTCAATTTTATGCACTTATTTATTATATGCTTTTATTTAATTTTCCAACAGGGCTATTAAGAAGGCCTCATAGCATTTTAATTTCCGTTTTAATTTTAATTACGTTTTACCTGGGCTCGTAAAAGGCCCATTGAATTTAATTTCCGATTTTACTTATTTTAATTGGGCTAATTATAATAAAAGGCCCATAATATCTAGATTTAATTACTTATTTTGCTTAATTAATTTGAGGTTGTTTTATTACTAACTCCGATGGGCTAAACGCAAGTGAAGGTCCCCTGGGCTTAATTTCTCAATTATATTATTATGTATCTAATACGTTTAACTACCGTTCATCTGGGCTAAATGATAATAGGCCCATACCTTATTTATTTATCAAATTCAATCTTATATAAATATTACTATTACCTACATTTTCATTGGCTAAATAATAAAAGATCGTAATTTATATTCTTGGTTATATATATATATATATATATATATATATATATATATATATATATATATACGAGTTTATGTTGGACTAAAATAATAATAGTCTAATAACAATTATTTTTACCGATTTTATTTTCACATATAATTGTGCAAAATTTATTTTGAGGCTAATTATATTTTATTTTATTAACTGTAATATTATTTTGAAATATTAATTTATTAACAATTATAATACTTCCGCCCAATGATTTTGTTATATATTAACTCTAACTACTTAATATGTACAAGTTTTGGATTGTTATATTATTAAATAACCGTTGTATTTTATCGAGCTATGGTAATAATATCGTTATCTATGCTCTACATATATGTGTTTTATATATCATGTTAAAATTATTTTATACCCTATATCAGCTATGTTAACCTCTTTACTGATGAAGGTATTTCCTATTTAACGGTTTTAATATCGGATATATATTATTCATATACCATTTGGACGTATTTAACGTTACCACTATTTTATAATCAATTCTTACTAAGCGTATATATGGTTACTACTATTAATATTATTTTATCGAGGATAAGTATTTATGAAATATTATTTACTTTGATACATTACCAAAATATAATTTATACGTCGTATTTATGTATATACATGTTTTCTTGTCATAAGCGACCTAAGGGCCGGGATATCGGCTTGGACGCTCGGTTTTAGTTTTTGATTTAAATCAAGTATACTTGATATAACCGCTGGATTAAATTAATTACCACCAAGTTGGAAGAACTGTTTGGTAATAAGATAACTATGGAGATAATAAAATAAACAGATAAGCCGTCTAAATATAATTAAACCGGTATCATGCATAATCATTTTGTTGTGCATTATAAGTGATTATTGTGTTCCTATATATACATATAGGGTATCGAGGTTTGACCGGATAGCAGTTTCAGAGACACGTCTGGTGAGGATGGATAACCTTGGATATGTGCTCGTAATACTGTGTGTGTTTTTGTTGTTTGATTGATCTGCTGGAATGATTATTGACTGTTAATTGATTGCTATGGAAATTGTTGATGCTGCTGTTGGGTTGTGTTTAGACTTGTGGATACTGTGTTGGAAATAATGCTGAACCGTTAACTGTGATTAATTGACGTTATGAGTCTGTTGTTGATTTGATCTGTGGAATAATCTGAAATAATGGAAAGTTGGATAATTGAGGATAAAGTAATGAAACTGGATTGAATTTGAGATGATGATATAATTGTCACGTGGAAAGTAGTGGTACGACTAGATGGTTAGAGGCTAGTTCTGTGGTGTCATGGCCGGTTCGGTTTGGTTGTTGGGGATGTTGATCCCGGATGATGTTGTTATTGGGATGTTGATCCCGGATTTGTTGATATTGGGATGTTGATCCCGGATTGGTTGTGATTGGATGTCGATCCCGGATTGTGTTTGGGCCTGGCATCCAGAATTATTTAATAACCAGGTACGACCCTAGCTTGTCCAGTGACGGGGCCCGGAAGATAAAATTGGTAATAATAATAAATATTCTTTTGGTCTTGGCTCAGTTGTGTTTAAGTAGAATCTTTGTGTTGTGTTTGTCTGTGTTTACTTCGAAAGTATTATGGTTGACTACATATCTCTGTTTATCCTTCGTCGGTGAGCACTTCGGACTCACCCCTCGCCTGCGGGGTTTCGTCCCGTAGGAAGAGTTGTTTGTGGTACAGGAACGTACGGGGCAGGCTGCTGTGTACCCTCGGGCAGGACTCGGATCCATTAACTGCATCAGGCTTTGCATATGTTGACATTAAATTAAAAATGCTTCTGTTGTGCTGTTGTTGTTGAGATTCCCGAAGTCGGGTGTTATGCTTTTGTTGTTGGGCCATTGGGCCGATTTTCTGTTGTATTACACAGTTTGTGCCACGTCTCGGTACTGTTGTTGGTAATCACTGTATGTCGAGTAAATTTAGGTCGGGGTGTTTCAAAATAGGACAAGGGACTAAAAAGTGCAAACAACAGGCTTCGAAGAGAAGGATATATAAAAAGTTTTCGTTTTATCAGAGTTTCACCATCTGCTGCCCAAATTTTTAAAGAAAAATGATTAGTTGGAAATTAATTTTAGGCCATCACTATCGCCTTTGTAGAAGATAATAGGCTTACTTTTGTGTGAACGTACATTCACAGATAAAATTCAATTAGACACCTTCATCTTTTTCTTCGGGTCTCCTACCGAGCCCGATTACTACTCATTGTAATCTAATAAATCCCCTAGCATTGAAAAGACTGAAACTCTTGCTTAATTACCAACTTTGAACTGTTCAGCAGGTTTATTAAATTTGTCTAATCTATAGCATAGCTAGAGCGCTACGTACAATGTAGCCGTAGTTACTTAATAGTTAAAATTTTGTTTCACATATATATATACTAATAATTTTTATTAAAAACCTTAAAAGGCTATATTTTATTTCTTTATAACACTACAGATTATTTGAAGAGGTAGTTATTGTATTAATTATTTTTCTTCATAACTTATAAATTATAACTAGAAATTTTCACCTAATCTAACAAAATATTTAATTAATTCTTTTATTATTACATAAGTTTTTTTTAGAATTACGTAATTATATCTCGTGCATGGGCACGTGCATGAAAACTAGTATATGTAAAACTAGAAACTTAGCAAAATTGGAAGACATAAATATTCTTACTTAATATTAAGGCACAAGTCTCAATTTCATCCCTGTATTATACATATTGGGTCAATTTACTCCCTATTTTTATTTTGGATCGATTCAATGTCTGTGTTTGTAAACTTGGGTCAATTTACCCCTTGAATTTCAATTTGGGTCAAATAAATATCTATATTAGTAAAATTGGGTCAATTTACCCATTGATTCAAATTGTAGTCAAAATTAAGTCTAACTAATATGGATTGAGTGGATGATGTGTCATGTCACAGTTTGTCAAAAGCTACAAATTATTCATGGGAATGAATTAACTGACATAGGCAAATAAGAAATTGCACTTTGTTGTTTAATAGCCTTTTAGACAATCAAATTCAATTTAAGTAAATAGGATATAGTTTCTACTTTGAGAAACCATGCAGATTTATTGATCAATCATCCCGCATGGAGGAATTTCCTCGTCCCAAACACAAAATAGTAGATAGGATATAAATCCGTGACAAAAAAATAAAAAATAAAAAAGGAATGTCCGAGGAGTTTAATTAAGACACTAGGGCTTTATTTAAGACACCAAGGGATAGGCCCTCGTCTTAGCAAAGAAGAAACCTCTACCTAGATAAAAACATAAGAAAAAGCTTTGCAGTTTTAGTCTTTACTGTAAGTCAGGGTTTTGGTAGGGTTTTATGCTCATCTATGGACTATGGAGGAGGAGGAGGGTAAAATCCAGTGCGTCAATTGTCCACGAAGTTTTTCCACTATCGATTCCATCCTTCAACACAACTCTGCCAAGCACAAACGTTTAACCTTTTCGTGCTCTGATTGTGGAAACGTATTCCGCACCCAGTCGAACTTGGAACAGCATCAGAATCTGGAGCATTCAAGGTCAGTTGTTGATGATGGATTTGGTTAGGTTTTTTAATTTATGAAGATGTTTTAACTAATTACTAACTATTTTTGTCTAAATGTGTGACACAGGAAACGGCCACCAAAGAAGCAGAAAAGGCAGAGGCACCCTAATTGATTGAGTCTTCAATCGATTTTTTTTTTTTTTCTAGTTCTAGCTAGAGATTTGGTTAGGAAATTAGGAGTAATTTAGGACTTAGGAGTAATTGACGGTGTTGGCGACATTTCTGGGGCTATGTTCTTTGGTTTTGGTTGGAAGGTAACCGGTCTGAAAGTTCCAAGCTTTCCAGGTGAGGAGAACGATTTAAGTGTTGAAAGGATAGTCATTTGGATGGTAAAGAAACTGGAAATAGTTTTTGAGGGTTTGCCCTGTGCAGGTAGCACTGATCCCATGGCTGGCTTGGATCAGTGCATCGCGAAGAGTGCGAACGAGAAGGATCAGGTGGACGCCCATCCCATCCCTTCTGTCTCAACAGTAGTACTTGTGCGAGTTGCTGTTCAGTGCAAGGTCGCATCTGATCTTCCCAAGCTTGTTGAAGGTCTGAAGAGGTCGGAAACATCTGATCCCATGGTTGCTGTTCAGTACCTGAACGAAATCAAGGACTCTGCGGTTGCTGGTTTCCAGTGGGCTTCAAAGGAAAGTGCTCTGACTTTTCTTTGGCTTGCAGGAAAGTCTACCCTCACTGATTCTCTTGTGGCTGCTGCTGGTATTATTTCCCAAGAAGTTGCTGGTGATGTGCGGATGACCGACACACGTGCTGATGAGGCTGAGCGTGGTATTACTATCAAATCCACGGGTATTTCCCTCTACTACGAGATGTCTGACGAGGCATTGAAGAGCTACAAGGGGGAGAGACAAGGAAATGAGCATCTTATCAATCTCATTGATTCCCCCGGACACCTTCACTTCTCATCAGAAGTCACTGCCGCACTCCGTATTACTGATGGTGTTCTTCTTGTGGTGGACTGTATCGAGGGTGTCTGTGTGCTTCGTCTGGCTCTTGGTGAAAGGATCAGGCCTGTCCTGACAGTCAACAGGATGGACAGGTGCTTCCTTGAGCTTCAGGTGGACGGTGAGGAGGCCTATCAGACCTTCTCGAGGGTCATTCAGAATGCTAATGCCATCATGGCAACCTATGCGGATCCCCTTCTTGGAGATCGTCAGGTGTACCCAGAAAAGGGCACTTGTGCTTTCTCAGCCGGTTTGCATGGTTGGGCATTTACCTTGAACAACTCTGCGAAGATGTACGCTTCAAAGTTTGGAGTGGTGGATGGGGCCAAGATGATGGAAAGGCTGTGGGGTGAGAATTTCTTTGATCCTGCTACCAAGAAGTGGACAAGCAAGAACACTGGTTCTCCTACTTGCAAGCGTGGGTTTGTGCAGTTCTGCTATGAGCCCATCAATCAGATAATCAATATATTCATGAATTATCAGAAGGACAAATTGTGGCCCATGTTGCAGAAGCTTATTGTTGTTTTGAAGCCAGAGGAGAAGGAGCTAATGGGCAAGGCCTCCATGAAGCGTGTGATGCAGACCTGGCTGCCAGCTAGTAGTGCGCTCCTGGAAATGATGATCTTTCATCTCCCTTCCCCTGACACAGCAGCACAGAAGTATCGTGTTGAGAACTTCAGGAATTGTGATCCCAAGGGCCCCCTCATGCTTTATGTTTCGAAGATGATGATTCCTGCTTCGATAGGGGTAGGTTCTTTGCTTTTGAGTTCTGGGAAGGTATCAACCGGTCTGAGAGTTAGGATCATGGGTCCAAACTATCTTCCCAATCTGCTTGTTGAAGGTCTGAAGAGGTTGGCAAAATCTAATCCCATGGTTGTCTGCACAATTGAAGAGTCTGGGGAGCATATTGTTGCTGGAGAACTGCAATTGGAGATTTGTTTGAAGGATCTGGAAGAGGATTTCATGGGAGGTGCAGGGATCATCAAGTCTGATCCTGTTGTGTCCTTAAGGAAAATTGTGATTCAGAAGTCGTGCCGTACTGTGATAAGCAAATCCCCCCACAAGCACAGCCGTCTCTGCATCGAGGCAAGGCCAATGGAGGATAGTCTTGATGATGAGGCCATTGATGAGGGCCGCATTGGTCCAACGGATGATCCTAAGGCTCGCTCCAAGATCCTGTCTGAGGAATTTGGTGATCAGGACCATCAGGTCATCCCCATTCCCCACTGCCAGGAGACTTATCTATGGCATATGGTGGAAATCCAAGCTCCAGAAAGCGCACTTGGTGGTATCTACAGCGTTCTTAACCAGAAGCGTGGGCATGTGTTTGAGGAAATGCTGGTACTCCTCTTTACAACATCAAGGCATACTTGCCTGTCATCGAGTCTTTTGGATTCTCAAGCACTCTCAGGGCGGCAACATCAGGGCAGGCTTGTTTGATCACTGGGACTTGTTCAATTCTGATCCTCTTGAAGCTGCAGATTCGCAGGCAGCTAAACTTGTTGCTGATATTCGCAGGAGGAAGGGGTTGAAGGAACAGATGACGCCTCTGTCTGAGTTCGAGGACAAGCAGTAAGGGAGGACTATCAAAGTTTGTTGAGCTCCAGGGTTCTGAGCTGCACTATTTTTGTTGTTTTTTTTTGGTTCCTTAGGCTATGAATGTGTTGTAGTTGTTACTGTTGCTCTGGATGAACTTGGTATCCATTTCTCAGGTTATATTTTGTCTAGATACATTTGAAGCATGCAGATTGTTCATGACGAGTAACTGTCTTGTGAACATATGGGCTATACCAATCCTTGGTTGATAATGCCTTTTCTTCTTTCTGCCTTATCTTTTCTGTTCTCTTTAAATTTGATGTTGATGTTTTGTGTTATTGTTGGTGTGGTCAATGCTAACGGTTCTTGCAGGGTTTCCAGGAATTTTGATTTGTGGTCGAGTGGTATTGTTATTTCTGTCTGTTCTATTTCAATTATTGGTTTGCAATAGGAGGTTTACGACACATGGCTCATAAGCTTTACACGGATTTCCTGTAATTCGTTGGCGGCGTAAGATTTTAGCCCCTCTTTAGCTTAGGGATGGAAGCTACTTCCTGAGCAGAGCGATGAGATTTCCATGGCCTGACTACTCCTTACACTTCTTACGCTTAAACTTTTAGCTATATGCTTGGTTAAACTTGGTATTCGAACTTTCCTTTACATCTTAAATTATGCTTGAGTTTGTTGCATGGCATGGCATGCATGGGGAGAAATCTTCCTTCCTTATATTATTTAATAACATCCACTTGCATTAATTAATTTTGACTAATTACGCTAATTCGGATTAGGACCAATTGTAATTTTATATAAGGGCTCGGTTCCGTGTAATCCAACCCGAATAAAAATGTAATTTGGTTCGGTCCAAGTTATAAAAGATTTGGGCGGCCCGATTACCCAATTGGGTTAAACACTAACATTAATAAATTAAATAAAAATTAGATAATTAGTTCACTGATAAATAAAATTAGAAAAATTTTAGAGGATGTTGTAGGCATTATAACGGGTAATATTTAAAAAATTTCTATAATATTCTCTTTGAAAATGACTAATTCTATTTTGGTAATGACCATTTTTATTAATTTCAAAATTGAATATAATTACCGTATAAGCCGCTATCGGAAATTAGATTTTTAAGGTATCTTATTCCTGTTTAAAGCATTTAAAAGATTGTAATTCATGACTTCAAATTATGTTTTGTGAACTTGGGCTCTGAGCTTAAGAGGGCTATTTGCACCTTTTGCTCCCTTGATGTGCCAATCCCCAAGAGCACGATCGAGCTACAAATACCTGGCCATTGACCATCATATTTGGCACCTCCTATAGTCTCCAATTCTCTGTTTGTGGTTTCTCGTTTAATTTCCCAACACACCTTGAGCATCGCCAGCAATGCATTGACAATAAGCACGGTCCCATATATAGTGATGCAGAATCAAGAAGAACAAAAAGTGTGTTGGGATTCACTTCAATTACATTATCAGGCAGTTTTTTACATGGATAAGTGACCCCAACATCTTTTTCTTCGGGTCTCCTAACGAGCCCGATTACTACTCATTGTAATCTAATAAATCCCCTAGCATTGAAAAGACTGAAACTCTTGCTTAATTACCAACTTTGAACTGTTCAACAGGTTTATTAAATTTGTCTATTCTATAGCATAGCTAGAGCGCTGCGTACAATGTAGCCGTAGTTACTTAATAGTTAAAATTTTGTTTCACATATATATATATACTAATAATTTTTATTAAAAACCTTAAAAGGCTATATTTTATTTTCTTTAATAAGTTCCAAATAATTAACCGTACAAGAATATATATTGAACCTAACAAACCAGCATCCTCCTCCAAATCCAATCCAATCGTATATGAAATGACACAACAACAAAAACAAAAAGAAAGAAAAAGAAGGCTATAATATCAGAACAAAAGAAAGAAAGTACTACCAAATTAGCAGGTGAAGCCATGAAGGTATAGTATAATTGAGCATCATAGAAACGCAAGATGTTCCAAGTTTTAAGTTATGAGTTACGACTTATGAGGACAGTGGAAAGTTGAGAATCGACGTGGTCTTTTTTTGGTGGGTTAAAGCGATGTATACATATATTAAGAATCGTAGCCAAGCTACATTGATTGTCTGGCACACTATAATATTATAAAGTAACCGAAATCCAGCTCTTGGCGTTAGATGAAGAACAAAAACGGAATTACATTAATCCGGATGAGGATCAGATTATAATAATTAACCTATCTAGATATTTTTTAAAAAAAATAATAAGTAACGTTATCTATTAAGTTTGGTAATGGTACGTATTCACGTAGACCCCAAACCAAACCCAAAAAAATTCGGGCCACCCAACTTAGAATTGGAAAAGCTGCAATTCGGTTTGGTTCTTTTTCTTGTCGGATGTCCCTGAAGGGACGGTTTGGTTCTTATTCTAAAAAATTCGGGAGGACAACAGACCGACCGAATTATTTTGGTCCTAGACCGAAAGAAAGACCGAATACTCATACCCTTCTTGTGCCACAAGAGCATCAATGAGCTACAAGCGCATCCACGTTAGACACAGAGTAATAAAAATCGAATACGTATTTAATTACCCATACAAATAAAAATAATTAAAAAATTATGTTTTATCCAATGATGCTAAATCCAGACTGACAATTGTTCTGGTTGGGCCCTCGGACACAATTTTCCTTGATAAATAATGGTCAACCTGGATTCAACAAAACTTTATAAAAAAAATTTAAAAAAACTAATCGGTTCGTGATTATCCAGCTTTGACCGACTAGACCGATCTTGCTTTTAAAACACCGGCTGTATCTATTAAAATAAAGAAAAATTGGAGACCCAGTACCGAATAAAGAAGGCAGCAATTTCATCCCTATGTTATTTATTTTGGGCCAATTTGCCCCGTAAATTAAATTTTGGATCAATTGGATGTTTATATTCGTAAAAATTAGGTTAATTTGTCACCTGAATTTCATTAGGCTAATTTTCCCCTTCGGTTTGCAAAATTGGACCAATACGTACAATATCTAAAATGGGCTTTACACATAACCCACACGAAACTATCAACAGAAAAATGATTTTAATGTATACCATCTCCGGTACATTTTTAATTTATTGGTGCAATTTTCGAAAAAAAAAGTTATTTGGGCAACTTAAAGCGATTATAATTCTTCTACATGAATTGTGTGTACAGGTAAGTTACCAATGCAACTATATAAATTACTAAAATAAAAAAAAATAAATAATAATATTTCACGCCCGTGCTATTTTCCAAAGGCGGCCAATTGAAAGTTTAGCATTGCAAGTACTACCTAAGGAATTACAATTCTTATCGAACAAGGATTAATGTATGTAGAGGCATTATTTAAACAACCTAGACCGACAAGGATTGTAGTAGAGCTATTATATAAATAACCTATACCGACAAGGATTGTAGTAGAGCTATTATATAAATAACCTATAGACATCAGTCATCGTTATAACATTAGATTCTGAAATCGCTGTTCAGGATTTCGATTTTGAGCAAAGTATGGCTCAGAGTCGGTGGGCAGAATTATCGGCGGAATTGCTCGATGAAATTGCCAAACATATCGAATCCTGCGTGGATTATGTTAGGTGCCGAGTAGTTTGTTCAAGGTGGAATCGGTCTCTACCAAAGAGACCCCAACACCAGCGTCAACCTATCAGCCAAACCCCATGGTTGATGCTACCTTATGACGAAACAAATAAAACAGTTGGCGGGTTTTATAGCGTCGATCGCAAGAAAACTTACCACATAGACGTGGAGGAGGCTAGAGGCAAGTTGTGCAGAGGGTCAGTTGATGGCTGGTTGGTGATGGTGGAGGATGGCCCGACCGTGAATCTCTTGAATCCTATTACAAAGGATCAGATTGCGCTTCCTCCTGTGTCAACCCTTCCATACGTGACAGGCTATGATCCTGATAGGAAAGACCAAGAATACGCCATTGTGCATTACAAGTTTGGTATGACTGACTTGTATAGCAAAAACGAATGGAAGATGCTCGGCCTCCAAAAGGTAGTGCTATCTTCCACCCCTGCCGCCCACGACTTTGTAGCATTGGCAATCTATGGCGAGGGCGATAGATTGGCATTTTGCAAATGTGGCGATGATAAATGGACATCACTGCAAACATCATCGATCGGCTTTAGTGATATAATTTTCTATGAAGACAAATTCTACGCAATATGTCCCTCGCATCTTGTGGTTTGTGATCCTGAATCCCTACCAAATTTCGAGGCTCACCATGTAAAAGCACCGCAACAACAATGCTCTGGTATCATGTGGTATCTTGTAGGATCCCCTACTTATGGGCTGCTAACGGTCTCAAGGAGATATGCCTACTTTAAGGTTGCGACAATTGATAATGAAACTTCAATCGGATACAGGACGACAGCATTCAAGGTGTATAAATTTAAGAAAAGGCAGCGCCGAGCGCCCAAATGGACAAAGATTACCGAGCTAGGTGATAATATGCTGTTTCTGGGAATGAATGCATCATTACTTGTACCATCCCAACTTTCCGGTGAAGGGTTTACAATTTATTACTCAGATAATTCTTGGGATTTTCAAAAGGAAAATGTCTATGGAGGTTTTGATTTTGGCTTCTTCAGACTCAAAAACAACAGCTTCCATAAACTGCAAGGCTGCAAAAGTCATGAGTTCCTTGTTTGGCCCCCTCCAGTGTGGGTGCTACCAAAACCTTGCTAGTCATTCATCCACCAGTTTTTCCATTGTTATTCGTTTACTTCCCAAATTCCTCCTTGTATTGAAATAAAAATCCTGATGATTCTCTGTGTTGAATGGATAAAATGTGTTCGTAATGGTCAATTTTAAAAAATAAAAATGACGATGTTTATTAATTTCAAAATTGAAGCCGCTATCATGGAAATTAGATTTTTGAGGTGATTATTCCTGTTTAAAGCATTTAAAAGATTGTAATTCATGACTTCAAATTATGTTTTGTGAACTTGGGCTCTGAGCTCAAGAGGGCTATTTGCACCTTTTGCTCCCTTGATGTGCCAATCCCCAAGAGCACGATATCGAGCTACATATACCTGGCCATTGACCATCGTATATATGTGGCACCTCCTATAGTCTCCAATTCTCTGTCTTTCCGATGTGCAGTTGGGTTTGTGGTTTCTCGTTTAATCTCCCAACACAGCTTTAGCATAGCCAGCAAGCATTGACAATAAGCACGGTCCTATATATAGTGATGCAGAATCAAGAAGAACAAAGTGTGTTGGGATTCACTTCAATTATATTATCAGGCAGTTCTTTTCATGGATAAGTGACCCCAACAATTTCATTGTTCAAATAGACTATTACTTCACTTAAAACTGATCAAGCATAATGTCACACGCAGGTGCGTCTAGCAAGTTACATATCGTTCTTTTATTGTAGAAAGTAAAAACATACAAGCCGTCTGGCTAGCTTAGCTATATAAGCCTATCACAATTTGACACATCCGTCTTTCTCAATTACGACTACTTACTTCAGCCTAACAATTTACCTGAAACACAGAGAGCTAGGCTACCATATACAAGGCATTTGGCTACCATTAAAGTGAGATTATTAGCAATCATAAAATAGGACAAGGGACTAAAAATTGCAAACAACAGGCTTCGAAGAGAAGGATATATAAAAAGTTTTCGTTTTATCAGAGTTTCACCATCTGCTGCCCAAATTTTTAAAGAAAAATGATTAGTTGGAAATTAATTTTAGGCCATCATTATCTCCTTTGTAGAAGATAATAGGCGTACTTTTGTGTTAACGTACATTCACAGATAAAATTCAATTAGACACCTTCATCTTTTTCTTCGGGTCTCCTAACCAGCCCGATTACTACTCATTGTAATCTAATAAATCCCCTAGCATTGAAAAGACTGAAACTCTTGCTTAGTTACCAACTTTGAACTGTTCAACAGGTTTATTAAATTTGTCTAATCTATAGCATAGCTAGAGCGCTACGTACAATGTAGGCGTAGGTACTTAATAGTTAAAAATTTGTCTCACATATATATATATACTAATAATTTTTATTAAAAACCTTAAAAAGGCTATATTTTATTTTCTTTAATAAGTTCCAAATAATTAATCGTACAGGAATATTGAATCTTACAAACCAGCTTCCTCCCCCAAATCCAATCAAATCGTATACCAAATGACACAACAACAAAACAAAAAGAAAGAAAAAGAAGGCTATAATATCAGAACAAAAGAAAGAAAGTACTACCAAATTAGCAGGTGAAGCCATGAAGGTATAGTATAATTGAGCACCATGGAAACGCAAGATGTTCCAAGTTTTAAGTTATGAGTTACGACTTATGAGAACAGTGGAAAGTTGAGAATCGACGTGGGTTTTTTTGGTGGGTTAAATTAAAGGCGATGTATACATATATTAAGAATCGTAGCCAAGCTACATTGATTGTCTTTTTGACACACTATAATATTATAAAGTAGCCGAAACTAAGACTACATATATCCAGCTGCTCTAGGCGTTAAATCAACCTTCGAATCCTGAGATGATGGGGGTAATTAATTTGCAATAATCTGCGTTAAACCTTGACCAGGCAAAAGGTGCTCCTATTCTCCACCACCAAGAATTAATTTGGATCCCTAAAGTTAATTTCCTTCATTTCAATATTATTGCTCGGATTTCAAATCAAGGACTAGTTCAACAAAACATGAATAGAACAAAGGTAAGAAGAAATTATTAAAGATAAAAAGTAGGAAGCGAGCTTTCTGTAATTTCCTGGGTTTCATACAATATGTTATATACTCCATGTCTCCACGGGACTTCACGATCTCCTGCTTGAAATGAAATAAACAATATTAATTAGGTTAATATACTAATTACTATACCCTAACATGCTAATACCCATCCATCCATGCATATAAAATATATTGCTTCCAGACCTTATTAGGTAACCATTATTTGGCCAATCAAAATCTTTGCTGATTCTAGAACTCGTCCTACAAGTTAATAACAAGTTGAAAATATGCTACCAGGTCGTTCAAAAGCCACGGGGAGCAATAATCTATCGTCTCTTCTATCAATCTTCCAAATAATAAGTTTCTTAATTTCTAGTTGTTTAATTTAAAGCCTGCTTGACTGGGAATATTATTATCTGGATGGATAACATTGACCCACCAAATGTTGTCCAAACAAGACCCCAAACACTTACTCAAAGACAAACAACAAAATTTGTTGTTAACACCAACCAAACACCTACTCCTTCCCTTCCCCACCACCAACAAAATTTTTCTATTTTCAAAATGTGACGAACTTGTTGGTTGCTACCTCTGAAAATGGACACAAATTTTTTGCGGGAACATAATTTTGATATTTGCGGGACACAGAATATTGGTCGCTATGAAACCCACCCGTCAACCTTGCACACATGACTTGGTAGTTGTTTCCATGCAATCATTTGCTCGTCACGGTATTTTGTATTTTGATTCCATGTTATATTGCAATATATAGCAGTTTCTGGTCGCAGACCAAAAAAATTTGCTCGTCAGGATTACTTTATGGGTCAGATTTATGCACGTACCATAATGTGCTCATTGCAATATAGTATTAAATGAAAATATGCCCCAAAAAGGCAATCAAGAGCCAATAACATCAGCTTTTCCTTTCAATTCCTCATTTTTTAATTATTTTTATCTTTGATACCAACAACGTCGAATTAATTAAAATGGTTTGAAAGCTGGGCCATAATATTGATGAAATTCTATTACGGGGAAAAATAACGCGCTCCAGTTCCATAGGCCATAACTCCTGCAGTAAATAATTGAGGATTTCAGATTTATCCTTGTTGGACTACTTCTCTAGACTTTAGTTTTCCATTTATGGGAGTAATATCTTTCGATAAAAATTCAACTACACGACCTTTTCTGTTTTGGGGGTCAAAAGTCCATGACACTTTTGAACAACTCCCTAAACAAAACAAAGTATTCCAAGTAAAATTCCACCTAATTGCTTTGAAGCCAGTCATAAATGCATACACGGCTGGTAAAGGCTGCTATAATTCTAATTACACTAAACTACATTGATCGTTTCTTACCATTGTAAAAACATATTCAACAATTGCTGCAGTTTTTTTTTTTTTTCGAAAGCAAAATATATTGTTAAATGATATAAATAGGAAGGAGGGAACCGTGGGCCACAATTTTAAGTTCCCTTTCGCATTTGGGCCGCACAGGGGCAGTCCCTCCCTGCGGGGTTGTTCGGTCATTAATCTACGTACGTATCAGGAAAAAAATATCCTTCGCTGATATTTTAAGGAAGAGGATAATTTTCATTTCACATTTAATAGATTATTTTAACCATGACGTACGAAGAAGGGAGAAAAAAAGGCTGCTGTTAGTAATTTTCTGGAGGGGATTTGGCTCATATAACTGACGTGGCAAAAATTGATTGGTTGTCCGGGGGGGTGATGATTGCCAACCCTCCTCCCCTGGGATAAAAGTGCTAAACTACCAATGGCCGTGTCTTAGTCTTTTTCAACAAAGTAGGCCAATAATTGTTGGCTACCCCACGGCTATGTACACAAAGATACACATCTCACTATTGGTTCATGGGTTTTTTCCATTTTCTTTTTTGATCGAAGGTTCATGGGTTTAAGGGCAACCAAGTTTTTTTTTTTCGAAGGCAACCAAGTTTTTATGAACTCAATGTTCACGTTTATTAAATATCAAACATTTTTATTCATATCATTTTTTAAGATTTTTTTTTTGGCCATTACACCAGGCCACCAAATCCCACATTGGTAATTTGGGGAAGTTTATTCTTTTGAGTAACGAATAAATCATGTTAATAGTAATTACATTAATTTTTATTTTAATAATATTTATATCCTAGAATCTTTAGTTTTTGATACAATCATAAATCTTTTATTTTAAAAGAAGAACACGGTTGAAATTTTTTTTTTTCCACAAACTACTTTTTGTTGTATAATATGCCTGAAAATCCAAATCCTAAAATCCAAAAATTCTCATCGATATGGTGCGAACGTTTTTATAATGCCAGTCCTTTAATAAATGTATTACTCACAGGTTCCTTCCTTCTGAATGTGATTGGATAGTAAAAAAATTGTGTTTGAAAACTTTGTCAACACATTTTTTTTTTAATGAACAGAAATGTGAATGGATACATAAAGTTGACCGGATTCGGACAAAGCTTTCAGACGTGCAAAGCCCGCACCTTGCAAGACAGCGCAACTTGTTCCTTAATTAGTGGCAGCAGTACAAAATCAACCCAAAAAAAATCATTAAATCAAGAACAAACAAGATACTATTATTACTAGTACTATCACCAGAAATTTTAGACGCGGCATTTTCACTTATTAACGCAGATTATTTTCCAGTTCTTTCTTACCTTTTGGGGCGTTATCTCTCAATTTTTAGTACCCAAAACAGGAAATAAGCATTGACTATGGTCCTGCTCTATTATTAAAAACCGCCATCCTAGTATGGCAAGAAAAACAACATAACACTCTCTCTTCTCCCTTCTCTCCTCTCTCTGCTTTCTTTTCTATTAAATTCTCTCTTCTTCTGTGTTGAAGTGAAACCGTGTTTTGTTTTTATTAATTTTGGAAGTCTCTGCCTGCTTCCCTGCACCTTGCAACCCGCTGCCTGCCATTACTACATACATGAACACTAGTAGCTCTATATATTAAAAAAATCTTCTCTTGATCCAAAGTTTATGTTCCCATTGACGCACGTTCTCATTTAATCCTGCTGCAGTTTTCATTTGGGCCATACAAGCCCCCTTCCCCTCTGTGTTTTGCTCTTTCTCTCCTCTGTTTTGTCTGTCTCAGTATAGGACAAGCAACATGAGGGTGATGGTATTATTCAGCCTGGCTTTGTGGGTTTTGTTTGGTGGTGTGGCGGTTATGGCAGCAGGTGACAGTAGCAGTTCCACGAAGCAGCTTGATCACACACCAACCTGGGCCGTTGCCGGTGTTTGCGGTGTTATCATCCTCATTTCTATTGGCCTTGAAAAGATTCTTCACAGAGTTGGATTGGTAGGTCTCTGCTTTTCTTGAGTCTGCTTGTGTGTGTATAACTGCTTAAAGTTTTTGTCTTCAATGCCCCTGCTTTGCCTTTTATCCGTTTCTTGTGGTTTTAACTGTTCTGGGTTTTAATAGATCACTAAATCTCCAGACTTCAGTTTAGTTGTGCAATAAATCTTTGTTCTTTTCATCCACTCCGGGGACACATAAAGTTTCTATTTAGTGGTGTGTATTTAATAATTGGGTAGAAAAATTCCTGTAGCCGGAAATTTTCTTCATGTTGTTTACTCGGCTTGGCTATGGGGCGTTCCTAATTTTCCATGTTCTTGACTTGTTGGATTTTCAATTCAGTGGTTTACGGAGAGGCACAAGAAAGCTTTGTTTGAGGCCTTGGAGAAGGTTAAAGCTGGTAAGAGCGAAGTCCATGATTGCTTATGATAGTGTCTGATGAGATTTAAATTTTTGTTATGAAAATAGTCAATCATGACAATGATTCTCCTTGCAACATAATGAACACTTTTTAACAATTTGTTTGACTTCTTCTTTGTGTAAAGTTTTTCTCTTCCCGCGTTAGTGGGTGCTTCAATACTGATGCCAGCCTAACCTTGATAAAATTGCTGCAGAGCTTATGATTCTGGGCTTCATTTCACTGCTCCTGACTTTTGGGCAGACTTACATTGCCAAAATATGTATTCCCACAAAAGTTGGAGACAGTATGTTGCCATGTCGGGAAGTGAATAAGAAAACCGATAGTTCTGGCGAGGAACATCGTCGGAGACTACTGTGGTTTGATCATAGAATTTTAGCAGGTGCTGAGTCTGGTACAAAATGCAAGGAGGTTAGTGCTTATACTGCCAATTTTGTCCTTTGCTTCTTCAGTCTTCAACTTCTGATGAACTTGCAGAAGAGAAGCGATCAAGTCGTACTACTTTTCATAAAATGTTGGATATGGATTGGAATGTGGGTCAGGACAATCTATTATGCGGATACTTTATTGCAACATGACTAAACAAACATTTCTGAATTATGTCTTTTTTGCTAGTGGATGCCAGAAAAGCCTACTTCAAAATATACTAAATTGAATGCTTTTTCAGTTTTACAATTAGTTTCAGCCAACCACAATGCACTATTTATTTGTTCGTTTCTGAGGGATGCAATATTTGACCTGCATGCTTTTTGGTACATGTTTAGGATTACAATATTGAATTTAAGAATCCAAGGAAACATAATAAGATGTTGGTGTTTGGTTGACATAATTGACAAACACCAAATCATTTCTTTGGATGTCTCTAATGGGGACCTGGAATGATTACAGGTGACAGAAGGAATTGCGCACAAATAAAATTCAAAAGAAACTGTTTGTTTTGGTTTTACATCACAGTTATTTGTGTCGCTGTTAAACTTCCTAAACAAAATTGCACAGACTTGCATAGGTTTCCTACAAGAATCCAATGCCTTAAACTACGGTTCGAGTTTAGTTATCGTTTTTCTTTTCCTAAACTTTTGATGGTCTATTGCTTTCAGTTTGCATAAATGTATGTAAGGTCAAGGAATTAATTTGTTCAGTCTGCTTGTATTGTGTCCTGTGATTCGGACATTTATTAGGGTCTGGATATTCATCTCCATTTCCTGTTATGCAGAACTGATATCCCATCTGATTCTTTTTTGCAGGGCAAGGAACCGCTGATTTCTGTTGATGCATTGCATCAACTACATATCCTCATATTCTTTCTAGCATTCTTTCATGTGTTATTCAGTGTTGTCACAATGACACTCGGTAGACTAAAGGTATGAGATGTTCTTAGTTTCTTTGTTGCTATATGTTATGGCCTTTATCAAACACAATAGCTGGAGAGGATATGTCCATAGTAGTGAATTGGAAAGAAGCCCTCTTTCTATCCAGATCAATCATGTTGACCATCTAGGTGTCCTAATGGTTAGAATTTAATGTTTGTCTGTGTTGAATGAGGCTCTCTCTTAGAAGTCATTTCTTAACTCTTAGAAATGTTCTGTTTGGATAGAATCTGTCATTTGCAAACTGTGTGTCTGATTTTAACTTAGAGTGAAAAAATGACCTTTTAAGTCATTGGTAAAAATGATACTTATGACTAAAGTCAGAAGTAATGTTTCATAAATCATTCCATTATGGAGCCTTACTAACATTGAGTTTACCTTCTCCAGTCTCGGCGCTGGAAAGCTTGGGAGCTGGAGACTTTGTCACATGATTATGAATTTTCAAACGGTATGGAATGCTAAACTCCGCATTCTCTCTTGGACATTTTAAAACATTTTTGAACTGTCAAAGATGCTTTTTTGAGTTCAGTTTTCTTAATGTCTCTACTTTCAACTTGGATAACTGAAACGGGTTCATTTGATGCACAGATCCTTCAAGATTCAGGCTTACTCACGAGACATCCTTCGTGAGGGCACACACCAGTTTCTGGACAAGAATCCCGGTCTTCTTCTACATTGTAAGAAATGCATAACTTGTGCATTATATAATGATTTTTGTTTTTTTGGTAAGACAGAACAGTTTATGAGGTGTTTCTTTCTAGTACTAATGTATAAATGGACTTTTTAATCATAACCCAAGAAGCCGTTATTGTAAACAGTAGACAAATGTAAGGGAAGAATTTGATGTAGGGGTCGGATTTCATCTTATGGTGACAAAAATTCAACACACAAAGAACCAAGATTATACCTTATGATCATATACATGTGTGGCAGAAGTTTGGATTGGATATACTCTTCTACTGTGGCATGAGGAGTAAAATGATGAAACTAAAGCTTGCTGCTGTGTATATTAAATTTCCTTCAGTGTTGTATTATATGGTCCAATCCTAAATACATATATATCTGCTGCAGGGTTGTTTCTTTCGACAATTTTTCAGGTCTGTTGGCAAGGCCGACTACTTAACCCTGCGCAATGGTTTCATCACTGTGAGTCTAACACTGAAAAGTCTTCTTGTTCAATGTTTCTCGCGTCATTCTCTTTTTTGAAACTGTTATTTATTCAGGTCCATTTAGCTCCTGGAAGTAAGTTCAACTTTCAAAAATACATTAAGAGGTCATTAGAGGATGATTTCAAGATAGTTGTTGGGGTCAGGTATGATAAATTCTGTTTGTTGAACATCTTACCACTATGCTATACTCTTTGATTCCTGCAGCTATACCTGCATTAATCACTCTTAAATTTTATCGATGTGTTCATTTAATTTCATGTTATTGGCAGTCCTATTTTGTGGGCGTCCTTCGTTGTCTTCCTGCTTCTAAATGTTCATGGTAAGCATCCTTTTCCTCTGTACTGCTCCAGACCCAACAAAAACTTGCAATATGAATTTTGTAGATCTTTATTGTTTCCAATACACTGTTTCCCTTTAGGTTGGCAAGCAATATTCTGGGCTTCCATGATACCTATACTGGTAAGAAATCTGTCCCTATTTACTAATTTGGAATATGTGACTAAATCCAATGATCTAACTTTTAGAATGACTGCAGATAATTTTAGCTGTTGGAACGAAACTTCAAGCCATTTTGACAAAAATGGCTCTTGAAATTTCTGAAAGACATGCAGTAGTTCAAGGGATGCCCCTTGTGCAAGGGTCGGACAAGTACTTTTGGTTTAATAATCCTCAGTTACTCCTCCATCTTATCCATTTTGCTCTGTTTCAGGTATTGGCCAACCACCTATTTCTTACTTTATGATAGCCATGTTTTAACGGAGAATTAGACATCTTGTAGTTAACTGTTTAAGCTATTGCTTTGCGCCAGACATTTCAAAATTGTTGTGTCATTCAGTTATTATGTATTTAACCATTTTCTGCAATTTTTCCCTCATGCAGAATGCATTCCAGATAACATATTTCTTGTGGATATGGGTACTATTTCAGCCACTCTGTTATTCCATACCTTTTACCTTCTTCCTTATTATTGTAAACTTTTATCCTTATTTCGCAACTTCGTTTATTTGCAGTATGAATTCGGTTTGAAATCTTGCTTCCATGCTAATCTGAAGCTTGTGGCCATCAAAGTTTCTTTGGGGTAAGCTTTTTATGCTTTTGCCACTAATAGAAAGGCAACCCTGACAAGCTAGATTAGTGAAAATTTTCACGGAGGATGCCATGATCAAGAGTTGGTTATTTAGTCACGATTAGAGTCACTAGAGTTAGGGAGAAAGTCTAAAGGCGGGGGCAAGGGCATGACTGATCAGTTCAATTTGATAGTGACTAGTTTTAAGCTTGGATGTTTTCCATAATCTGATAGATATAGTGTGGTAACATGCTTGATTCACTTTTCCTGGGTGACTTGTAGGATTGGGGCCCTACTTCTGTGCAGTTACATCACACTTCCACTGTACGCCCTTGTAACTCAGGTAAATTCTTTTTTCACTCTTACACTTGGAGGTTGATAGTTCTCTCAGTCATTCTCCATAGAGATTATTCTTGTATAGTTGAATATGACCTCAGCTTACCTTGTTTGATATCTGTTTATGCCCCTACATTACTTGACGATGATTGCTACTGTTGGATAATCTCAGATGGGTTCACGTATGAAGAAATCAGTCTTTGATGATCAAACATCAAAGGCCCTTAAGAAGTGGCATATGGCTGTGAAAAAGAGGCATGCAAAAGGAGGAAAATCTCCCACTCGAACATTAGGTGAAAGTGTGAGCCCATCACCCTCAACACTTTCTTCAACGCACACACTTCACCGTTTCAAGACTACTGGCCACTCCACACGCTCATCATATACCTATGACGATCAAGAACTTTCTGACATGGAAGCCGAGCCATTATCGCCCCCTTCATCTACAACAGCCAACTTGATTATAAGAGCAGACCATGATGATCAAGAAACTGAGATGGTTGAAACCCACCTTGACCTTGAGGAAACCATCACTAATGAAGATGACTTCTCTTTTGTCAAGCCCGCCCCAGTAAAAGAGCCATAGTTAAATTTGGTGGTGGCAGCTCTTTCTCAGGGCAATATAAAGAAACAAAAACAATCTGTACATGTATTTTTTTTAGCTTGCGAAATTAGCTAGAAATAGAGCAATTATTTTGTACATCTTATGGCTGGTTTTGTAGATTAGAAGCTGTTCAAGTCCAGTTTTGTCCTTGAGCTCGCTCAAATGTTGCTTAATAATCCAAAGCCTATCTGGGTTTCGATGCTAAGTTAATGTAGTTGGTCATGAACAGGTTGTTTCCTTCCCCATTTTGCACAATTGAAACTACCCACTTTCTCTTTGGTCACTAGAAAGATCTGAATCCAAAAGCATGATATAGACTTTTTTGACTTTCCAGCACGCAAACAGACTACTTTTTAGCCAGTTCATTGCTTCAATTCATTTGAGTGGATTCCCCTATTTTCCAATCCTATCCTTTTGTGGCAGTGACCTCGTGTCATGTCCACCCTATAAAGCATCTTGTATCCTATCTAGTATCTATCTACTCTATAAAGAACTCAAAAAGTGTTTGGACATAATACCAGTCTGCATTTTGTTGCCATCCTATGTTGATGTCAAATTTGCTGTGAAGCTGGTGCAGACATAACAATGGAATAATAGGAAATGACTTCCTTCCACTGGAGGGTACGAGAAATCATATGCTAGTACTCTGTGTCACGACACTCACAATTCACACACGATTACCAGTTGAGGTCTTTTCTAACAGTCTGTATTTTAATTTAAGAATTTTTAAAATAAGAAAGAAGATAAGGTACTTTCTGACTTGTTGTCAATAGAAGATGTGTTCTTGCGTGCCCATATCTCGTTATGATATTCCATTTTGATTAAAGAGTACTGGTCTTGTATGCAGTAAGTGACAAAAGAATATTTACAATAATGTTCTGGTGCTTTCTTTTATTCTTCATTCATGATTGCTTGGTGGCAAAAGAATGACAAGGAAAAGTGTTGGTTTTATGCACAATGTGCTAGCAGGGCTTTGTACAGTAGCAATTGGATGGCATGTGAATGTTCTAAAAGGAGAAGAGAGCCCTACTTTTCAAGACATTGCACATGTTTAATAACTAGAGCTCATATATTACTTGGCAAACTTTTAGATGGGTTGCTTTGCTTGGCGTCCAGTTGTCAACTCCCAATTCAATAACAGTGTGTTGTTGAAGAAAAAAAAGGAAGTCAAATAGTATATTATTTCTGCGATTTCTTGGTCTTCCTTGGACCTAATAAAAAAAATTGAAATTCATGCACCAAAGCAGCAAAAATTCTGCAATTCGATATTCATCCTAAGCTACAATCGGACTGACTCACTGAGATGAAATCAGAAAGAAAATAAGACCAAGAAATCGGTTAATAATTCAATGCAAGTTGAGGGGAAGTCAATTCATTTGCGGTCCATTGGTCCCATGACAGTTTTGTTTATGCCCAACTTTCTACCCAAAATATCTCAAATGAGATTTACCCTTATCCATAGAACTTGCATAAGAGTTACATGCTTCCATCCTCATATACCTTCACCGTCATGCCAAATATTTATTTATTTTGATCGAGGTTTGATTTTCTGGATTTAGAGTTTGAGGAATGGTTTTCTAAGATTTTGCAATTAAAAATTTGTTGTTTACTATCTAAATATAAAATTAAGAAACAAATATTGTGAAAAGAAATTGTCCTCTACTATCTAAATATAAAATTAAGAAGACAATAACTATCACACATGGAAAAGAAAAACATATATGTGAAATAGAATGAATGATTGTTTTGACAGAGTTATTAGATATAATATAACGCTTAACATTCTCTTTCTTTTTTTCAAATATCAACATATTTGTAGTTTAGACTCAAAGTATATCATTTGTCACAATATTTTTACAACCTATAAAGACATGGTAGGTTAAGTCATGCACCATATCTTATTCTATAAATCATCTTTCACAATTATGTAGATTTGTCGATTTTATATATTTTAAGAACCAGAGTTAAAGTTAAATATTAGGGAAGAAACTATGTGAATATAAACTACTTTTTTTAGAATTTTGATGAAATATTGGAAAATACTAAAATATTAGCTAAGGAATTTTATACACAACTCCTAATATTATGATACCAGTTGCAGCTCACTTCATATTACCAAGTGATAGAATGAAAAAAAAATAATATGTTTATTGTTAATATTGAAGTTGGGTGGGTGGGAAGGTTGAGTTATTTTCTCCAAATTAGGCTCAGGAAGAATAATTTAGCAATTTAACAATGGTGAATAAGACATTATTAATTAGATACCAAAGTCTTACAATTTGAATCTTGATGGCAAGTTATGTTGGTCCAAATCATGTATACTTCAGTCATCTATCCCTTGGAAAAATTTTGCTTGGCTAGTAGTAGCTTAATGACAAAAGTTTATAGATTTGGGTTTGCATTGTTTGTTGATTATGATTGATACATAAAATTTTTGTTGAGCCACTAAATAACTATAACTTTAAAAAAAAATATACATTGTTGAGTGTTGACATATTTGATTGACCTTATGTTATGTTTTGTTGTGATTGAGAAGAACAACAAATATTCCAATTATTCTAATTGGGGTTTGGATCAAAAACTATAAAATTATTAATCATCAAGTTTTTAGATGCAGTCTGGTATTAGAAATTTTACTTTCTCTCTAAAATCACCCTCCCGAAAAATGATTAAATGATTCATGGAAGGATTATTTTTTTGGGGGCAGAGCTTTTTATATTTGGTTAAAAATATTTATTTTATTTTTTATTTGTCCACTTTAAAAACATTAAAAAAAATTGTGATATAATAAAATAACGGATTAATCACATTTTTTTATCATGAGGACTAACCACATTTTTAGTCGATTTTAAAATGTAAACATAGACTAATCACATTTTTCGTTCCTATGCTTGCCGTTTATGACACTTTTCATCGTTTTGTTACAAAACGCATATATTACATCCCAGTGTTAAATTTCGGGGATATTTTTTATTTTGTCTCATAATTTCTCCACTGAAAATATTGATGTGTGATTTTTTTAATTAACACTGGACATTTGGGACCCACATCAAACCAAACCTCCCCAATCACAACCAATTTTTTAACTCATGTGTGAATTTTTTTAAACTGATGTGTGGTGATTAGTTAATAAAATAACATATTTATAGAAGCTGGGAATGTAACTCGAATCACCCTCAAAAAGTTGATAAAATATACTGAAATTTTAATCTTCCAAAAAGCCTTTAGGTATTTTTCTTATACCAAATACAAATGTAAAAGATTTTGTTGTTAAATTTGCTGACTATGGCCCACCATCCATATCAAATTATTAATTGGAAAGTAAAAGAAATATTGAACGACCCGATATTAGAAATCAACCTGGAGAGACAAATACCTGAATCCATCCGACTTCAAACTTTCTTTCAGTCAAACCTCACCAATTAGGATGGTTAAAATTGTTTGAGTGGGTGGGATGATCATCCAAAAAACATGAAGAGAAGATTCTTTTTATGCGAAGAATGTAGAACCAACCCAAAATTTACTCTTTTTTTTTTTTTCTCTTGTTCCCACTTAAAGAATTTGTCATCTTGCTGCTGATTCTTATAAGCATTTTTATTACGTGGGTAGTAATTTAGGCATATATACAAGCTCACAAATTTCCAATCTTGGCAAATTAATTTCAGTTTATAGTAATTGCGGGTTGAAGAAACTTTTTCAATGGAAGGAATTATTGTCTTTTTCTATATTGTTTGGAGACGCAAAGTCTAATGTCAAACAAATTATCAGCCAACTTGTTCTAAGTAGGGGGATCATCTATCAATTTAGCTAGTAGGCATTCGATTATTAATGATACGAGGTACATTCTTACTCATCAACTATACAAACTAATGATCCTAAGTCTCAAGTCAATAATCAAATGGATAAAGAAAAACAGTGTGTAATACAAAGATAAACTATGGTAAGATAGATCAATGTGGAGTTGGTCCAAGTGGTACGGCACTTGATTCCGCCTAAATGAGATCTCGGTTTTGAATCCTCGTATACGCAGAAAATTCCTATTGTGAGACTCACCCACCATTCTCAAGTGCACAACCCGGGTCGAATCCGGATTAGTCGGGGCAAAACTCCGAATACCGCATGGAAAAAAAAAAAACTAAGATAAGATAGAATTACACATCGATTATTTGTATCAAAATGATCACTAGGACATAGGGGAATTACTTGTGGGTATGTATACCAATTCGGTATCATTCATTTATTTCTTTCTGCCAGCCTGGTGGGTATAACTCTAAAATCTAATTAAAGTACCTACCTTTCTACTAGTAGTAGTCCTTGCTACAAAGATTGTAGACTACTTTTGCTGATCATTTTTCACTTATCCACTCCTTTTGAGTCTTGAAACTGAAACTGCCTACCTAATCTTAAAAAACCCACTTGGAAGTTGGAAGACCCACTTTCCTGTCCTATAAAAACACACTTCTTTCTTTCTTCCACACACACACCATCTCCAAGAAAGAAAACCCCAAACCCAAAGCTTCCACAAACTGCTGCTATAGCTATAATATAATCACCTCCTCTAAACTTCCACAACTTTATATTACTCTAAAAACAAGTCATGCCTCGCTCTCTCAGATTTCTCTCAGCCTCCGCGGTGGTGGCAGAGCCACCGGCCGAGTTGATTAAGATGGAGTCGGACTTGGTGGTCATATTAGCCGCCATGTTATGCGCATTGATATGCGTGGTGGGTCTGGTAGCCGTGGCACGCTGCGCCTGGCTCCGCCGCAGCAACACCAGTGGCGCCGGCGCTGCTGCTCGGCCTCCGCCCCAAGCCAACAAGGGCATCAAGAAGAAGAACCTCGAGTTGCTGCCCAAGTTCATGTACGGCACCGCCGCCACCACCGGCACAGGCAAGGAGGGTTCTAAAGGGTTTACGTGGACGGAGTGTGCGATTTGCTTGGCGGAGTTTGTTGAGGGAGAGGAGGTCAGGGTTTTGCCTCAGTGTGGGCATGGGTTCCATGTTGGGTGCATAGACATGTGGCTCGGGTCCCACTCTTCATGCCCTTCTTGCCGTCAGATCTTGGTGGTGGCCAGGTGTCAGAAGTGTGGCCAGCTCCGTGACATGTCCCCTTCCTCCTCCTCCTCCTCATGTGGTGGAGCAGCAGCAGCTTCCACTAGGGTACAACTGAAAGTTGAAGATAGTACAAGTAGTAATGCCAGTACTACTCAAAATGCTACCTTCTTGCCTTGACCAAATACTAACTCTAGAAAATGGCTGAGTTTTCTTCCTTCCTCAGTGGCTCATTGTTTGTATTTATGTCGCGGGATTAACAGAGTAATATGTTTTCCGGGCTGGCAGTCGAAATAACTGCTGGATGAGCTACCTTGTACTTAGCAAATTCACTGTAGATTGTAATGAGAAGTCAAAAGAATTTTACTCAAATTTTCAAGCCATATGTCTTCCATTTAAGCACTATATTCATGCACAAATGGCACAAAGAGAAAAGAATACCAGTTCCCATATCCAAAATTGAAAACTGGAAAACCAGTCCTATGTTTATTTTGGGTTCCATTTACTTCATTCTCCTAATGTGAAAGGCTTTTTTGACGAACTAATGTGAAAAGACTGGAAAATTTTATTTGATTCCCACTTGACACTTTGGCGCACTTTATCATCATAAATCAACAGTAATCGGCAATAATTCAGCATGTGCAAATTTTTATTATCCAGTATCCATATTCCCTACTCATCACAAAGACCCAACTTTACTCTTTAGCTTATTGATTCCTCTTCATCCAACTTATCTAGCAGTCATGCGTCTTATCTTCCAACTTATATGCTTTAAAGTTTCCCCTTTGTTGAGGCAATTCAGGGACGCGAAAATACAACTAGATGCCTGTGCAAAGAAGGAAAACCGGAAAGCAGATAGATAGATGCCTTTCCCTCTAGTGAATCTAAGTGCTCTATATTCCCCCACTTCCAAACCTGGCTGCTCTTTATCCCGCAGAAAGCACACGATCTCCTTTTCACTTTCATATGGCCCAGTTCAGGGTCCACCTGGAAATCCGAGGTTATCCTACCCAAAAAAAATCTAGTAAAAATCTAGATTCACCACATAAAGAAGTTAATATCAGTGTTACTTTGATGTTTTTTATTTGGAAAAAGTGTTTATTATGATGTTGATGTTTCTAATAAACAAGAATAATAACGCACTCAAAGCACAAAACAACAGCCCGCAAAGTGAATATAGTAATCCAAAAGACGCACTTTCACAACTTCGCCCCCTCCACCATGCAATGTACGCCCTTGCAGTCATTTGCGACCCAATTTAGTGCGTTCTAGCCAGACTTACCCAACTTTATCTAAACCCCAACAAATCCCAGGGAGCCATCTCCTTATGCAACTACCTCTTCACTACCTCTTCTCTTGTGGGTGCCAACCCATCCTCGTTTAAGTACAAGAAAGTTAAAAAGTTAAAAAAATACCGCTCCACATCAAATCCTGCCTACTCAAGGACTGATTAATATTAACGATCCACACAACTTGGTTTGTTCCCAAGTCCTGTATGGTCAAAAATATCAACTTGACCAACCATTTTATACGGTGGATATACAGGTCAAAAATATCCAGTATGCAATGCCAGTGAAAAGTAATTATGCAAATGTGGTCTTGTACAGAAAGGCACGTTCTTCCATCTCTTTAATTGATCATATCTTTTACAAAATCTCACCTGTATTTTGTGAAAGCAATACATAAAACATACCTAAAGTTCTGCCTATTTCAATAATTACTCGTGATCAAGCACAAGACTTTGGCTTTGGTTGGACTGAAAACCTAAGTGAGATAGAAAACTTCTGGAAGCTCATCTTTTTACCTCGTCCCAAGACGACCAAGGAACATTACCATCCCTGAATCAGTAATATCAATCAAAATCTTCTTCATCATCACTACCACCCCCAAACATGGTAGCCATTTTCATGGCCAGCTGTGCAGCCATTTCCCTCCTTTGAAAATCGGGCATAAACCTCAAACTGTTACGCACATTCCCTATCTCAGACATCAACTGCTCTAAATCCTCAAAGTCAAATGGTGCAACCTCGGCTGGCTCTACGGTTTTCTCAGATTGTCCAACACTAGGATTCACTCTCTTCTCGTCCTGCACGTCTGCCATTGACGTTGAGGCCTGTAGCTCTGCTTCATCAAGCTGTTCTCGGGTTTTGTGATTATGTTCCATGATATGATTGTCATGAATGCCTGAACTACTGCTCTCTGGAATGACATTAACACCATCTGAAGAAATCCATCCCCCATATGTGTCATCCCACGGTTCAGCTGAAGCAGCAGATAGCACTTCATACTCGAGCTCATATTCAGATTCTTCTTCCGACAACTCTGCACGATGCGCAAACCTATTTAGCATTCAAATCAGAAATTATAAATATATACTAACTGATGAGAACAACAATGACCTTCATTATCAGGTAATGATGGTTCGGGTATCTTGTTGCCAGATTTTAGGATCATCCCAGGCCACATATGAGCAGAAAGAGCACCATAAAGACGTTCAACTCCTTGTGAATCGCCTTCAACTGATAAACCTGTCAAGAACAGCCTAATCATTCAGTGGGCGCCGACAATGATGCATAAACAACCTATTACCTCGATTGTCACAAGTTGATTTTGTATGTGGTCTGTTTTTATTTCTCTTGTCATCCATATACAGTTAAATTGTAATCCATCACTGTGACAATAATAACCTGTTGTGCTCTTTCACCAACATTGACGGATGGGTTTCAAAAAAAGATTTTTCCCACTGTTTAGTCTCCAACCTCAATAACATGTGTGAGATAAGTTTGTCCCTCTAGAATAATATAAAGTCCAATTCTATTTCTAAAAGGGTTAAATAAAGGCACTGAAAGCTTTCTGATTGTAAAAGGACAAATAAAATAAACAGGCATCAGCTTATATGCAGCTGCACAGTCCGATATATGCATATACACATTTGAGGAATCAAATAATTGCTGGTAAGCGAAATACCTAAACAGAAAATGTGATTTTGCACAAATTCAAACAGCGGTGTCCATAACAGTCGAAGCAGATTGAATTTGGCTCATAATGTTATGGTGCTAAACCCTTTAACGAATCCAACAACAATGATGCATGCATTTCATGTTAATCCCACACACAGATCAGATCATAGAAACAAAAAAGTACCATAAATTTCTAAACTTTAAAGCAAGCAAGCAAAATTCTACACAACACAATCACACAGTTATCGTGCAAAAGTAGAATTTACTCTCACATTTGTCAAAATCGGCATTGGAAGCGCAAGCTTCAATGTACTCGATCCCATGCTCACTACACCACTCAATACACGCCCTCTTGATCTCTAACGAAGATTCCTCCTCCTCCTCCTCCTCCTCCTCCTCCTCCTCCACTTCCTCCTCGTCATTTCCCTGTAACAAACTACTCCCTTCCGTTTCAGAAATCCCAAACTCGGGACCACTAAACCCCTCCTCACACTTCATCCGCAACCGTCTCCGGTACTCCGCGTGCACCGGATGCCCCGGGATCCGGTCAACCTTGTTCCCGATACACAGCAGTATCTCGAAATGTGCGATGTCGTTTCGAGACACCCAGTCCTTTAGCGCAACAAGAGACGATAACTGCACCCCAAAAGAAACAAAAGATATTCACATAACCAAAACACAAACAGCACAAAGCTAAACAATTTGGGCGGCTGTAACTAACGTCGCTTATGTCGAACACCATAACTAACGCCGTGAGGCGGTTATAGATTGGGAGGGAAGTTATGGAGAATCCGCCGTCGTGGAGATGCGCCGTCCATACCGAAACGTCAGCTGTGTAGTACTTGGTGTTAATCGTCCACCTGTTCGATTTAATTCCCCAAAACAAAATTATTAAAAGGAACAACAAGAGGAACAACTTTTGTAACTGAAAAAAAAAAAAATTAAGTTAACTGGAGAACGGACCCCTGGGCGAGGACTTGCGATGGGGAATCGGAGGATTCCTCTTCGAAATCTACAGAGAGTAAACCTGGAATGCAAAATTTGGGCGCGAGATTAGAAACTTGAGTGCTGTAATTTGAATCTAGGAAGGAAGCGAGAGAGGTGGAGGGAGAGAGGGGGGGAGAGAGGGCGGTTACGGGAGAGGAGAGTGCGCTTGCCGACGCTGGAGGATCCGATCATGAAGATACCGGGTCGGTTCTCCAAAGATGCCCGATCCGGGGATTGGATTTCTTCACTCATTTTTTTCTTCGTATTTTTTGAGCTCAGTTTAGGTTCTGCTTCGGTACTACTGAGAGAAGAACTGAGAAGCTTGGTTCAGGTTTTGCGATAATCTGCTGCGCCGGTGTTATGGTGAGGTTGTGTTACCACCAACAGTATTTTGCCACGTCGTATATAGATACTAGTATTACTTATGCATGCTTTCGAGTTCTCTCGGTCAAGTCCGTTGGCTAGGGAGATTCAATCCCTTCTGAATTAATATCACAGATCTTTACCCCCTATATTTTTGGACATTTCAATTTGGTCCAAACCAGAGTTGAACCGTTGGTACTTGGTAATTGCCCCATTTCTAAACCAAGATTAAACTAATAAAGCTAGTGTTGGAAACCACTACACCACTATCCAGTCCTGGCCAGTTTCAAATCACTCAGCCTCTTGGTGTAGAACAAATTAATGAATTAATTGAGTGCTTGTCTTCTTAGGAGCTGATCAACAATTTTCTTGTATTTTTTTTTGTTTCCATGGATTTTGCGGGATGTAGTGTTTTCTTTTGCAGTTCTAAGCAAGAATTTATTTGAATATTTAAGGAATTTTGTACATCTATATATAATGACTATAAGCATTACATTCGTGGTTGTATATTACTACCTACAAAGAACAAACATAGTTCAACATGCCACCAAGTCCAACACAAAACCAAAATGAGACAAATTGTTGTTTTTTTTTCCTTACTTTTTGCTTTGATTTCATCCTGAATTTTTAACAGAAAAGATGTTCCTCATCAAAAAAAAAAAAATAACATCTTTCTCGTGAAAAGAACAACATAATGTAAAAACAACATTAACAACTGCCAAGTACTGAAAATTGTTTTAAAGAAAATATAGGATTATGAAAACAAATACAATCTCTAATCTCTAAAGAAAGAACCCAAAAATATCATGTTCTTTGTTTCAGTGGGATGCTTGCTGTCTTGGAGGCTCAAATCATTCTTCTTTGGCAAGTGCACTTGCTCCCACTGCAAAGAACTCACAGATGACTTCAAGGGGCATGCCTTTTGTCTCCGGAACCTTCATGTAAACGAACACCCATGATACCATGCACCCAATGGCGTAGATGCTGAAAACACCAGAAAGGCCAAGGGAGCTGAGCATAACCGGAAGTGAGTAGGTGATCATTATGTTGAAGCACCAGTATGTGAGAGAACATATCGTGATGCAAAGGCCGCGGACGCGGGTTGGGAAGATCTCCGAGCAAAGAATGTTAGGGATCACACCAAACCCCATGACAAAGCAGCTGGTGTAGATCATGACACTGGCGGCCGAGATCATTGCTCTCAGGACTTCGCTTATGTTGAAAGCTCTTCCAAGGATTAAAGCCAGCAGTGACACGACCAAGACCGGAATTGTGAACAGCAATATAGCCCTGCAAGAGGTATATATATATATATATATATATATATATATATATATGTTGTTATGTGTTGAAGAAGTAGACCTGAAATATTAGCTACTATTATTTGCCACCATTTTGTAATATCATATCACAATCTATATATATATATATATATGTATATGTTGTTATGTGTTGAAGAAGTAGAACTGAAATATTACTACTCTGCTATTATTATTTGCCACCATTTTGTAATATCATATCACAATCTATGTTAAACCTTTCAGCTAACTTCAACTTTTGTGGATATGAAAACTACAAATTCTTAATAACTATATCGAACTTGAATAACTATAAAACTAGCGGTTATCCCGAAAAGGTCATTTCACAAGCAATTCTTCAAAAGGAAAACAGTAGGCCCGTTTGGTTAGGTGTAATGGGATGAAATGAAATGGAATGAAATGGATTCTATTCCTAAATTTTAGGCATAAATTCTATTTGATTCCATTCCATTACATCTCATTACACCCAACCAAACGGGCCATAAGTAGCTAAAACACTTTCAGCGCTAGCTAAATTTGGTTTTCGGTTGCCTAGTGTTTATAACTTGTCAAAATGCTTAGCTGCAACAACATTTCGAGGTAAGTGGGATACTTTCGAGATATAACTGGAAAGAAATAGGTTTGAGGGATAATCTGAACTTTCCCCTATTAATCATGTTGGATTTGTATAAAGAAATTGTAATTACAAAAGAACCAAAAAAAGTTATTGAGGAAGAAGAAAGCCAACCTTCTTCCAGCAACATCCATTAGCCTCATAGCAACAGTTATGCAAGGAAGCATCAAGAATGTTGTGAATGTACTAATCAAGAAAGATGCAGAATATGAACTGAGGCCCAGACTTGATAGAAGAACTACAACACCTGCTTGCTCAAGAATCTGAGGAGTGTAGTAAAGGACACCATTTATGCCAGAAATCTGCAGAAAGAAGACAATGAAGCATAAGAATAAGATGTGCTACGAAAGAGTAGGATAGTTACCAGTAAATGACCAATGACGTATGTGCATGAATCTAGACCAGTCTATATCAGAGAAGCCTGGCACCCGGATGTGTGTCAATATTTTACTATCTAATTGTCAATGCCAGCGTAGCTTGACTCCACGCTACTTTCCCTAAAGAAAAAGCATTCATGCTCTATAATAACAGCGCAAAGTACAAAAATTGAGTCTTTTGTGGTTGTTTTGAAGTTCTTAAGATCCTGTGCTGGATTGTACTCAAGGATGAAAAGCATGAAACATGACAGATCATATCAGTATAACAATATAACGACTGTCACTTTGCATGCCTGAATTTGATTAAGGTAATTACCTGTTGAAGAAATTGAAGAGCTATTCCAACAGTCAATGCACGTTTAACTCCTGGTTCCAAAAGATCACTCCAGCTTGGCCCTTTAGCTGCTGTTTCTGATGGACGAATAATTGGTTCTCCATCTGAATTTGGATTTAGTACATCCTTGGAACACACAGCTGTATTGCTAACCACAGCAGTAGCCTGTACCTGTCCCTCTGCAGCAGGCATATCAATTCCGCTGGCAGAAAATACAGATCCTCGCATAGAACCCAACATGCTTCCCCGCCGAGAACCGACATCCTGGTGCAAAAACATCCTCTGCAGCCCTTTCTCCTTTCTTCCATCTTTACCTACCTTCTCAGACATTTTGTATGCCAGCTGCCAACCAGCACCAATTCCCATAACAGCTTCTTCACCAGGAGTTATGAGGCTGCTACTGCCCCTAATCATGCTACCACTGGAGGGATGTGCTATGTCCTTGTCTGCATCATGGTCTCTGTGTTGCAGCAGCGGGCTTCGCAAATTCTCACTGGAACCAGCTCTCGACCCTTCTGGAGAAGAGTCGCAATCCTTTGGGGCCTCTTCATCCCAGTGCTCATTTTTACCGTGGTTTGCTACAACATTCATCAAGCTAGCAGAGTTTGGTAAAATCATACTAGCCATGCTTCCCCCCAAGCCAGGTAGGTTCTCGTGAACACTTCCAAATAGAGTGACAAGAGGATCAACAAAAGGTACATTCTGGCTGGCCATGCTTCCATGACGTGACATCACACTCTGTCCGACAGGTTTCGCAACCAATGACATGCCCTGCTCGGCTCCATACAATTTAACCTGACCATTCTCATTGGTTTGACCAGAGAGCTCATTGGAAGATGCAACAACGTACTCTTCTATGGATGCTTCAGTACTAACACCAAGACCTTCAACTAGCAAGGCCAGTTCACCTGTGGATGAAAGGAGCTTTTAAATTTCAATCAAATCTGCACTACATTAAGTCGGGGGAAAAAAAAAAAATGTGCGACAGTGACCAAACCTGCGACATCCTCCCTGCCACGAAGTCTTTGCAAAACCACTTTAGCCTCATCCATCTTTCCCTTACTCGCGAGCCACCTTGGAGATTCGGGCAGATAAAGGATTGTCAATGCAAGAAAGCACAGAGAAGGAATTGCAAGAATCCCAAGCATCAGCCTCCAGCTTGGTGATTTCATCAACGACATTCCAAATACCATGATATATGAACAGAACATCCCTCCTGAACCCAGGAACTGGGGGAAAGTATTCAATTGGCCCCGAATCTCTGATGGGGCTGTCTCAGATATGTAGAGAGGAACAAGGGTAACAGCAAGGCCAATTCCAAATCCGTCAAGCAGTCTTGCCACTAGTAGAACATAAACATTTGGAGCCCAGAACATGATTACACCACTAAAGAAATAAAACATGGACGACATTATCAGCATTGGCCGGCGTCCAAACATATCCGACACAGGTCCAGAGAATGTTGTGATAATTGTGCCTCCGATTAGTGACATGGATACAATTAGACCTTCTAATGTTGGTTGAGACTCCAACTTGAACTCCTTCTTGATGTAAAGAATGGAACCTGAAAAAAGAACAACATTTTCTTTATCTTTGAGTGATCTGATATGCAGTACCAATAGTTTTCCATTTTCCTTCCTGCATCCTGTCTAGGTCTGGTTTTATCGAAATCAAATTAGAAGGTGCAATTCTTTTTGGCATCACAACATAATTGATCATGTTCATCATCTGATACAACCAAACTAGGAAATCCGAACATGAAAACTAAGAAATAGAGAAAAATCAGGCAAAAGCAAATCTCACAGGAACGAATCAAGAGTAATAGAATCAAATCTTACTAGAAATTAACAAAGGACAACCATAAAGCACATAAATGAATGAATATACCTGCAATGACTGAATTGTCCCATCCTTGTAGCATATTCCCCACTGCAGCAGCAAGGGCCACGAGCACAGCTCCCCTCATTGTTTCAGAATCGGACAACCTACCTTCCTGTGCCTTTTTTGGTAATAGGTTTTTTTGTATCCTTTCTAATATACTTAGTTAACGATCCTTAAAAGTCCTAAGACTGTATCCTGACAAAATCAGAACTAATTAAGGAAACCCTTTTTTTCAGATTAAAAACTGATACTGACCGTGCTTCATAAGAATTTAGAACAGCAAAGCAAATATTAGATTGTCCAAATCAAAGACAAACAAAAACAACAACAACAACTGAATCTGAATCTCAACGTTTAGTTAATGCATGCAAAACCTGAAGCGAAGAAAAGACTGTAGTATATGAAGCAATGCATTTCTAGATTTGGTGTATGTTCTCTTCTGCCCTGAATATATTTCCGACAAGCAAGGAGTGTTGTTGCTATGATTGTACACACGTGGACACATCTGCCAAACTAACGGGAGGAAACCGGTTCCATATCCTGATAGGAAACTAATCATCACCAGACTTAGTTGTTTTTTGTTGGTGCACTACTGAAATGAATATAGTTTGTTTGATTTTATCTCATCAAAGGGAAACGGAAATAATTGAAACAAAAAAATATAGACCGGACTTATGGTGTTTCTATTTTTTAAAGATCACGATTAGACTAGAATTCTTTTTTAAAACGATGTTGTTCTTGCTGGTACTAGCATGACCAAGAAGCAAGTGAAATAAGCCAAAACCTTCCAACGGGCATGAAACTTTATTTTATTAGATCTAGTATCATTATTTTATTTATATTCCATATCAATTTGGAAAATTAAAGACAGGTGTTAGTTTTCTCTCCATCGCTTACTGATTTGATTGAATAATTATCAAGTCTTTTAACTTTAGAAAGGAGAGAGAACCATGACGTTGATTACTTAATACGTGGGTCGTTTGTGTCAATTGTCACGTAGGTAAAATTTGGAATTTTGCATACAAGAAGAAAGTCCATTATGGCAAGTCGCATTTGCTCCTTTTTTTTATAAGATACGGTCTTCCTTTTTTTTTTTTTAACATCACACAGTCTTCAGTCTTCCAACTTATGCACTCCTTGCATGAAAATTAGTTTTATATTACACCACAAGTGAAAAGCATACATATGGCTTGTTTAATAATTTGAACAAAAATAAATGATAGAACTATGAAGAATGTGGTTGAGGAAGGGCTGATGTGTGTGTCAATTGTCAAAGCAATTAGGAGTAAGAATAGCATTGTCGTCTTTACTTCTTTTATGAGTAAATTTTGAAGGAAATATCATGTGGTAAGTTTTTCAGAAAAATTAATCATAACTTTATACTTTGGATAGCGAATATTCTAACCAATACATAAGTGTGGAGAGTATTTAGGATATTACCATTATAGATTTTTTATTTTTTAAAATAATATTTTGTATAAAAAATAAAAATAAATAAAAGGATGACTTGCTAAGCCACTACCAGATTACTATATTTAACATAACTAAATAATTAGACAAATTTTATTCTTTAATGGCCCAAATTTGGTGGAAAATTGTGTATATTATATAGTAGTAATAAATTATAAAAATTCAAGTAACTAAGTAACTTGATGATTGTGTACTGTGATAGCAATTGGAGTTCCAGTTGAATCTTTGTTCTTATTGGTTTGAGAAGTGTTTATTATGTGTCAACAACTGTCAAGTGAAGCACTTGTCAATAGATTAAAATGCAATGTTATTGACAATAACCAAAAAAGAGAAAAGGAAACAAAAACAAACCAAATTAATAAATGAAATGATTCCTCAAAAATCAGTGCTTCAATTTAATTTACTGATTTTTTTTGTTTTGTATCATCAAATAAATAGTTAAAACATTCTAATTGGCAGACAACTAACATATTACAAAATAATACTTCTTTATTTTCGTATGGAAACATGTATGCTGTTATGCTATTTATTAATGCCATGTACATTGCACATACACCCATTTTTGTTAAGCATTTTAGGGAACTTGAACAACTAACCAACATTTGTTTTGTACTTTTCTTAAATAGCCAAATATCAATAACCTGCAATTGTAAATGCCACCCTATTTTCTGTGAATGCTTTCCCAAATTGAATGGTCCCTTATCATAAAAGGAATTTTATTTATTTTGATCACTAACATCTGTATTTTGATAAAAATTGAGTTGGATATATACTCCCCTTCAATGTGTCTGTATAGCAGATAGAAAATTACAAAATTTTATCTATAGAAAACTATGGACTCCTACAATAATTCTTCTCAAGCTTGTAGAAATGGTGTGTCTCCAAATTTTCGAGATGGAGACCACAACTGTAAGTGGACTTTTGAAGAGAATAAGTTGTTCGAAAATGGGATAGCACAATTTGATCCTGGGGATCCAGATTTTTTTGAACAGATTGCAGCTACTTTGCCAAGAAAGACTATTAGGCAAGTTGAAATTCACTTCCAAGCCTTGATTGAAGAAGTTGGGATGATTGAGTCAGGTCTTGTCCCTCTTCCATCCTATAAAGATGATGAAGATAAGGTGTGTAATTCTTCATCTAAGAATAAATCCAACAAATCACAACGAAAGAGAGGAATTCCATGGACTGCACAGGAACATGAGTAAGTAGCACTAGCTAAACTTTTGTTTTTCCTTTATTTCTTTGTACTTATTTCACTCTTTTCTGATGATTAGCTCTCAATTATTAATCTAGTTATCATTATGTCAAAAACATTAGTCATGCTTCTTTTTTACATTCTTGACTTTCAATCCAGTCCTAACTTTTGAAGAGACCTTAGAAAACAATATTTAAGATCTATTCCTAACAATCTTTAATTATTTATTCACCTAATCATATTTTTTAGTTGTTACTACATTAAAAGTTGTTTATTCTTTTGAAGATTCATTCCAAACCTACAAGGGTGAGCATCATAATTTTGGTATCAAATAATTTAGGATCCCAAATTTTCAAAATTTCAACACATACCAATTCCCAGTTCTATTATCATGAATTCCAAATTCCCGCCAAGTAGGATACATAAGCATGAAGTTTTCAATTTGAAATTTGAAGTTTTAAAATATTAAAATATTACAAACAAATAACCATGAAATTAATGTTATACTTTATAAGGCATAAAACTAATTTCAGATTTGGAGATCCAAAATTTTTAAAATCTTTGTCGAGTCCATGCCTAAATTATAATTCGGTACGGACTATATCGAATAAACTTATTTATTTGGACAATTTGAAATTCCCAATCTATTATATTATATTAAAGCAGAGACCTCAACATGGTGAGGACACCTGGCAATTGTGGAGCTGCCACGTGGCAAGCTTCCATTTGTAGTTCTTGGGGGTTTCATTTCACATTGATTACCAACATAATGATGAATTGCAAACATTCCATATATCAACGTTTCTTGCTATTGGGTAATTAAATGGCCACGGCTCATTAATGGCAATTGAAAATGATTTAAAGTTTTACATTTCTTGCACCGTTTAGTGCCCATGCAAATTAAATAGCAATTATAAACCACGAATTAAACTTGGTAATTACGGCAATTGCCAAAACGGTATGTAACGGCCAAATTTTAAAATTTAAAAGCTCTAAAATATAGCAAGTTAAATATAAAATTCAACCGCATTAACTCACGCAATCTATCCCCAACAAGTATAAAAAGCAAGAGAAACACACCATTCCATAATCTCAATTCTCTCTTCTCAAAAATTATGTAAGTCTTCAACCCATATTTTTCGATATCATATTGACTTTAAAAAAAATCTCAAGAATATGTTATGATATCTTAATATCGAAATAAATAAGATATATATGGAAGAAAATAGAAATAATTGAGAACTAAAATTATAAAAAGCAAGAGAAACACACCATTCCATAATCTCAATTCTCTCTTCTCAAAAATTATGTAAGTCTTCAACCCATATTTTTCGATATCATATTGACTTTAAAAAAAATCTCAAGAATATGTTATGATATCTTAATATCGAAATAAATAAGATATATATGGAAGAAAATAGAAATAATTGAGAACTAAAATAAAATTTTAAAAATATATCATGCTGCATAACAAATTAGAAATAATTAATATAAATTCTATGGAATTGAGGTAAAGGTAGTAAATGAAAGGCGCAAATGTAAGTGCGTTACAGAATAATATTATAAAAAAACAATTATCAAAATTTAAAATAGAATCATGTCTTATAGAAAACAAATAAAATTAATTTATATGATTTTTGTATTAAAAAATATTATTTTATGTTAATTATTATAGATGAATAAAAATTTTATGAAAAATTAAAAAATTATATAAGGAATAAAAAAGAATATAAATTCGGATAGAATAATTTCTTAGAGAAAATAAATAAAAATTAATTTATATGATTTTTTTATAAAAAATGTTGAAGTTTAATAATTCAACGGAGTGAAATAAAACATAGTATAAAAAATGACTATAGATAAACCTTTAATTTATATAAAATAGAATTATATAAAAATAATTATATAAAAATATATCCAGAGTGATTATTTTTCATACATATCAGAAAAATTTAAGGTAAAATAATAAAAATAAGTGAATTGTTATGTATAATTACAAAATATGAATAAATAAATTATAAATATAAAAATTACTGTTATTTCCTCTTAAATTTTTTTATAATTTAATTTAATTTATTATTCTTATGCTATAAACAAAATAAAAATTTCATATTATAGGTAACAGAAATATAAATTTATAGAATGAAAGAAAACAATTAAAAACTTAAAATTTATAAACTTTTTATGTAGAAAAAAGGAAAATAAGAGTATATAACTAACATAAATTATTTTATAAAAATTGAATAGCATAATATTTTGATAAAAAAATAAACCGTCTCAAATTTAACTAAAAGAATATAACAATAAATATTAAAACAAATAGAAGTTCAATTTCACAGGATTTACCCGCCATGTAACCTGGAGCAGCTCACTAGGACCATGTGATGAGAATGTTGGTTGGCTCCAGTCAAAATGTATGTATTTAATGTCTTTCACACCTAAATACTATTCTATTTGAAAGAAATTCCAACTTAGGAAAGAAAACTTGAACTAAATTCAATTAATCCACCAAAAGATAAATAAATAATTCCTTTCACCCAAAAATTGTTGCAAATTTGCAGGAAGGAAAATTTTGGAAAATATAAAATTTAGATAAATAAAATAATTTAAAAATAAAGTCATTGCAATTTCTGATTTTAAAAAATCACACATAAAAATAAGTTATATAAAAATATATATGGTAGAGAATAAAAATGACAATTTTAAAAAGTTAATATCTTTACGAAGTTATATTTCCTTTAAGAAACAATGGACAAAAATGCTCCAAATAATATGTTATGACTAAATTTTTGTTGGGAAAACTTAATCGCAAAAAAATTAATTCTATATGGAAAATAAAAATGACAATATTAGAAATTTAATATGTAACAAACTTAATATCTCTACCACACAATTTTAAACATATTAGTATAAAATCTTACACATAATATGAGTAAAATCTTCCGGATAATATTATATATAGTGAAAAATTGGCGTGGTCACCATTAATAACTATTTGAACTCGGATTAATTGGTGCTATAATTTTTTAAGATATCAAATAATCCGTAAATTTATAAATAATTATTAACATTAGAAATTAATCGAAATAGTATAGGCTCTTAGAAAACCCGTGTGTAACACGGCCTAATTCAACCGCGGCTCAAACCCGTGTGTAACACGGGGAGTTGCACTAGTTAAGTACTATTTCAAATCGAGATTGGATTCGGAATTCATGTTTACCCCTAAATGATTTATAAGAGACCTACTACTTTTGGTTTGATATTAAGGTTCCTTTGTTGGTAGATGTATATGGTTTTTTTCCTTCTTTTCTTCTTTTCTTCTTTTTCTCTTTGTAGATGTGTACATCTTTCCACTCTACCTATTCACAGGATTATTCCGGGATTTGGCAAATTAGCAAAAGCAAATGGTAGGAATATTGTGATAGTAATCCTAATTTAAGTTGTCCCTTTTTTACAGGAAAAATAATTAATAATTGAATGGATGTTGTTGGTAAATTTTAGAAAAGATTGAAGGAACTTATTGCCTATATCTATTCATACAGTTAGCAAAGATCTTTTCCTTATGTTTAGAGTAATTAAGTTCAAGTGATCGAACTCCCGGGTGTATGTACTATGGTGCTTTAACTAAACTATAAGTTGTTCAGTCATTACTAATTTGTTATTCATTATGATCTGTGCCTAATCATAAGACATGCCAAGGAGATCCTTATTTGTTTTATTGTGAAGTGGTACTGGTGGTGTGACTTCAAATTTGATAGAAATTGATGAATCACTTTAGATAGAAACAATATTTGACAATTTGTGAGTTGCTTCTAACTGTAAAAAGGAAAAACCATGTTCTCATAAATACAAAATAACTTGAAGTTGGGGTGCATGTTTTAGGTTGATCACCATTCCAAGTTGGTATGACTTTGATTTACAAATGCATCAACAACTGCAAGATTGTATATGAAAACAGTTTCTTCTTCTATAACTTCTGCCCATTAAAAAAAAAAAAAACACAGGTTGTTCTTGAAGGGTTTGGAAACATATGGGAAGGGAGATTGGAGGAGCATATCCAGGAAGTCAGTGGTGACAAGGACTCCAGCCCAAGTTGCAAGCCATGCCCAGAAGTACTTCATTCGTCTCCAAAACTCAACCACCACCCAGAGGAACAACAATGCCTCCTCTACCATTTCATCAGCTTCCATCATCAAGAACAACAAGAACAGCAACTCCACCCCTCCTTCTTCTTCTTCATCAGCTGCAAACATAGGCGAACCCATGGCGGCCACAACCGTGATGACCACAGCATCCCCATCTACCTCCATGCCCACCAATGCTTCCATGTTGGTCTCTACCCAACTCCCCCAACAAAGTACTTTCTCATCAGTTGCAGGTGGTCAAGGAGGCTTTATTGTTACTCCATTCCCGCCTTATATGCCTCCTCGCCAAAACTAGAGGGAAGAGCACTTTGGTATTTTTCGGCTTCAAACATGTTCTTCCATAAGCTATAATTAAAGACGCCCCTGCTACTTTGGTTTTTTTTGTTTATTGGGCTTCATTTTTGGTGTTATATATACATATTCTGATGGGACTACCTTTCAGTCAAAGCCATTTTCTATGAGCTAGGTGAGATTAATAAGCCAGGAATGCCTGTATTTCAACTTAAATTTCTGTTTTGGTCTGTATGTTGCGTTTTATGGGATGTTTTCTTGTTATTGACATTTTATGGAACTTCTCAAATCTTGTTATTGCTAGCATGGGTGAGTATTGATGGCTTCACTAGTTTTTTAAAATCCCAATCATCAAGTAATGAGACTTCTTCATGAACCTAAAGAGGATCGTTTTTTTGGTTGGTATCCAGAGTTTTGCCCCAATTCATTGGGATTCTAGTAGGGTCGCGCATCTGGATATGGTGAATGAGAAGATGATTAATGAAACTAGCAAGTATGTACCCAAAAAAATGAGAGAACAAACTAGCTAGCGCTTCTTTTTCTTTTTTCATTTGCCCCTTCTCTTGATCATTGTCTCTAGACTATAGTGACGACCGGCGTACATACAATGATGGTATATATATGGTGTGGTGTTTTTCACTTTTTTTATATGCTGTAACAACAAATATAAAACAACTAAATCTGCAGGCTCCTTATTAACTGTAAACATGTACCCCAAAAAACCTATTTCGTCCTTTTTCTTAAACTTAAAACCATGATCACGGACCAGTTTAATGCAACAGAGATAGATTAACATCTCTAATTAGGATTTGGGTGTGCATCTTAAACAGGTAACCCATGTCCTTAATGACACAGAAAGAATTTTATGATCCAAGATGTCACCGTTGGGCCGAATGTAACACATTAGTAACTCGCATGTTTCTGGTTAGAAACGGGCCTTAAGCCCAACAACTGTTTTTTTTGTCCGGTTTTGAATTGGACAAAATTACCTTCATAGGGGTTTTAGATTCTTTTATAACAAAACAAAAAAGAGAGGGTTTAAAACTTTTAATAAAAAGATTAAGCTGCAAATGATTAAATGAAGGATTAGTCATTAGTCAATTAAACTACTTTTCCCTGAGAAGGGAAGAGACCCAAGATCAGGAGAAAGACATGGGTTTTCTGTTTTCGAAAGGCTAAACCATTCTAGAGGAAGGAGAAGAAGACCAGAAAGGCGAGACAGTTATGGCGGAAGAACCAATAACCCAACAAACGAGGAGACAAGAAGAGTATAAGGTGGCAGGTGGATACTACAGGCTCTGCGCGGTCAGTGGAATGCTCAGTGCTGGCACCACCCATGTCGCCACCACCCCTCTTGACGTCTTGAAAGTTAACATGCAGGTCCTCCTCTTTAGAACCATTACATAAACATATATGCATGCCTCTTAATTGCATTCTCTAGGTACTTTTCTTCTTTTTTTTCTTCTTTCAGGAATTCTATCAAACAGGCAGGTGTGGTTTGCTTTGTATTTATGTGATGGTGAATGTGGTTGTATATATGGATATTGTAGGTGAACCCCATCAAGTATAATAGCATATACTCTTGTTTTACTACTCTGTTGAGAGAGCAAGGTCCCTCTGCGTTTTGGAGAGGGTGGGCTACCAAGTTCTTTGGGTATGGTGCACAAGGGGGTTGCAGGTTTGGTTTATATGAGTACTTTAAGGGCATCTATTCCAATGTGTTGGTGGATAGCAATAGGAGTACGATTTTCTTTGTTAGTAGTGCTTCTGCTGAAGTCTTTGCCAATCTGGTTCTCTGCCCTTTTGAGGCTGTTAAGGTCAGAGTTCAAGCTCAGCCTCATTTTGCCAAGGGGTTGGCTGATGGGTTTCCTAAAGTTTATGCGTCAGAAGGGATGTTCGGGTAAAGATTCTTTTACCGACATCTCATTTTCTTCTCTATGATTTCTATGGATTTTGCTCTCCCTCATTTGGTTGTTTGTTGCAGCTTCTACAGAGGGCTTGTTCCACTTTGGGGCCGAAACCTACCATGTAAGTTGACGATCGTTGGAAAACTATCATTTTCCAGAAAAATATTGAAGTTTTACATCTTCTATTCCACCTCTTTAAGACATAAGTGAATTTATTCTTTATAGATGTTCTATATACCTGTATTGACACTCTTGAAACTTTATGGACAGTCTGTATGGTTATGTTCTCGACATTCGAGCATTCTGTAGATTTTATATACCGGTTTATTATTCATAGAAGGAAGGAGAACTGCTCAAAAGTTCAACAGCTTGGGGTGACATGTTTAGCTGGATATGCTGCTGGTTCTGTTGGAAGCTTTGTGTCTAACCCTGCTGACAATATTGTTGCTTCTCTTTATAACAAAAAGGCTGATAGCCTCATGCAGGTATCATTTGTGCTTCTGTTAGTATAGTTTTATCTTACTTTCCTCGGACATGTTCTGAAATACTTCTCTCTTGACAAGTAGGCTGTTAGGAAAATTGGCCTAGTCAACTTATTTACAAGAAGCCTTCCTATCAGAATAATGCTTGTTGGACCTGTTGTAACCTTGCAGTGGCTATTCTTCGATACCATCAAAGTTCTATGTGGACTGTAAGTATATCAATGAGCAAATCACCTTTAGCTTCAACTATGAAGTCTTCCGTCTAATTCGATGTAACTGTCTTTTCCTTTTTTACAAAATATCATCCTAACAAATAAACCCAATAATTTGGGGAATAGAGATACTCCTTTGCATGAATTAAACAATGTTAGTCCATTACTTTCGTGCATGTACATCTGCAGGCAGTGAGCTGCTAATGTTTGATCTGGAATTTTAAAAGTATTCAAGTGGCTGCTTGTCAATTGAAGTATAAGATGCACATATAGCAATGTTGGACATTACTCTCTATTGATTCCTTAGTTTTCCCTATACAGACCTTATTTTGTCATGCCTTTAATCTTTGTATTCCTCCTTTTGTTTGCCTGAGATTAAGCACATCCAAAGTTCCCTCTGACCCTGCAACTACATGGGTCTGACTCAGCTAAATGCAGAACGCCTATGATAGTGAACTACTTTGTGTTTAGAACCACATCTTTCTTTATCAAAATGAAACCTACTCATTGTGGCATATTTAGTATTTGACATTTTGATATGTTCCAAAGTTATTATGTTGATGCTTCTATTTGGACATCACTCACGCACTTGTCATATTTTGGTCAACAGAGCGAAGTTTTGGCTCAATGCGCCTTCTGTTCCAATAGTTGTTTTAAACAAATGCATGGTTGAAATCAGTTTACTTAGCCTGCCGTCATAATTGTTGAGATCATGAAGGAAAGCAAAATTAAATTTCTGTGGCATCTTTACTTATAAATTTTTGTTGAACTTTTTCCCCGAGTTACTCTATACACGCTCCTCTTTGGACATCACCATGTGTAATTGTCATACTTTGGTTAACAAAGCAAAGTAGTTTTTGGCTGGATGCGTCTTAGGTTCAAATAATTGCTTTTACCAGCATGCTTGAAATACCGATTCTACTATACAATCGTTGAGACCAAGAACGACAGTAGAATTAAGAAAAAGAAACATGATCTTATTTCCATATTCTGCTTTATTTCTTCTGCTAATGACAATTTTCATTGTGATATCGCAGGCCAACCAGCGGAGAAGTGAGGACTGATGTTGAAATAGAGGAGCAACCTAGGAAATGGAATTAGATACTATTGCTAGTCTGTGTTAATTAATGGAAGGGACAGGCACAGGCACCAAACCTCTTCTGCCTTTGTCTCTTGAACCAAGTGCTTGATATGGCAGTTTTTCTATGCCCTGCCATCATTTTTTGATCCCCCATAAAAGTGGTGTCGGACTACAGATACAGAATTGAGAGTGAACACTCTTTTTCAAAGGTTTTGGCTAGTTTAGTTTGAGCCCCAGTGGGCAACCTTGTAACTCATACCTGTTTGTTAGGAATCTATACATGTATCCAGAGTTTGTGTATATAATAAGTTCAAGATACTGGGGCCTTTCCGAGTGATATGAGTTCTGGTTTCACAAGAGATTTTCATGTTTGATTGCATGACCATATCGTAAGTCTGAATGCGTAGACTCATCGAACACTTGATGCATTAGCACCCAGGCCTAGTCATGGACAGGAAGTGAAGTTTTCTAGAATCAGGCAAACGGGATTGAAAAACTATGCCAACTGCCACTTCTTCAGTTGTTTTTTTTTTGGTTTTAAGTAAAAGAAGCCCCTTTGGCACAATAAAGCATAAGCAGAAGAGGAACAGTCGATCAACTCGCATAAGCATAAGCAGGCACAGTTGCTTAGACCATAGCTCCATATAATAAAAGCTGCCTCGTCAGTTACATCTCTAGCAACACTTAGAATCCCAATGGTAGAACCTTTGGAGTTACACTTACACCTACATTAAAAACAATTTCTTCCATCTTGAGAAGGTCAACATGGACATACACAGGAGAATATAAAACAGTTCGACTTTTGAAGACAGACACTAGAACCATTAGCATTTAGACGCTGAACCAACGTTGACAACTTAAACATAGGCATCGACCATTGCAGTCCTCAAATCCTCCGGATTTGGCTGATCCCTCAACTTAAAAACATTCTCGATGACAGAGAGTTCAGTAGCAGTAGTATCTGACCCACAGAATGCTGTCCAGTCATTCACGACCATGCCAGCAGCTACCACTTCACTACCACGATTAACAGTCCCTGCCACCAAAGGTACCTGAAGGAGGGTAGACAGTTCATCCAAGTCTTCAATAGAAGTGTGGGGATGGACCTGCAGGCACCAAACAGTTAACAGTTTAGAACATAATCAGCCTCCTTGGATGTTTATTGATTAGAATGCTTGAGCAGATATAAGGGTAAGCTAATTCCTACCATGCCACCCCGATTGGATAAAGTACAGTAGCTTCCCACAAGAATATTGCCGGCAATTGTCTGCCTAAATACTTCTACTCCAAGAACATCAGCAATTATTTCCTCCGTTTCCTGATCAATATAACCAACACCAAGCAAAAGTTAGCAGCAAGAGAAATCACCACAATAAACCATCAGGGCTGCAAGGTTAAAACAACTTTTAAGCAATCAAATAAATTTTTCTGTACCCTCTTCAACAAATACAAACAAGATACAGAGAGCTTGGTCAGGCAACAAGATAATTTGTTCATCCAACTTTGCTCCACCTTCTTTTGAGTGCTAATTGAAATGAATTTTCCAGGGCATATCTTCGAGGGATAACAGAATATGGGATTGTCACTCAACTTATGACACAAATATGTTTCTTTCCACTTTATTTTATGCATGTTTAACAATATAGCTAGCAACTATCAATCCAGAAAAAGGCAATCATCGGTTCAACACTTGTAGCGAAACACAAGACTACAAGCGGTGACAAAATCAATCACAATAACCGAGAAGCACATATGGAGACACAAATCCAAAATCAACCGAGAGAAACATATCAATACCTTGTCCAGATCTGTGTGTGCTAGAGCAACATGATCATTGCAAGCAATGCAATTGCCCAAGGCAGACAGTCGCTCTTCGATGCGCTGAACCACAACCTGATCAGGTAGGCTGTTCCTCAGATGCTGGAGCTCTTCAACCACAAAGAAAAGAACCATTTCAACAAAGAAGCAACCCAACAATAATGAACGAATGAGCAATCTAACTAATCACACCCAAACTGCACAAATTCCAGTACTTACCTTGGTCAGTGGTGGTATGTGGCACTAAAAGCCCATTTTTGTTCCCTACGCACATCAACCAGCCAACAATAGCTTATCAAAAAACTGCTCAAAACACAAATTGGAACCAAAACACTACTCACAAAAAGGAAGAAACACACACCGGCACAGAGGCGGCCGATGATTCTGGTCCCCGCAATGGAGGTTTTAACAACAGGAATAACATCTGCCAGCTCCGCCTCAAACACGCTGCATAAAACACAACAATACCCAGTAATTAAACACTAACCCTTTACTTTCCAACCCATTAATTAGAGATCAAAGTAAACAAAACCCTAAAAAGACAAACTTTAAAAATAGAAACCTGAAGAAGCTCTCGGAACCTCCAATGGCAACCAAGGAATAAGCATTAGTGAGCTTGGAAAACACCCCAATCTCGCATGAGTTCTCGAACATAACCCCTACCCACATAAAAAAAAAAAAAAATACTCAAAACCCAAATCCAAACAGTATAACCATCAAAAATGGAAACCAAAAAGACAGCAGCAGCAGAAGAAGAAGAGAAAAAAGAATCATCAAGTCTTTCATTCAAAGTAGAGAACTCACTTGTCGACATTGTGGATGAGAGGATTAGTCCGCAGGAAACGAGCAGAGAAAAAAGAAGAAGATTTGGGGGTTAGGCTTTTTGAGGAGAAGGAGCGGGCTCGTTTTGCGATTGCAATTGAGGGATTGGATTACAAGAAGCGAGGGTTTTATAGTTGCATAAACTTTTAGTAAAACCAGGGTTTATGGTTTTTTTTTTTTTTTTGAAATGTGAAGTCGATTTTTTGGGGATTTTTCCTTTTTTTGCCAGCGTGTCCTCATTGACGGTTTTCCTTGCTGCCCAAGAGTCAAAGCCGTGGTGGGCACTAATCGGTTGCTATACACTCATACACGCACATGCTCCTAAATATAGGAGTTAGCGGTGGCCCAGTTACTAAATATCTGATCGCGACAGATTTGGACTTCTTTGGTGTCTCATTTTGGGCCATTCTTTTCCGGGTACAGGAAGGATTTATGTGGGCTTTAGCCCAAATTCTTCACTTTTGGGATTTGGTGTCCGGAATTTGACTCTCAAGAATGGAGCCCAAGTAACAAGTGCTGCTTTTTACAATTTCTTTTTCTTCTTGGTTATTATATTCATTCAATTAGCAAACGTCCCACCAAATTGAGGTGGCATTAGTGCTTCTATGGAGCACATGAATTTTTTTTTTTTTGTTTTGATAGTGATGGAACACGTGAATCTTGATGTGGCTAACATGCTTTCAATTGGAGAAGTGGATAGTAAAATCTCTTAATCAACAAGTTCAACGGGACCTTAAAAGTGGGTGAGACAATTCATATCATTCTATTCCCATTCATGTCTGAGTACTTGGTTATTTATTAACTAAGTTAGAAATCAAAGATGTCAATAAAACTAAATTTCTTCCCAAGTATGTCATTTGGTTTCTTACCAAGGAACAAATAGAGAAACAACATGAAAATGAAAAGAAGAAAAAAGACATGTACAAAATCGATTATGCTGCATGTCTTATCTTTGTTTGCACTTGGTACCAATGCTATTCACACACAATCCAGTAGGAAAGTTATCCTCTACGCAAATTTGATATATGCAGATGGAGCAGGAAAGGAGAAAATATGTAGAAGAAAAAGTCAGAAATTAATAATGTTCAAAGAATACTGCAATATATTTCGAAGATTAATTTCTGATACTTTTCGTACAAAACACTAGAGCATGATGACATTACAGACCAAACTGCTGGCTTGCTTGCCCGTATCTGAAAGAGAAAGACCTCCTCGGATAATAATCATCGTCCTCCTGCTGCCACTTCCCATCGTCAAAGTTCATTGAGTAGCTACTCACGTCATAATTCCAAAGAACATGCTTGTTATTACTTTTTGCTTTAAAGACCCTGCAACTGCAAACCTTCCTCTTGACCCTTACAAGACGAGCCAAGACTACCCTCCTCACCAATCCCACCACTAGTTTCCTGTTTCTTCTCAGAAACCTTCTAGCCAACTTCTTGATCGATCTCCACGCCCTCATTAATGGAATGTTGTGGCCATTTTCATGCTTGATCTTGGCTGTGAGATCACCGTAGTACTTGAAGGTGTTGATCATCTCCATATTCTCTTCCTGCTGGCTACTGTTGGAAGACAATAATCTGCAAGGAGAGTAAGTCATTGTTGCCATCTTCTTGTGGATGGTATAACAACATGCGCTAGCTGCAGCTCTCGTCCTTGATTTGAGTACTTATATATTGAATTTGGCATCTGGTTTTCAGGTTTGAACCCACAACGTCTTGCACCAGAAGTCAAAATCACCGTTATTGGCGGAATATTCATTTAGTTTTCAGACTATGGTACATTGTATTTATTCATTTAGATTAATAGGACTTGCAGCGCGAAAGATGCCGCTCCATTAATACTTTAATGGTTCTTTATTCGAGATGGTTTGTTAGGACAGTTTCTGTTAATGTGACCTTGCTGTTTACACTTAGCCAACAGGCATGAAGAATCCAATGTTGTACGCTAAAATAATCTGTGGCCAGAACCCTCAAATGATAAGCAATGCCCCTTTAAACAATGGCAGTTGAAAGGCATCGAATCTTGTGTCTTGGTTCTAATGGGGGGGTCTTAGCCTTTATCTTGTTTCTAATCCGGGTTGGTTACATTCTTGGATTCATGTATCATTCTTAAATCTTAATTAACTCTTGGATTAGTCTATCAACTACCAGTTCTTAATTAACTCTTGGAAATGTATAGTCTATCTATCAACTACCAATTCTGGTATCACATACATAATTTGCTCTGACCCACTTGCCAACCCCCATAACTCATTTATTATCTATGTTCTTTACATATTTACCTATACATCAATTGGATGTCTAATGGGACCAAAGAAAAACTTGCATATGTATTTGCTGCCACTAAAACTGGAAGGTCTGAATCTGATTGATAAATCTTGAAATCAAGGCACGGTTTTCCTTGTGTCTCCCGCTGGGCCATTCCTAAAAGTCTATGATTAACCGGGAAAAATGTACACAGTAAGAGAGGATTGCAGGTCAGCCCATGGTTAATCTAGCAGAAACAAGTATACAACCACAGCTAAGGTGTGAAAGTGCTTGGCTGCAGATCATATTGAGGATATCGATAAGCAAGGTCAAAGTCAAACAGATTGGCACAAGCAAATTTTCATGAAGGTGTGCTGCTGGCAACCTGGCATAATGAATAGGATATTGTATGGCACGATCAGGTGGGTTGCCTGCGAGTATATCAAGAAGCAAAGCTGGCTGTGCATAGTTATTGCATTATTTGATGAGTTGGGTTACAGGAGCATTGTATGAGTTGGAACAAGCTAGAATGAAGTTTATTTTATACTATTAGCCGGCTTTCCTTTGATAGGAAATATGCTTTGCTACCTGGAGTCTGAGCTACTCCACAGTTCTGAATCCCCTGGGCGGTGTATGTTCCACTTCTGGCATTTCCTAATCCAAACAATAAACAAATATACCATAATAGTTTTTAATTCTATTTCCCTTCAACCAACATGGAAGAACTTAATCCGGAGAATGTCATCTTCTTGCACATGGTCTTCTATTTTCTTAACCGATCTTCAACCACATTTATGTCTCTAAACGCTACACATGCAAGTCCACTGTATTAGGTTGTTTCTCATTCTAGCTTCTCTGTCACTGTCATTACAGTTTATTTGAGTGCAAGCTTCGAGTGGCGCCATTACCATGTCCACATGACATGAATGACAATAACCCAAAAACAACCTGTGACTATGAGCCAAACTCATGGACTTTGTGTGAAATTTTCCTGCGTGTAATTATGTAACCACTGATTTGCTACGAGATGTTTCCCAACCACCTGAATCTCCTGGACCGTCCATGTTTGCCCATGTCAAGTTGTATGAATGGCTCTTATAGCTCAAACCTCATAGCCACTCGCAAGTTCACAAAAAAAAAAAAAAAAAGTGGGTTCAGGTACCTTCCCGTGACAGTGAGTGTATAATTTTTAGCCCCATGATATATGTGCAAAGGAGACAAGACCACGAATGCAGATAGACTCGTAGCTGTCAGCACCCATGTGTTTGGGCCATGAGGAGCGTACGTATTCTTTAGCAAACATACTTAATTGGTGGATAGTATACTATTAATCTTGAACTGCAAACATTCAATCTTTAGTAGTACCATTCTAAGGGTTACAAAGACCAACAGTGATAATTATTACTGGACTAGAAGTAGCGAACTAGTTATGTTCAGTTCCCTGAAGTAAGAACCATGTTTCGTTTTGATTCATTGTTAGTTGGTCAGTTGTTTCCAGTCCTAGGCTTCATAATCGGGTAGATGACAATGCAAATTTCTAACTAAAGAGACAAGTTCTTCATGTGGCCACGAGCAAAGGAAATTATTTATAATGTGCAAGTATACAGGGACAAACAAAAAGGAAGAATGAATAGCCTAGAGGAGAAGCCCATAACAGTCGCCAAACTTGGGCCATATCTAAGAAGTTAAGCACGTAATCATTTCCCAAACAAGGGTAATATGATCGTGAGATTCAAACAAAACAAAAAAATACAACATTATGAACATTGACCAACGATGTATATGCTACAAATAATGTCAGAAACTGACAAAAGAATATCAATTAACACTGCAAGTACGCCGAATAAAATGTTGATTACTTTCCAACAACTACTTGACCAAACTTTAATAAGCTAAAAACCAGAATAGACTAAACCAAACAAAATGAGTTTGTAATTTACTGCAACTGTTGAAAGTTGCCAAAAACGACAGGTAAATTATCAACTTCGCTCTTTCATTGCACATATAAAAAATTTAAAAACCAAACCCGACGGCAGCTAAGGCTGCTTTCGACATACAACCGAGCAGGGTTAAGTACCTATTAGAAGGAAAAAATAAATGATTTAGACGACTCAAATCCAAATGACTACAAAATAAACTGATTCGAATCACTAACAAGAAAAGGTAGCGGGCGGTGAAGAATAACTAACTACAGATACATCTTCTGCTTTTCTGGCAATGTGATGTTGCTGCTCACATCTATTTAAAGGATGGACTGGCAAATGAAAAGAGCACACTAACAAAATTAAATGTTACAGTAGAATTGCAACTTTAGAACAATGCAATATACACCAGATTCTAAACCTTATCTTTCTCAACAGAAATGGATTCTACCAGAAGTAAATGAACAGGGTAAAATATCATACAACAAAGAGGGATATAGAGTGCAATATTTTCCTTCCCTCCTATTTGCCGACTGAATTATACACCTCATCACGGTTCATGAGCAACAGATACAAATGGAATAGAATAAAGAACTCAACTATGACACAAGAAAATCAATTACTAGAAACCTGCAATTTGAGTAGCGAGAGTGAGAGCTATGTTTTACAAACCGACTCTCCTGCTTGACGTGTATAGATATGTGGCTCTACAACCTCAGATTCACAAACTGCTGAAATCCCTGCAAGATAGTATAAAAATCACGAATCATTCATAAGTAAACTTATCAAAATATGCTATGTTAAAAATGAAAAAATTCATGTAAGAAAGTAACAGAAAACCTGCAACTCAAGTACCAAGATCTCAAGTATTACATAATGCAACCAACCAGAATCTGCCTCAGTGGCCTTTTAATATACTTCTGTTGTGTTGCCTTTTCTTAGTCTTTTAAGTAAAACCAAGCAATTCCTAAAAGTCCAGCTACGGATCCTGAAGATTATATCTGAACTTACCCAAAAGAGGGCGATACCGTGTTTCGTGTTACAAAATGTTGTATTTTACGCCTTCACATAGTCCATGCCATTGCGTTTTCTTTTGTTAGACTTTGAAAAGAAGCAGATCTGAGCCCAACCCTTTTTCTGCTTTACAGGTTGAGTTTTGGTGTCCCTCTTTTCAACAAACTCAGCCATGTATTGAACAACAGCCTGGTCAATCAGGAAGGGAAAAAAGGCATTTTAGCACCTGCGAATGGAAAACCAGTTCCTGTCGAATCATGAAAAGCAATGTATATAAACACATTACCTGAGCACCCTTTTCAGCTATATGTCTGGGTGGCATTTCCAGAGGATTTTCTTCAACTCGTAGAACGCGTAACTTTGTCAACATCCTAAAAGAGTCTGGAAGGATGCGTATCTGGTTATTGCTAATATCCAACTCTTCGAGATTTTCAAGGTTCCCAATAGATCTTGGCAGGTGTCGCATATCAGCAAAGTTGTTTCCTATATTCATTTTGACAAGTGAGGTTGCAAAACACAAGCTCTCAGGCACTGACTCAAGCTCATTGAAACTTACGTCGAGCTCCCTCAGGCTTAACAGAGATGACATCGTCGTAGGTAGCTGTTTGATGTTGTTGTACCGTACAGACAAAACCTCAAGGGTTTCAATCTTCCCTACAGCTTCCGGAAGTGCCTTAAGCCTGTTATAATCTGCACTAAGCTCTTTCAACGAAGAACAGTTACCAATTGTATGTGGGAGTTCATCAATGTCATTTGTCTCCACATTTAGCTTCTGCAGGCTAACAAGTGAACCTATTGAATCAGGAAGCAGAGAAAGCCTATTTGAGCTCACATCAAGCTCCTGAAGCCGTACCAACCTCCCAATTGTGGAAGGCAGAGATGATAGCTGGTTACCCCTCAAGTCCAAAATGACCAGGCTGAGAAGATCACCAATCGAGCCCGGGAGTTCAGAAATTCTGTTGGAATGCAAATCCAACTTCGTGAGTGACGAAAGGCCTCCTATGGTTTCTGGGAGGGCCATGATTCTATTCTCAGACAAATCTAGGGTGACCAAGCTCGATAACTTGCCTATTGAGTCAGGTAGCCAATCAATTTGATCCATCAACTTGTTCTGGAGAATGAGCTCCTGGGTTCCTTTCTTTTTAGAAACCTCGATTAAACTAGCAAGCTTTATTAGACTCAACTTGTCGCCATCCTGACCTACAAAATTCACAGTTAAAAAAAAAAATAACCAACCCCATCAGCCAAAAATGTCATCCCGCTAGAAATCATATCAAAAGTTAACGTTCAACGAAACTAAATGTTATACAACAACGTTTTAAGGCATTAAAGTTCAAAATGAATTAAAAACCCACCTGAAGCAGTTGCAGTGGGTTTTAGGGTCGAATCCACAATTCGCGGCATCGGTGAAATACCAGCTCCAACGCCAATCCCATCCGAATAAAACGACGACTTCGCCTTCTTCACATAACTATCATCCCTAGTAAACAACTCTGCACTCTTGACCGCCTCTTTCTCCGAATAATACAAGCTCGCGGGAGCAGCCAGGGACGCCTTACTCCCCGGCAAACCATCCTTACTGGACAGACCACCATCCCCCGAAACCGAAGTAGCCGCGGAGCCATTGGCATAACCAGCGGAAGTGGAAGAATAAGAATAAGAAGAAGTGGAAGTAGAGGAAGGATTGGAAGAGGAAGGCAAGCATTTCGAAGCTCTCTGGATCAATTCGTCGAACAGGGCGTGGACGTTCTCGAGATCCAGCAACTTAACCGCCTCCCTCTTCTGCTCCTTGCTATGGAAATACACCAAATTCTTCTGCATTTCCGTCAGGATCATGAACAGCTCCTGGGGGACATCAGGGCCCTTGGTTAGCCTCGAGATGGAATCCAACCTCGCCTGGTCTTCCTTCTCCACGTTCCGGATCAATGCCTTGGCCGCCTCCACCTCGTCTATCCCGGGCCTCGCCGGCAACGATCGGTGAATCCTCATAATATCCTCCACCGCTTCCTCTACTGTTTGCACACTCGCCATCTCCATTTTTTTCTTTTTCTTTTTCTTAAATTACTAACACGAAGGAATCGGAATTCAATTCCTTAATTGTGTACCTTTTCCTGTACTGGGTCAACAACAGGAACAGGAGAGAAGAAGGGGGGAAAAAAAAAAAAAAGGTGAATCTTCTTTTCCAGAGCTTCTAGAGGATTCACTCTATCCACTCTAAAAACAACAACAGCAGAATAACAAACTATACAAAACGGCCACGGCAATTAATCATCAACAACAACAGGAAGGAAGGAGTGAGCTGTCGTCTAAAGAAGAAGAGGCAGCTTGAATTGAGTAGGGGGCTCCCCTGAAATCGAGACACTATAGCGTCGTCTTCTTAGGAATCCAGCTATTTCCATGCTATTGTCTCTCTGGATTTTCTCTCTTTTTTTCTTTTTCGGTTTTATTTCTCTTCCCTCTCTCTCTCTCTCACTACCCTCACTCTGCTTTGGTTGGTTTGTTCCTTGGCGGATTCTAGGGGGAGTGGTGTGGTGGTTTTTTTTGGTTTTTCCTGGAAGAGGGAAATTTTGCCGAATTGGTTTAAAATTTGTTGGGGTGTTTGATGGATTTACGCAAAATGGATAGAGACTGATCGATTTATCGAACAGAGATCTTGAGCTCGCTCTTCTCTTCACTCCCTCTCTCGTTGTCTGATTAGCTAGCTAGCTAGCTAGCTGCCCCACGCGTTGTCTTCTGTTTGACGCATTTACCCCTGGTAATCAGGAGGGTTAATGCCTTAATGGCGTGCGCTATAGGTAGGAATTGCGGCCTTGCCGGCGGAGATATTGGGGACAAAATCGTCATAGAGCGGAGCCGTCAGTTGGCATATTCATCTTCTAATTAATTTCATTTCTATTTATGATCGCATGCATATTTCGGCAATTTCTAACTAGATATTTTGACCCACAAGATATTTTGACCCAAAAAAAAAAACTAGATATAATACTTTATACTTCTAATGATACAAAACGTTAATTTTTTTTGGTTTAAAAAAAATATTAGGGCGACGTATGTGGGATTGGTCTAAGTGGTAAACGATTTGCTTGCGCTTAAGCGGGATCTCGAGTTTGAGTCTTTCGTATTTAAAAAAATTCCATATACTACGTGAGAAAAAGTCATTGGACTAAGTTAATGTAGGATTGCCTAAGTGAAACGACTTGATTCTATTTAAATGAAGTGTCGGTGCGACCCAAATGGAATCCAAATTAATCAGACAAAACTCTAGACACCGGATAAAGTACCAAAGAATAAGCCAAGTTGAATCCGAATCATTCGGGCAGACACTGGATGGAATACGGGTTAATGGTATATTTGGTATCCTTAGTAGTTCAAATTCGTCAATTGTATACCCTGACTTTTTTTTCCGTCAATTATGTACCCGCACTTTATGAATTTGCGTCAATTGTATGCCTCGGCCAGCACTTTGATGACGTGGCATGCTGCCCGTCAATGCTAGTTAGCAATTTAGTCCCCTAGTTTCTGAATTAATCAAATAAGTCCTTTATTAGTACACAATTTAGTCCATATATTTTTTATTGTTTATAATTAATCATTAGTATTATATGTAATTATTACTTATTCAAATTTTTATTACTAAATTATTCCTAGTGTAAAATATTATTTTTATTGAAATAATAAGCGTATAATTATTTGTTTACAAATAATTTGTAATACATAACTAGTTGCATTTGTAAATGAATGTACATATATTACCTAGTGATAAGAATTATTCAATAATTTTAAATTAAAAAAAACATGTTTTATTTTAAAAATTTTGAAAGTAATATAAAAATGGGTCCCAATTACCATGTATAATAATAATACAATGATATTTTTTAAAATCAAATTCATCTCCCAACAATTAGCAACACTTGCAAAGTTAGAAATTATTTTTAGGCAAATAAAAATAATAAATATGTCTTGTTAAATTAAATTGTTTATAAAAATTATTAAATTTGGCATAATTAACAACAAATAATAAATTATTTTATTATTATTACTGTAGGAGCATATTTATAAAAATTTTAAAAATTTTGATTTTCTTTTATTGATTAATTAAAATTTAGTATAATAATTAGAATTAATCATATATAAGCAATAATTATAACATTAAGTATTGCACAAGTAATAATTATATATAACACTAAGAACTTAAATAATAGTCTAATTGTAAAAATATTGGATTTAATTGAACATAAATGAAATTTTGAGGGCTTAATTGTAAAATTATAAAGAATTTACATGATTAAATTTAAAATTTAGGGGGCAAATTGACAAGCACTATAGACGGGTAGCATGCCACGTCATCAAAAACCTGCCTGAGGTACACAATTGACACAAATTTAAAAATTCGGGTATATAATTGACGGCAAAAGAAAGTCGAGGTATACAATTAACGAATTTAAAAGGGTTGGGGTATCAAATATACCATTAACCCGATGGAATACCAAAGAATAAGTCATTGGACTCACTGAGATTATACCAGCTTTTACAATTTCTCGATCTAGTGAAAATATTGATTAAAAAATCAACTAATTAAGCCAATCATTATTAACAAAATCCTAATCATAGAACTTGTCAAACGAAATTATATGTCCATGAATAAGTAACCAGTTGACTATGTGAGGAGAGGTTGCTCGTCTAATTGTAAGACTGCTGTAAAGTTGTTAAACCATGAGTTATTTATTGTATTCAAATCTAATCTCGTTTCCTTCACAAATAGAATTTCATCACAGTCTTATTAAAGGACAAAAAAAAAGGAAAAAAAAATAAAGGAAAGGAATATTAGTAGCAGTTTTTACCAGTCTAGACTCTGGTGTGGCACAGTGCTACAGCAACAAGGCATGGAGTAATTACAGATGTCCACGTGTCGAGGGAAGAATGGAGGGACACGTGTTGGTTAAATATGTTAGAGAGAGAGACACACCACGTTCCAACTGTAACCAGCTGGCATCTGCTATCCCCCTGCTCACGCCATAACCGTTTTTTTGGCTTTGCTTTTTTAGCTCCTTTTTTAGGGGCATTTAATGCACTTCATAATCCAGTAGGAAAAAAAAATAATAACCAAAAGAAAAAAAAAGCTAAAAATGCTAGAGAGAGCTAAATTATGAGGGAGAAGAGAAAGGGAAGGGAAACCCCGTCACGTGCTTTGCTTGTTGCTTTGTCTCTCTTACAACACACCACGGTCTCCGGTCTTTTCTTTTTTTTTTTTTTAACATCGCTGATGATGATGAGGACTGCAAACACACACAAAACACAGGATCCCTGAGAGAAAGAAGAGGATGGTTCCTTCCTCTTTCGTTCTTGCTGTTCCTTTTTTCTTTTCTCTAAAAAAAATATCATCCTTATCGGTTTATCCTCGTCATCTCCAGCAGTATTAACATGGTTGGATGTTTCAATCAAGGTTTTGAAAACCGGACCGGGCAGGCGAAGGTAGTCGAACAATAAAACCGGGGTTCAACCGTTTTCCTATTTTTACATTTAAAGGCTGAAAAATAACATTAAAAAAATAACAACCTTCTTAAAAAAAAAATAAATTGATCCAACCGGCTGCCAACCGTAATAACCGGGCAAAAACCTTAAAAAACCAGCCGGTTGCCCAAAAAACCTTAAAAACCGGCCGGTTCAAAGCGGTTATATAACCAATGGGTTTTTTCCAGTGAATCGGACCGGGGCTTTGCTAAAAAGACGGTTGAACCCGGTTAACCGGTCGAACCAGTCCGGTTTTGATAACCTTGGTTTCAATCCCCAGTCGTGTCTACTACTTTGGTTACGATCGAAATGACCATATGCCTATAAGGTTGATGAGGCATTTCGCCGTTTGTTATATCTTTAAGTAAGATTTTCTGTTTAATTGATTTCTTATGTATGGAGCATATATATAATGGTAGAGATGTGTCTTTTTAAATTAACCAGGGATGCGGCTTTATAAGGTTTAACAGTGTCCTATTCTTGATTAATCAAGGCCATATAGGCGCAGGAAGGAGACAAGAAAAGTTGCCAATAATATGATACGTTTTCCCGTCGTAATAATCCAGTTACTTTGCCTCTTGCAATCATGTTTTCCTGTAATATGGAAGCTAAACTGTATGCTAATTCTGATTACTAACTGGAAACTTCTTTTACTGTGAAGATATTTAGTTATACGTGTCAGACAGGTGCGGTATTGCCAACGTGGTTTATGATTAGTAGAATAATGACACGACGCAATTCATTTACTTTGTCTGTTGCCTCGACAAACAAGGTACTTAAAATTTTAAAAAATTTCCTTAAATTAAACAGAATATTCATGGTGTTCTCATTGGTGGAAAGAATAGTGTGCTGTATCTCATTTGGTTAACCATGTTAATTGGTTTTACCTATTCTGGTTAATTTGGGTCATATCCACATCACGTCCTCTCTAATTTAATTTGCAGCCTCTAACTTTTATAGATTGGGCCCATGGGAAGTGGCGAAAGTGCCTTTTAATTAACTTTTAATTAACTCTTCTCGTCCATTTGCTTCACGGAGTGTTTCTTTGGGTGAGTGGGCTTACTTTTTCTCTTTCTCCTTTAGCAGAAGAACGCAAGTTAATTTAAGCTATATGGTAAGCCTGCAACAATAGAACAAACATCGAATTCCTTAACGAGGTACTTATTTCACTATTAGTAGTGTTTTAAGTCGTTCAATGATGCACAATTGCACTCGACTCCCATAACCTAGTCAGTAGTTTGCTAGAGCTATCACTGTAACTTTTATTTTTCCAACAAAAGAAAAATACACATATATAACTTTTTGAGCAACCTGAAATTAGTGGACATTTTTTTTTATATTTTGTCTATATCTGAAGCCTGTTCGGCCGATTTGGGGCCCGTAAGGTATGGTGTGCCCACCTCTTGGAATTTCTCTAGCTCTGAGCTCGATCACCTCTCTGTCTGTAGATAACTTGGCAGAGGCTGCTTGCTCTTTGATTGACATGTTGTTTGTTTCTGCGAAAAAAAAAAATTGTTTGTACATTATTTTCTTCCATGTCCATATAATACAATCCATGAAAATGCTTGGTGCTGATCCTAAACCAGAGCCCCGTTGTATTTTTTTTTTTTTAATCATAAACGTCATAGGAGGCAATTTCATTTTATATCAAAGACGGGAGCATAGTACAATAAAACATATAAGCAAGGAAAGTCCAGAAATATCTAGATCTAACACAATATATTGGAAATTCAGATGAACAGACAATAATCCTTTTATAGATGAGAGGTAAGGATGCATAAGCCAGGAGTTCAAAATCTTCTTTCTCCAACCGTATTTCACAGGAGTAAAGATATTCTTCACCACCACTTGAAATACATGTAAATTGTATTTCTTATCAGCAGCCATAACAAGCACAATGGATATAGTGGAAACAAAAGAGAGCAAATCAGTAACTAAGCCAAGATCTTCTAGACCAACAGCACCATAGGCCTCAAAATCTTCAAAGAGAAGGAGTGAGGAAAGTGATAACTTTCATAGCGGTTGATGAAAATCCAAAAATAAGTCACCGGAGAGAACCCCCAAGGAGTAGACAACCTCAAAAAAAGGTGGAAATCTCACCGTGAAAATATCTTTGAAATCTCAGCGTGAAAATATCAAATTATACAAGATATTTTCCTCCTCCTCTCTCCCTTCTCTCCCCTTTCTCTAATAATTCTCCCCCACTTTCTCCTAGCTTCTGACCGATCCCTCTTCTCTTCCATTCTTTTTTTCTCTTTCTTTTCTTTGTTTTTGATCTTAGGTCGGTTTGTTCTTGCTACCAAATCAGATCTGCTTCTAGATCTGATGATACTGGTCTTCCTGTTGCTAGTTTTAGCTAGGGGTGTAAACGAGCCGGACCAGTTCGTGAGCTATTCGAGATCGGCTCGATGAAAGTTCGTATTCGACTCGAAATTATCGAACTCGAGCCGAGCTCGAGCCGAGCTTTAATGTTAATCGAGCCGAACTCGAGCTTGGAAGTACTCAGTTCGTTAGGCTCGCGAGCCTAATCGAGCTTTCAATAAAATATGGGCTTTTTTTTCCGATTAAAAACTTGAACTTTAGTCGAGCTTAATCGAGCCGAGCTCGAGCTTCTCAATTATCTTTCGAGCTCGAGCTCGAGCCTGAAAATCAAAGCTTAACCGAGCTCGAGCCGAGCTCGAGCCGAGCTTTTTTCTAACGAGCTCGAGCCGAGCCTACCTATATTCGGGCTCGGCTCGGCTCGATTACACCCCTAGTTTTAGCAACCAGTTTTGAAGGCCATGCAGGTACATGTTCTCCGGTTACTGGGTCGATTGCTGAAGCCGGACTCGGCGAGTTTGGGAGCGGGTTGCTGTTCCACCAGTGGCTCGAGCCGGTAGAGTATTCCTTGGACCTCTACCGCCTTCCCGCATGTCTCTCTGCTAGTGTTTTTGTTTTCTTTATGTAATGGTGGTCTCCCCTTATAATTAATAAAATGCTTTCCCGTTTGCTCAAAAAAAAAAAAAATCAAACTATACATGGCCAACAAATTAGAACTTAAACATCTATTAGGTTCATCAAACCCATTTCTTGTTGGATTGTGTTGCATGATCAGGATTCAGGAACACGATTACCAACAAAAACCTGAGTCTTTTTTAATTATGGTCTGAATAGTGATTAGTAAGTGAAATATAGATGCGAACACAAATAAATGAAAGTACAACTATATGCATTTTGCCGAAGCAAACAGCACACCCTTTGCTCTTTAATTTACTTTTACTCTGGATCACGAGCCATTGCATGTGTCAAAGTGATAATAAGAGCAATCCAATATTTTGAATACCCATATAGGAGACACATGATTTTTCATTAATTAATATATTGGTAATTAATACACAAGCCTTCCTCGAAATGGTTTTTGTAATTATTTCGATTCTGCGGCATATGGAAAATCATTAATATCGTATCAATCCAATCATGACGAGTACTACTGTGGTATATGTCTCGTTCTTTCCAACAAATGTGGTACCAGCTAAAAAATGCCACTTCATGATAATCATATTTTCCTGTAAATCTCATGCTAACTACATTGTTAAATTGATGAAAGAAAACTCTTTTAAGAGAAAACTCTCTTTTACTATTTATTGGGAATAATAGACAGTGAAAAGCCACTATTGTTCGTCCTCAATATCATCATGAACCACCCAATTTTGCTGTTTACCAGTACACAAATAATAAATAAAGTAATTACTTTATATTTTTAGAAATCAATAAAATTTTGGAGGAAATTAAAAAATATAATGGTGTCTATCTTTCTCTTTCCCATCGATATCAAAGAAGCTATCTAGGCGAAAAGCGCGGGAGACATACAGCTGCTACAAAAAATGTAAAACAAAGGATTGAAAATTAATTAAAAGATTTTAGCTTCCACATTTGTGAATTTATGCATTTTACTTACATGAATGTTGGCCTGCATAAGGCTATTAGGAGCACGAAGGATACAAACACTTTATTTATTGCTTAGGAGCTTGATTGTAGCTAACAAATTCTTTCATATTTATCATGTTGGAAATTAGTAATTTGCAGAAATTTAAAGAATTAATGCTTTGAGGTTTTTATTTTTTTTATATAAATCATGTTTCGATCGGCAATATATAAGAACATTAATGTCCAGATAAAACCCCGCATGATGTTTGGGATAATAAATAGTCAGATTATAGTATCAATTAAATGCCACACATATGATATAAACACAAAAACTATTGAATTTTTGTTATCTTTGTTTTCTGAAAATTTAACTTTTTTTGCTCTCAATATAATTAAATTTAACTACCACTCATTCATAAAACTAGTGACTGGAAATGATCACGCATATGCAAAACGTAATTGTAATTAACTTGAACTAAACCAACCTGGTTTTTGAACATGGCAATCTTTCTCTTTGTTCATGTTAGTCTTCAACCAAATCAACCCTGCCCAATTTAACAAATAGTACCCATACTACGATTTCTTTTGTCCAAACCGATCCCAGCCCCTGGCCCATTGGGCTGTTTGCGTTGGAAGAAAGTCTTTGAGAATTAAAGTAGAAAGGAAGGACCAAGAAGCCAAAAGAAGGGAACAAGGGACTAAATTGCAAAACAAGGGGAAATACGTAGAAATCCATCGAATAAAAGCCACACCTTCCCTAAAACCCTGCCTTGCTTTTCTTCTTCGCAGCGGCCGACAACCCGCCCCCTATAAGGCCTAGAAAAGTAACCGCCCATATAATATACTACACCAGAGGAAGAAGAAAGCCACCGGAGTCGAGTCGAGTCCACGTTTAACAACTTCTTCCACAATCGGAAGAAGAAAACCTATATCGCTCGATTCATTACTCGATCAACGGTGGATACCGTTTGGGTTTAAACGGTTTTTTTTGGTTAACGGTCGGGGTAGGTATGGGCGAGGAAGAAGATTACGAGATGATGGAGGGAGAGGTTAGTTATAGTGACTCTGACTTAGTTAGTCACTTCAGAGAAGTCCTCCAATCGGTCGTTGATCCTACCTCGGTAAGCAATTGAAGCTTCAGCTTCTTTCTATTTTAATTCTTTTCGCTAGTAGAGACGTGCTTGCCTTTTTCTGCCCTTAAGAGGAGATTTCGTGGTTAATTTTGTTAATAATAGTTGGATTAAGTTACTTACTGGTCTACTCGTCTCGAAATTTCTTCTAACCTGAGTTTTGAGCTGCTTTGGCTTCATAATTTCAAGTTTAATGCACACAACGTATGCGTGTGTGGTATACGATCAATAATGAAATGTAGGGCATAGCTTGGTGGCAAATAATGGGGAGAGGTGCATTTCAGGACAGAATCTCATTTATCGAACTAGTTTTTAAATGGTTCTTGATGGAAAATGGCAGGGTTTGGTGGATTGAATTAGAATGGTTATGCCATTGGGTTGGTTGAATTTTTCGTTGCTTCGATGGTTTATTATTTACTTTTGAATTGTGGTTCTTTTGCTACTTATCGGCTTAACTACTTTTGGAGCCACATATTGTAATTTATTTAAGCTTGTTTCAAGTGGCTGCTAAGTGGTGAATTACCTGAAGATAAAGTATGTGGGTTGACCAATCCATTTGTTCACTGTTTGAGCAGGACTTATCAACCCCTGGACCAAAGCAAGCTAAACTGCTTCTTTTCAGTTTGGTTTTGTTTTCGTCTCCTCCTGGAGATCAGTTCGGTTCCAGTCGTGAGATTGTGGGAACCGATAAAGGTTGGTTTTGTTTGGGATCCGGTTTTTGATCTCATACTAAACCAACCTGCCAACACCCCTAATGGTTAGAAGGTAGCCTTTTCTAGCTAGGTCTTAAAAAATGTTCATGGGTATACTTGATCCGTTGCATAGCATGTTAAAACTTCACTCTGATATTGCAAAAGCTTTTGAAACTATGTTTGCATCATCCTGAACGGGTTTTTCTGGTCCAGGCCGCTTACGATAATTATGAGCAGCTGCTTGTGGTTCTGCGTCCTTCGCATCTTGGCCCTGACGAGGTGGCTCTGCTTGTGGTAGGTTTTCTTCTTCTTCCTTGGCAAATTTTTTTTGTTGAATTCTTTTATTTGAAAATGGTGTTAATCTAGAAGTTGGATTGGCATTTCATAGTTTGCTTGTTGACCTGATAGTCTTAACTGTGTGAAAAGTTCTTAAAAGGGTGTAAGTGTTAGCTGTGCAAGTTTACTGAATGCTAGAACTTGTTCTGCTACAATTGTTAGTATAAAAAAAAAAAAGAACTTGTTCTGCTAACATGGGCCATGCATGTTTGATCTTGCTACTGCATGGATCATTTAACATCGTCAATATATGGTAGGCTTATTTTCCGTTGTGCACAAGCTGCAACATGTTTTAAGTAAAACTGAGCGTTTGATTATGTTGTTGAAATAAATAAACTCAGTTGGTGTATAGTGCATGCAAGCTTGTGGAAACTATGGTTTTTTTTTAATGGCTTTCCTCTTTATTGCCAGTTTCTAACCATTTATGATGATGATGCAGACAAGTCTCAAGGCCCTGTTTGGCGCGGTTACTTGTATTGATCATAAACGCCATCACCGTCTTGTTAATTTAGTAAGTTGGTGTTATCTGGATCTATTTTTTTGTTTCAATGGGTTATTATAGAAATTTACCTCATGTTTCATCCAATATTTGACCAGCTTTTTGGGATAAATGTCTGGAGACATGGAACTGATGTGATTGATGCATTCCTTGACCTTATCGTGCACATGGTATGTTGTCTATGATTGTTGGAGACTGCATTCCAATTGTTGATATTCCTACTATTAAATTTATGTTTATCATTCTACAGGCGAGTACAGACACAATATATGTAGATGAATGCCTAAAATTGCTTGTGGAAAGTTTTACGCCACCAAAGAATTTAGTGGATACACTAAATCAGCCACGTGGTCTGGCAAGAAAGGAACAAGTGCTTACCCGGGTGCATTCAGCTCTCCAATATCTGGTTATATATGTGCCAATGGCAGCTTTGAAATTGCCCTCAGTAGTAGTCTGCAAGGTTCCCCCACTCTCTAGAAAGGATGGTGTTACTGGTCATCTTAAATTTTGTGTGAGTTAAATTTTCACCTTTTTTTAATTGTTTTCCCATAAAACCGTTATTCAGGGTTTCCCTGGGGTAGAAATGCAGTTGAATGAAGATTATCAGTGAACTCATTGATCCCAGTTTGAAGTTGTACTTGAGTTTGTTGTTGTTCCTCTTTTGAACAATTGTGCATTATATTTACAAGTACATTGGTTTTGCATTAGTAAGCACTTAACCATCAAATTTGACATCTGTCTACTTGATGTTTTATAGACTGAGCTTTATGTTAAGAACATGCTAATGCTGGATAGTGGGCCACTCAGAGAGTTCGCTGGGAAGGAAATCCTATCAGCAGTGATGGATTTGCTGATCGAGTTGGATGTATGTGCGATAAATTAGTGCTTTCAAATGTCTTTATCTGTTGCTTACCTCTTGGCTAATATTCAAGAATCTTATGTCTAGGCTGCAATTGCGTGGAATGACATTGTGAGAGTTGACTCTTGTAAAGGAATCTTTGAAATGGAAGGAGAGAATGATGAGGCTGCTAGCGATGATGATGAAGATAATGATGATAATGAGGTATGATATGCATTTCATACTGGCCTCGTTTGCCCCAAACTATTAGTCTTGTTCTAAAAATGTCAACATCTGTTTACAGGTTATAGCTGGAACGCATTGTTTACCACTTGATTCTGTTGTTTGTAAATAAAAGTAATGTAGTTAGTCTTGCTTATCTTTGGTGGACTTGACATTTGATGAAATGCTCTGTAGACAGGGATAGAGATTTGATGTCTGTGAATATGAGTTATGAATATGTAGTGGAAAATTCATCATGTGAAATATTTTAACTTTTTTGTGCTGGTACTTCCATCCTTAACTACCACTGTGCACTTCAATAGAGGTTATTGCCGAATGCAGGAGCCACATTTGCAGTAAAGAAAAAAATGATACCCATATTTCTCCCCTGAAAAGCTGACTTAAAGAATGCTGTGGACAAGCCGCAATAAGTCAAAAGTGCTAGTGTTGTTGGATTAATTTTGTCAAACAGTCCAATATTTGACGAATATTAGTTCTCTCTTCCTCTGTCCAGCCATTTGAACAAGTTTCTGATGTTTAACAACCGGTTTAATTATCAGCAGTTTGCCAGTTAATGTTCTCAAATTATTATGAAAATCGGATGCATATGCGCTCTCTTATATACAACTTAATGGAACTCAATTATGTTTCTGAATCTAGATTACCTTGAATTATCTAACCGATCTGTATTCACCATATATGTCCATTCCTAGTTGAACTATTTTTGCATCGATTGATTGGGTGCTAGCGATCATATTGTTCATGGCTGAATCCCATGGTACTGTTTTCCAATAGCAAAACTTAAGTGTGTGAACAACCAAAGCTGTGTTTCTTTTTGCCAGATTCCAAGAACATTAAGCCAGAAGACTCTGGGGGAAAATGCTACTGCACAATTATTAGATAGCTTGATGGTGCAAATCTTTGAGCACCTTGAATCCTGTGCAAGAGACAACCGTTTGGATCAAGTACCGTCTAAGGCCATGTAACTCCATGTCTTTTCATTTCTTTTATCATATTTATATATCATGAATCTTATTTGATGTTTTAGGTATTCGAAACACTTCTTGGTTCTTTCAAGCAAAATGTCTTGTCCTTGTTCAAGCCAAAATTTGCTCAGGTAAGCATCTTTAGGCTAATTAACGAAAGAGTGTAACTTCAGTCCTTGTCGTCTGTTTAAAATTTACAACTCCGGTCATTTCGCAATGAGAATTTTTCTCTGGAAGTAGTTCTCTTTTTCTCTCTCTTTTTTGAAAATGTTCAATGTAGGAAGCTAATTGTCAATTTAATCTGATGGTTTCTTTCTGTTATGAAATGGGGTAAACATGTATGTGGAATGGCAAGTGAATTTTGCCAATAAGAAATCGTGGTTTCTTTAAGTTTTTGCCTTCTCTTCTTTGCAGTTTGTTTTGTTCTATGCGTGTTCAATGGATCCGGGAGGATGTGGTGTGAGATTTGCAGAAGAACTTGCACTTAAGTTTGTTGATGATAATGCTACTCTTACCAGGTAATTGCTTTGTACTCAAATCACATCTTGTGCATTCATGGAGGTAATACTGTTCACATTTACTTTTTTATTTTGTTTTGAATGCATTAGCTAGGCCAGCAAACTAGACAGTGGAGCCTTGTGCATATCATGCATGATCTGATGCGTTTTGCCTTTTTTTTTTTTTTTTCTGTTTTCCCCTGAAGTGGTGGAAGGTACTTGTTGCCCATGCATTATAGGTGAACGTTATGTATTTATTAATAGTCTTGTGGTTAGTCCTTAAGGTTCCTTTCCCATGCGTTCTAGAATTATATGATTTTAAGTGGTCAATTTTTCTTCATGTGTGCAGCCAACCTATTCCAGTATCTCTAATCTTCTTTTGTTTAGTTCTATACCTGTGCTTTCATGATCTGTATCCTTGCAGTTATAGTTTGAATAATTGCAGTTGATACTGTTTCATTGATTATTTTCTTATGCAATCAGAATATTGTTCTACTTCTCTTATAATGTATCATAATAATTTTTTTGTGTGTTTCTTTTGTCCATATATGAGATGTTAAGGGATCATTTTTCATGTTTTCCACAGGATGAATGCTGTTGTATTTCTTGCAAGTTACTTGGCTCGTGGGAAATTTCTGGAAGCCTCATTTGTTGTTAAAATGTTGAAAAGGTATTGAAGCATCCATATGAGTGTTTGGTCTAGTGAAGAAGCTCTATTTAAGTTGTTACTATTCCACCTACTCTGTATGACTGATGCTGTGCATTCTGTGTTTCAGACTGGTGGAATGGTGCTGTGAGTTCTGTAAAACTCAGAGGGGCAGCATTCAAGTTTTTTATCATGCATGCCAGGTACATGGTTCTATGTTTTTTTCTTTGTCATTAAACTTTTATTAGGTAATCATCCTGAGGAGAATGGACCTTATGTGATCAGATTGCATATGTGGACATAAATTGGTTTCATTTGGTATGTTTATAATTTACTTGATGCTCATCTGGACATGAATAGTATGACAGAATGGTTGTATATGCTCTTGAGTATTAGCATCTGTGATATACTTCCTGTACTGCACTGCTGTTTGCTTTACATCTCTGTAGTAGTGGCGTGTATGCTACATGTAACATTTAGGGCCAGCCTAGGTGCATAATTTCTGACCTGGGAAAAAATAGCTTGAAAACAGGTAGGGTCCTATTGCTAAGCAACAGACACTTTAGCACTCAGTGGCATTTTTATACCGAATTATAAGGTTAGCATATTCTTGGAAGATACATATGGCAAGTTACAGTTATTTGGTATGACTAGCAAAATTTAAAAAATTAATGAACATTTGTCCACCAATCAGTGGCAGAGGTTGTGTTGGATATTGATGTACCAATGGATTTGTCAAGTTTGTCCTTGAAACTGATAAGCAAGTATGTTTCTACACAGGCTATTATGTACGTGCTATGCTTTCATATGAGGTCGATTATGGATGACCCTGAGCTCAAACGACAGCTTCTTCTCATGCCGATTGAACTGATTTTGAAACATGAACTGGAGCCCCTGAGAGTGAGTACTCTTTTTAAAGAAGATACAGAGTACTTTGGACTCATATTTCAATGTGAAAATTGAAGGATGTGATGCATTTTCTACTTTTTGGCTAATTCTCTTCACATATGGTGGTAATAATCTACATTTCAACTTCCCCATCAACAGGTTTGTCATGCAGACATAGTGAAAGAGTTTCTAGAGCAAGCAAAAGTTGTTCGGCAACTTACAGCCTCTCAAAGATTTATGTTCGAAGATCTATCCGAGGATTCTGGTCTTTCCTCGGATTATCAGGGGCAGAAAAGACTGGACAGTTTTTTCCCATTTGATCCATGTTTGCTGGAAAAATGTGACAGGTGTTCTTCTGAATTCTTCTACTGTATCAGTGATTAATTACTTTGGGCAGCATGCAACCATTGATTTTCAAACAAGTTTTGTACACGCAGTAGCTGGTCAAGATACTGCTGTCACAACAGTATAGTGTAATTGTAGAAATTGGAAGGAAAACTTTTTTAGTTATAGCTTTTTGAATATTTTTCCTGATTGTGTATTTTTAAAAACCTCCTGATCTTTCTTTTTTGTTTGAGTTCAATAGGGGTTTTATTCAGCCAACGTATTTATACTGGAAGTATGTCAGACGTACTTACCATAGCAATGAGGAAGATAGCAGCGATGAAGATTCTGAGGAAGAGTTCTTTGAAGAAGTGGCAGCAAGGATTGTGGATGAGCAAGATCTTGGTGAATGCGACGATGCCATGAACAAAATGTCCATCTCACCAATGCCAATGCCTTCGCGATTAAGACCCCCCTCCACCAGCCCGCCGGAGTCTCCGTGATGCATCTTGTTTCCCTTTTATGTAACCAAAGATGAAAGAAGTCGTTTGGTGCTAAGGTAGTAGTTGCTGTTTGCAAGTACCGGTACAGTGTTTGGTCTTGCTAGTATTACTGATCGCATTATAGCAGTTGTTGTAATATTTTTCACTTCAGAAAAATTTTAGGCTGTTGTAAAACAGGAGTCCACTAGTTTGAGCACTATAAATCTTGAATTCTTTTTGTGGATTTAGATATAGTAAGAGATTTCTCTATGCTGCATTTAAGGAGAATTGTATCCTAGTCTGAACCCTATTTTTTAGAAGATTGTTTTTGTCTCCTGAGATATTAACCAAGAGATACTGTATCCTAACCAAGAGAATGTCTCTAGAACATGCAACTATGAGAAGGCCGCTCCATGTTTGACGCCATATGCTTCAAGAATTGAATCGGATAATCGGAGAAAACAAAAAAATAAATAATAAATGTTGCTTCTCATATTTTTAAAACATTTATAAATTAAATCTGTCCATAATTTTTTACCTACATTTGTAAAAAGATAGTTAAGTTAAATCACATACAAAATTTCTATTAATCTTTGCAAAATACTATGAGAATATTTTTGGCATCACCCCTGAAAAGCAAACGACATTAGTTGATGGTGAAAGTGCCTTTATATGAAGAGATAGCGGTGAAGAAGATGCAAGCTTCTTTTAAAGTTGTTGAGAAATACACTCTTCTCTTCGGCATTCTGTGTTTCCATTTTCCTGTCCCTACGATTTTGGAGTGCTTTTACCAAAAAAAGGAAAAGGCACGATAAGAAGACTAAAAGAAACTCTTTCCGCTGTTGTAAAAAATTCATTAATTTGCCTCAAATTAGTCCAAATTCGTGGGCTACATATTTGGGCTCTAGGTGTAGACATATAGCTTCGTTTGAGTCTTTCTTATATGGGACAAAATAATCAGCATTTGTGAGGCTAAATGTTTTTGTTTTTTTTGAACTCCCATCTCTTGGGCTAAATTGATCAATGTACGTATTCCTTTACTCGATCCGGATCCTGAATACGAAATATTTATCTACTTAAGGCCTCATTTATATGTAAAGCTAATATTTTAACCATCACAATAGGCAGACAGCAAAAATTCATGTAAAATAATATTTTTGTAAATTTAGGTTCAGATTGATGACTAGAGGGAGTTTGCTGCTACATCTGAATCGATCCGACCAGGGAAGAAAAATAGTTTTAAGTGACAGCGAGTTTCCACCAGCCCATATACATATGTATCTACTACTATTTCTGCCCCAAAATGAAACAACCAAACCAAAAGTGCAAGAATTTGAGGGGCCCCAACCTAGTAGCTAGGACCTTGCCCTTGCACAATATGGAATGATTTCTTTCTTCTGTTTTTTTTAGGGGGTTTAACTTGAAGAACAAAAAGTATTATCGAAAAAAATGCAGGCCCTGAAAAACTGTAGATGGTACTCGCTTTTAAAAGGTCTCAATCTCATAATGATAAAAATCCCATGCAGAAATGGAAGAAAACACCCCAAACGCGACAAGTAATCTTTTAGTGTATTATTGAAATTCCAATTTTAAACGTCTGTGTCGCGGTTAAATTCAATGTATGGTGGTGATAATGTAACGAATTAAGGCTTAAATTTGATGAGGGAATAGTTATTTCATTTATGTATTGTACTTTTCTGTCTGGAGATCAGTATGTTTCGTTCCCTGTCTTGTACGCATATGGACACTGGCCTATTATTATTATTGCTTTTACATACGACAGATATATAGAAAATCTAATGGATTTGTTAGCAAAAGAATAAAAGGATATTAATGAGTAGACTCACAATAGTACTCTCTATCTAGTGTGTGTGTGTGTGTGTCGTCGTGTCGATGATCATGAGGAGATAGAGTACAGGTGTGATACTGTTGGTAGGAGAAAATAAATACATCTCCCCGAATAATTAAAAAGGGAAGAGAGAAGAGAGATTATTAGTCAAGAAATAAGGTTATATCAGGAATCCAAGCCTAAATTTGGGAAGAAATTATCCCCCAAATATAAACCGTCACATCTTAATCAAGGAATTGTAGATTATAATCCGGTTGTCCACAATTTTGTTCGTGTACAAGGGAACTGTTGGGATAAGACGAAACAGTTTAGCAATAAATAAATGGACATGATTTTTTTGTCAAAATTGTTCATTATTATTTAATAATATTATCATTCGGGCAGGATACTACGAGGAAATTGCTACTAGATAGTAGATTCTGGATTTGCATTCCATACACAGCTAAACTAATCAAAATTAAGGTAAAATTAGCTAGCACCTTGAGAGAAAATGAACGAACCTGCCACACACTTTCCAACCTTAACAACAAAAGATAAAAGGAATACTATTGGCAAAATAAAAAAGAGAAGGAAACAAACAAACAAACAAACAAACAAACAATACAAAGCGGGAAAAATCAGAAAAAAAAAAAATACACCCTTGCTGGTACGTACTTTTTATTGATTTTTTTAATAAAAGAGAGCAAGAAAACCACGTGGCTTGGAGCCAAAAAAAAGTAAAAATAACCCACCTGCAATATAAATGCAAGTACCCCTTCCATGACTGTGGATGACACTCTCCTTAGGGCTTTGTACAGATTCCCACACTTGGACTCTTCTCCTTTCCAAACCCCTTCTACCATAGTAGTAGTAGTAGTAGTAGCATATCCCCTCTCTTCTCCTCCCTCCTCCTCCTACTTTCCTTCTTACAACAACTCTCTCTAGTCTCTAGATCTCCCCATCTTTGGACCAACCTCCCCATTTCTCTCCCACTTCAAATGTAATAAAAACCCACACCCCAAAAGTAAACGCAACACACATAGAGAGGAGTAAATAGAGAGGAGTGCTTTAAGAGTGTGATCTTGTGTTTGTTCTTTTCTTTTCTACTATTATTATTATTAGCATTAGCTTAGCACCCACCATTGTATGATCTCGAGTCACCCATGGCCTCGGCTTGCGTGAACAACATTGGCATGTCACCGGCGGCGAAGACCTACCCGCCTTACGGCTGGCTCAGCCCCCGTATGTCTTTCAGCCGGGAGGAGGACCACCGCCACCATCACCCCCAGTCGAAACCCGCCGCCGCCCCTCCTCCTTCCAGCACGGAAGGATCCGATGCTGCTCTGGATCCGGCGGAGACCCAAGATCCCGTGGACTTCGAGTTCCGGCTGGATGATCCGGTCACCATGCTCCCCGCCGACGAGCTCTTCTCCGACGGAAAGCTCGTGCCTTTACACATCAACGCCCCACCACCCAACGTCAGTACCGCCCCAAAACCCTCCTCCGCGGTCAACGGGTTGACTGGCGCGACGACTACCGCCTCCCCCGCCGCCAGGTCCCCGGATCAGCAGCAGCAGCTGCAGCAGCCCAACAGGTCTTGCCGGAGGATGGAGCTGGAAATCTCCGGCACCGACGCTTACTTGTTCTCCCCCAAGGCCCCTCGCTGCTCCAGCCGCTGGAAAGAGCTGCTAGGCCTCAAGAAACTCTACCAAAACCCTAGCACCACCACCCAAAAACCGGACAAAACCACGTCGTCTTCTTCCTCCTCCACCACAACCCACACCGCAACCACCACTACTAACCCTAAATCTCTAAAACATTTCCTCCACAGAAGTTCTAAGCCATGCAGCTGTAGCGTGTCACTAGACCACACCCTAAGCCTCCCTTTACTAAAAGACTCCGATTACCTCGACTCCGTCTCCATCTCCTCCTCCCGCCTCTCCCTCTCCTCCTCCTCCTCCAGCCACGACCACGAAGACCTCCCCCGCCTCTCCCTCGACGCCTCCGCCGAGAAGCCATCCTCCACAACCACCACCACCCCAACAGCAACAGCAACCCACCACCCGAACCCGAACCCGTTCGTGCTGAACCGGGCGGCGGCGGTGGCGTCGCGGGTGAGGATGGTGAAGGCGAGGTCGTCGTCGGCGTGCGAGAGCAACAACGGCGGAGGGGCGGGGCGGGTGGGGAGGAGCCCGATGAGGAGGGAGGAGGCGGGGGAGTCATGCAGCAGGGGAGTATCCGTGGACTCGCCGAGGATGAATTCTTCAGGGAAGATAGTCTTCCAGAGCCTGGAGAGGAGCTCCAGTAGCCCCAGCACTTTTAACGGCGGCCCTAGGCTTAAACACAGAGGGATGGAGAGGTCTTACTCCGCCAACGTCAGGGTCACTCCGGTGCTTAACGTCCCCGTTTGTTCTCTTCGCGGGAGCTCCAAGTCTTTTGGGTTTGGCCAGTTGTTCTCTTCCTCGCCCCAGAAAAGAGAAGGGATCAACAACAACAAAGGGCAGCATCATCATCACCACCACCACCACCACCATCAGTTGCAGCAGCAGAGTAATAGTAGCAGGAACCGTACTACTGATCGAACATAGCAGAGAGAGGGAGGAGAGAGCACCAAACAAAAAAAAAGAGAGAAAAACAAAAAGAGTAACAAGTAACAACAGCTGTCGACATTTCATTTGTAGTTTTTGTTTTTTTTGGATTTTGCGGGCTTTTTTTTCTCTACTGTTTCCCTTTTTAGAGAATTTCTACCCCCTCCTCCTCTCTTTTTTGTATTGTTAATTAGTAATCTTTAAGAAGCAAAAAAAGGAAGGAAAAAAAAGAATTGGGCACATGGTGGTGATGAGATGAGAATGAGATTGACATTTTGAGTTATGAATGATTTTTGTATATAATTAATTAACCCGGGTGGTGTTGTTGTTGTTTATGCTAGTAGTGCAAGTCCAATCGTTGAGGGTCTTTTCGATTTGTTGTTATATATTCCTCCTTTCTTTTCCTTGTTTAATGTTTTGGTTGGTTATTGTGGGCTTTTCCTTGTTGTTTTGGTAGCTTTTTGTTTCCTGTGTTTGAGCTAACTAACACCAAATTCCCAACGGGCAAATGGGAGAATCACCAAGTGGTGTGTGTAGTGATATTAGTTAGAATCTTTTATGTTAGTTCAGGCTGGCTTTGAGGGAGGGAAGGTGTTTGTTTTTTGACTGAAAGATATGGAATCTCTTCTGCCTTTCTTGAGGGGTTTTTTTTTTTTCTTGTTGCTTTTGAGGCTGCTGGGGAGATGGGATGTGGGATGGGATGGATTGGGCAATTTTGTGCTTGACTTGCACGCGCTTTAATAGCAGAGCTCGTGAGTGAATGAGTGAGTGAGTCTCTCTTTTTATACATTGTAGGTAGTAGTAGCTATATAATAGTAGCTTTTATCTTATGCGTTAGTAGTAGCAGGAGTAGTAGGCATTTGTGTTTTGCTACTGTACACATTTTTTTGTATTCTTTCGTATATTAGCTCTCTGGGGGTTTGGTTTTGTTGTGTAGCGTGGGAGTTCTTGGGAAATGATGCCAAGATTCAAACAGATTTATCAGAGGCGCCAGCTCTGCCTTTGATTAATCTTTTTGCACGTCGTCAGTCTGATCCCAAACTCAGACCACAACAGCACTCTCTCCCTAGCCCCCCCCTCCTTCCTTTACCACCCCACCCATCACCTTCCTTCTTCCTCTCCCTCTCTCTCTTCCAATGTTTGTTAGTAGTAGTATAACGTTCACAATAGTCCCCCGTTTGTTTATTGCTTTCATTTTAGTCTTGCATTAAATTTAAATGGTCGGTGGACCAGGAGTCACCTTTTCAGGGCCAAACATGTGGGTCGAGTTAGGAGAAAATGCTTAGTTGCACATTCTTGCTCTTATTAATTTAATCACTCTCTACTACTAGTTCACAACCCACGATCTCTATGTATAAACCCGTTTAGTATAGGACTCTAGGGGGCTTGCTTGTTACCTTTTCCCCACCCAACTCTGTCTTTATTTGCTTGAATGAATGAGAGAATAGGCATATATCAGTATGTGCTTTTTTGGTCGAAACCGGGATGTATATTGAAAATATACTTGAGCAAGATACATGATTAGGAGTCGGTTGCTCACTCCGACTTCTATCTTAAAAAAGAAAACACGTGCATACAATACGAGGCACCCAATACAATCAAACTGACTAAACTAAACAAGTAATCCAAAAGCAAAGGAAAACATGAGGAAATTACAAAGCCCGAATAATAGTGTTGGAGGATCAACTATGATAAGGTGCGTCCGGCGGACGGTCGACATCCATGCCTGAGGAAGATGCTCCCGGGGAAAAGATCATACGATGGCAGTCTTCCGAAAGGACTACTGCCGTGTGGTTCTGGTTTCGACGGGAGCGGGTAGGGGCTGGAGTGGAAAAGTTGTTGGAAATTGTGGGGTAGGTAGCTGAATGGGAAACAGAAGAGGTTGCAGGTCCGGTGTGAGTCTGGGTAACATCGGGGGTCAAAGGATAAGAGTTGGCATTAGATACATCTTTGAGGGTTTGTCTTTTGGGGGTTTCCTTTGTTACGAATTTCGAAATTTTTACGGGTTGAGATTTCTTCATTGATTGTTTTGGGATTCTGGTAGAGGGCTTAATTTTTGTTTTCTTGAGGGTTCCTTCCCCGATGAAGTCACCAATGGTAGGACGGGTAGGGGAAGGTTCCGGTTGAGACTGGGGCTCACTGACATTTGGAGGTGTCTGAGATGGGAGTTTTATAGGTTGGGTTATTGGTAAGGTCGAGGGAGTGGGCAGTGAAGATGTAGTAGGTACAGCGGGACTATGGCGTATGACTGAGGGTGTATCCTCCTGGGGATCACCATTTAGGAGATGAAACCGGTTTGAGGAGTTGCCGGTGTGAGGAGGTAGGGGGTGGGCCTGTGGGTTGTTGGGGTGGCGCCGAGACGGGCGCCCCGGCCGTCGAGGTGCACACATCCATTCTCCCCTTCCTTCTCTTGCCGGGAAGCTAAAGTCGCCAGATGGTGGTGTAGGCTCGGCACTTGGAGTCTGTGGAGCTTCCGGACAAGCTAAACTGCTGTGATTGAGCTTCCCACAAATATAACATACAGGTAAACCTTCATAGCTAACCTTTAAGGGTTCACCTTCGAGGTGTACCGTGCCCTTTAAAGGTTGTGTCAAGTCTAGGCATACAGCAACTCTAGCAAATTTAGCCCTACTAGGGTTAGAAGAGTTACCGTCAAGTCTGACTGTTCTGCCCACCATGTTGCCGAGTTGACGAAGAATTCTGGAATGGTAGCGATTTGTGGGGAAGTCTGGAAATTGGATCCACGTCACAATCGAGTCAATCTTGCCCGTGGTAGCTCGGAAGTTCGGTGTCCAGGGTTGCACGCTCAGTGTGCAGCCAAAAATACTCCAGGGGCCGTCCGTCAGGGCATGAATATAATCTTGCTCCGCCCAGAACCGCACCATGTAGAAGTTGTTCTCCAGGTCGAGGATTTTGAATGCTCCAGTCGGTTTCCATAGATCTTGAATCTTGGTATGCAAAGCCTTGAATCCGATGTAACGCCCATACAGTTTAATCACAACTGCATGTTCCCATTGTTTATCCAACCTGGCTTTGAAGGGATCCGATAAAACCAGGTTGTCGACACCATCTTGCTGGATTATCATCAGGTCTCCTTCCTCGTATTCAGCCTCTCCTTCGAGTTCCCATGGGTCGGACATGTACAGAGGATTAGAGCCGGAAAACAAAGAGTCCCGATAACTGGGTCGAGTCTCCTCCATGGGCTCGTCGGGACCTGCAATGGGATTTGTCACTGGGACAGCTTGGTTTGGTTCATCAAGTCTGGTTGGACCAGAGTCAAGCCCGGTCATGACCCGAGACATAGTCGGCATGGGAGTCACCGAGGGTGCACCGGTGCCGTCGGGGTTGGGGTGCTCAGGTTCCGGAGGGGAAGGTTGGGGGAGCAGTGCTGGGGCGGGAGGCGCTGTTGTCGCCGGGGGAGGCGTTGCCGTCGGCGGGAGCGGCTGGTCTCGTTGCGCGGGTGGACGAAGTGCAGGGTCTTGTTCTCCACCATTGGTAGCTGCAGTCGGGCGAGTGAAGGGGAGCGCCGGACTGCAAGCTGGGTCTGGGTTTGAGGGAGGCGGCGAGCAGTGCCGGATCCGGTCGGGGGGAGGGAGGCCGCCAACCCCTCGCTCTCTAGATCGAGACCTGTTCCTTTGGACGGGACTGCCCGCTTGGTCACGGATTCGAACCTTGCGGGTGGCCCTGTCAACTGCCGTCTCGTCGTCGTCGAGGCCTGCCGGCGAAGACATGGCAGTTGGAGAAGGTGAAGTTGCCGCACGCGCGGGAGGAAATGGGCGCGTGGGACTCTGGGTGTTGGAGGTTGGTGACGCGTGACAGCGCGTTGTGACTAGCCTATTAACTCATCTTGTTAACGATTTCGAGAATTTTCTTAAATGGGTGGGAATATCAGTATGTGCTTTTTAAGTGAACCCAATTGCTAACATGAGCTGTTATGAGATTGTGGAGTATCTATGGGCTTATACTCTATAGCTGGTTATGTCTCAATCACATGGTTACTATGGTTAGTAAATTGATTTTAAGATCTATCAACAAGGAATCCCCTCATTAAAAACATGGGAATCTTTTCCCCCTTGGTGAACAATCATATGATTCGTATCTCTCCCTCCCTCTGTTCTACTGCTCCTCGCGTGATATTTAATTTATTGTTGTGGACTGTAATGCACCAGCGAGTCCCTGTGGTGTGGTTTTAACTTGCTTGCCGGCCTCCACCTAGTCAGGTTCCATGGAGGTCGACTGATTTTTTTAACCAACAAATTATTCTGCCATGTATGCTATAAGCACGTTACACCCTTATCTCCCCAATTCTTAGAAAGTCTTTATTTACACTTTTTAGATTAAAAGGCTGTCTCTTACTACTACCCTTTTTTTTGGTTTCAAGAAAGGGCCTTTATTAAGTTGGATGTCTCTGAAATAAAAGCGGGCACCGAAGATCGAGATATTGAAATCCAACTGCATAATTATGACAGAAAGTGCAAGAATTTGTAATCTGTGCTACCGTTATTTTTTTTGTTTTCTCTTTCGTACTAGGTGGTTCTTCATTCTTGTATGTATTGATGTCCAAGAAAATGTTAAATTCTGTCGTCATTGGCCCAAGACTTGGTGTATTTAGTATACACCAGCGAAAATGTACTTGATATGGTGCTAGCCATTATCAAACAGCGAAGAGTTAATTGCCCGGTGACTGGTTATAATATATTGGTTGGTGGTGTAGTGACGGGTGACTGGTGTGATTAGGGAATTCCGTTACGAGGTTGTATTAAATGTTTAACCGAATTAGTCATTGTCTTGGTCCAATTGGCCGCCATGACTAGCTAGCATATGTCCCATCCTGTGTGCATGCTGCACAATAGGAGCACCCTTGCTGCTGCCCAAAACTTATCCAAATGTTACAAAATTTCTCCACAATGATGCATATAAAAATCTAGAAAAGGATAAACAGTAGTGGGTAGTCTTTGATTTGACACTAGGATGGTGATGGGGGCGGATGCATAATACATTATGTGCATGTATGTATGTAGTGATGTAGTAGACTAGTAGTACTAGTATTTTGTGGTGTGTATCATCTCTCCTTTCGTGAATAGTCCTTGTAGAGGCAGCTAATAGTAGTAGCCCGCCCAATCTCATGCCTATTCTGTGGCCACTGGATCTAACCAGATTTTTCACATTTCTTTCAATGTCTTTTGTCCTCGCTCGCCTTGGGGGTTGTCTTTGTGGGGGGTTGTGTCCCAATATCTTTTAATAAATGATCTGGTGTTGTTTGACCGGCCGCCTCGAACCAAACCAGTTTTGTCCATTTTCGGTTAAACTTGTGCGCCGGTGGTGGCCATGACTTAAACACCCATCCACTCGTTTTTTCTTTTTCTTTCCAAATAGTGCAGATTGGATAGTGAGTGGTCAGTGTACTCACAGTAGGGTGAACTTTATGGAGCTACCAAATATGCAGATTATGGATCCTTCTTTCATGCTTTGGTCAAATTTGAGCTTAATTATCAATAAATGGTTCTAATTAAGTGTGATTAGACTAGATAAAAAACTTAATTAGAAGATCAATCAAGCTCTTCAACTCAGCAAGCCAACAACTACAAATCTCAAGCTTGACCATAAAATTTGACTCAAGCTACTCGGTTTGAGTTTGATAAAATCGAATTGAGTTATTACCCCAGTGGATCTTGGATATCCAGCTGGTAGCTCTGTGGGACATTAATGCTTATGTTTTCCTTTGGGAACACAATATGTTCACGTTTATGCCTGCAAGAGAGATCCAAGTTCAAAAGTACAGAGGCTCCAATTAATATTAGTAGTCTGTGACTGTTTTGTTGATTTCTTCACTCCTCGGTAACCCTATCTCAACCTCATGTGAATTGAATAAATAAGTTAGCGCCTACAAAGTAAGGCAGGAAAATGGGGATATCAGTAGAAATTTCAACATTTTTTTTTTTTTGCTAATATAAACGAACAAGATCAAGAATCATGGGGTTTTTTTAAAAAAAATGATAAAATCTTTAATTTCCCCCCTATTATTTTAAGAGGGAAAGAAAGACCGCAGTGGTAATAAAATGAGGTAGCAAGAATATATATCTGATGTTAATGGTGTCACGTCATCATATCTTTTCCAACACAATCTACTATGAGCTGGATGTTTTGTAATTTTCACGGAAATATCTCCTGACAGTAACAATATATAGTCTGGTACGAATACATTTTTAAGTGACTGGCAAAACCCCAATTTCTGTTAATATATAGTCTCCCCCATCTCTCTCTCGCAGTCTCTCATTGTCTGCCATAAACGTCGACTAGCAGTAAAATGATCCATATCCTGCAGGTGTTGCCGGGTGCTAGGGCCTTCTCTTCAACCAACCTGCAGCAGCCACACAGATAGCCTCTATCCATATATATATATATATCTTTGCTCAAAACTATGCTAAGTTAATTACTTCTAATTAAGTATACCAACCTGGCAATCTTACTAACCCACAGTGACAAATATTTGTTATGCAAATTTGTTTCATTCTCGAAAAAATATTATGCATGACGATGCATGTTCAAATCAAGAACAAAAACCAGGTGAAATCCACATTCGCTGGTGTTCATTCGATCTATGATTCAATATATATATATTGGTTGACAACTTTTCTTCTGTTTCTGGCCTCTCTCTTTTTTTTTTTGGTAGTAAAGGGAGCTTCAAATTATCAACATTGATGACTTGCTAATTAATTAATCACGCTCAAAGCTGCTCGTTAGTGATCTCTTGCATAAGAAGCACTTTTTTATTCAGTGGAACTTTTATTTTCTATCTAATATAAAAGGGTGTTAACGTTCATATTTGAATTATTAGTTTAAAAAATGACTCCTCGCATGTGAACCTTGTCAGTTGTCACAATACATTTTTCCGGAAATGTCTATTTCTTGTTTTTCAAAACAATACTCAATGATGGGGAAAGAAAGAATATGACTCTATATGTTCTATAGTATGAGCAACATTGGGAGGGAAGGAAGCGACTTATATATGGTGCAAACACATTGGAAATTTATTCGAATAAATTATTCCACATAAGCTTATTTGGAAAACAAAGCCTAACGAAACCGAGTGATTTTGGGCTGATAGCATCATAACACATAGGCTGATGTTGTGGGCTTCTTTCTCTTTCATTGGGCCTTTAAGTTCTGATTTAGTGGGGTTTCCACATAAGCCTAACGGTCTTTGGGCTTGTAACTAGACGAAATCTTTTTTTTTTCCTTAAAAAAAAACTTATATATTCAATTTCCTTAATTAAGAAAACACATAAGACCCCCCATTTGCATCCTCAAATTATTTCATATGATTTCTGCTTCTTTAGTCTCGTTTCTCAGGCTATCTATCTTTCTTTGTTTAGATGGGAATCCTGTATTCAACTAGATTAATTCCAAGCTACCCGATTTTTTTAAAAAAATATTCAAGCCAAAGCATTCCTTTGTTTTTGGTTAATGTTATCCTTTAAAAGTCGGACCAATCTTTCATTGGCCGGAGAAAGCTACAGTACTTTGTTTCGGCCGCATTCGGACCAGGTTGAGGCAAAACAGGTGGGGTCATAGTTTTCCTTTGTTGTTTTGAAGGCATAATTACAAAGGAGTCAATGTACCTCCCTCCTCCTGTCCATATATATATATTTTTTTTTCCCATGATGTTTTGATTTGTCACGTGACTATCTACTTATTGGAACGAGGAAATTTTTGTCCCCTTCCCTCTCTCTCTCTCTCTCGGCTCGGCTCTGCTGTAATTTTGTGTTCCTCCTCCTTTCCCGCTCCCTCTCCCAGTCTCCCTGACTCGACCGTTCTTTTTTTTTTTTTGGGATTATTTATATTTTGTACTCGACAAGATTTATTCCTGTAAATAAATTATATTTTAACCACCATTGCGAATATTGAAATGTAGACAGCAGCATTTACGGTTGTTGTAGCTGTAATAGTTTGAGTTTTCAAGACTTGGGAATTTTCTTTTTCGAAAATTGAGATTGGCATTGAACTTCAAGATAGTGGTCGAGTTGCCCAAACCAAATTGTGTAGACAAAAATGTTTTTCTACCAGCAAATGGGATGGCGGGAGAGTAAACTAGGATAATTTTGTTATTTTTATAATTTAAGATTTTGTTTGGTTGATAAAAATTTTTAATTGAGTCTCAGTAGGGGGCTAGGATAAACCGGACTCAAGAGCACTAACAGTAATATTTTATATATTTACACAAGATTGAAATGGTATTTCTGAGTCTATACATTTTGATGAGAATTTAATGATCAATAGTACAATCAACAATGAAATAATATTGCAAGAATATGTGGGAAATGGAGCTTTGAATAGAAGTTTGTAATCCATTGATGACTCAATTCTTTTGGCTAATCGGTCTCGTTTTGTAAATAATACGAACAATATATTGGCCTTTACAATAACACATTGTTTTTTATTTTTCCATATACAAGCTTGTAAATTTTCACTTGATCAATAATAAATACTACTAGAATGGAATTCCTAAAAAAAAAGAAAAAACGAAGCTTATTGGGCCTATAGCGTAAGTTTATTCATTTTCACCATCCGTTCCCGTCCTTGTATTGTTGTTTGATGAATCCAACCGTTAAACCAGTATAACGCCAAAAACCCGGTACAAAATCCCGCGGGGGGAGGGAGTCGCGGTCGCAGCAATGGCGGGACACTGCAAGTACAGCTGCACAACCGCCGCCGAAACCCTAGAATGGATAACGGCCATCATCGCCTTCATCGAGCCCTACCATTCCCTGATCAACTCTCACGTCGTCAATTTCTTCAGCCACCGGCTCTGGGAGTCTCTCGACCAGCAGTGGATCGATTGCCTCCGCCACGAACCCGTCCAAAACCTCCTCCTCATCCCATCCGGCGTCGTCCAGGACCACTGGCCCCTCTCCCTCAAACAATTTGTTTCGACTCTCAAATCTCTCGCTCTCCCCCGCCACCAAACCAACCTTAGCAAAGTTAGTTACGCTTAACTTAACACTTTTTTGGTTTTTTTTTTTAAATAAAAAACTTTCCCGGCTGAGGAGCTGTATTTGTCGCAGGTGTTTCCTGGAATGGAAACGACGCCGCTTAATAGCGTGCTTGCTCAAGGTATGAATTCCAAGAAAAAACACGAAGTGGAGATTCTCTCCGCGCTTGTTAGTTCGGTGGCGAATAGTGTGGGAGGTCAAACGATAGTTGATGTCGGTGCTGGCCAGGTTTTATTAGTCTTTTTTTTTTTTTTTGAGTAATTTGCTATGAAGAGAAACAGATAATGAAATGTGTGCTAATAGAGTGTTTGTTTTTTTTTTTTTTTTTGTCTTCTAGGGTTATCTTGCGCAGGTTCTTTCGTTCCAGTACCGGCATCAGGTAGTTGCAATTGATGCTTGTTCTCATCACGGTAACGTTACGAATTCACGAGCTGAGCGAATCAAGAAGCATTATATGGCACAGTCTCGTAAATCTGGGTAAGAAATATGAATGTGTGGAATTGCGTGATCGTGTAATTCAATCGGTGCCTTTGTCTGATGATGGTTGTTACTAGGGCGAGGTTTGCTTAAATTTGCTTGTATGTGCTTGCTTTGGCTTGAATGAATTGCTCATTATCCCATTGCATTGTGCCCATCAAGTTCATTAGTCATGTTTGTTGATTGAGTTTGCACCATTTTCGTGATTTTTTGCAATTTTATATGCTTGCCTTTCATTTTGTTAGTTGTTACCATTTACCAACGGTTTTTCCTTGCTAGTTCAGGAAATGGGATTCCTAATGTGCCTAAGACAATCACTGGCCGAGTAATGTCCATTGAAATGTTGAAAGAATTGAGCGGCATGTCGTTGCGGGATGACAGTGTCGAGCAGCCAGAGGTGATTCAGAAAGTTGAAGAAAGTGAGGCTTCGTTGGTTCTTGCTGGCTTACATGCTTGCGGTAATCTGTCTATAACAATGCTAAAGTGAGTGTGTTTTGTATACTTTGCAGTTTATCTTCAGTTCTTCTTTGAACAATGCAAAGTTTTGTATCTCTGTTTTGTCAGGGTCCTTTCACATTCTATGCTTGCATGTTTCTTCTACATGTCTGCATTTATGCTTGTTATACTTCTCATACTACTAAGTCTCTACAAGGCACCAACGTTCAGATTACTAGCTATCTCTTATCAACTTTGACTTATAAATTGCCACATTGTGTGATTTTTTCCATTAACTAGTTCTCTTTTACCTTTTTGTTTGCTATTTGTGCTTTTACATTATCAAATTTTAACTCTCCTTCTTTCCCTTTAAATTTTGGAGCAGGACTTTTTCAGAGTGCGAAAATGTTAAAGCTGTTATTAGTATTGGGTGCTGTTATAACTTGCTCTCTGAGGCATGTTTTGACACTTTTGGTTCTCAATGCGGCTTTCCAGTGAGTGGTGGTGTTAAATCTACTGGTATAGCACTTGGGAAAAGTGCACGAGATCTTGCTTGCCAGGTGCATGAATATGTTGTATTAATTGCATTGGTTCTGTGAAGCATTGTCCTGAAAAGCTTTTATATTTTTAGAGGCTTTTTGGTCTTAACTGGCATATGCAGCTAGTATTTTCAACATTTTACAAAATAGTTTTGAAATCCAGTGAGATTTATGATTCTGTGTTGACCTGCAATTCTCTAAAAATCATTGTTAGTTGTGGGGCCGCTATATGGGCCGGCAGAAGCTAATTACTACAGATTGAATTAAGTAATGCGTTTTAAACTTCCAGAGTGCTTTAGGTCCACCCATGAGGCAAAGGGGCAGTATTGTTGTTTAGATTCTCTCACCCAATAAGTTTATTCTTTGCATTGAGGTCTTCATGAAATCAATCAAGCAGGGGGGTGTGGAGTTTCTCCACTGTGTTGAATGTACTTCCTGGGCTGCACTTCTGAGAGCATCATTTGAAGGAAATTGTACTTAAATCATGCATCCTTAATTTAAACCAAAATTGGCATGGATGATAAAGAATTTTTAGCTGTTGTGAATTTGTTCATGTTATTGGGTATGGACAGAATGGTGGATAGATAATGGTACTAAAGGTAGCATGGGAACCTATTGCCAAATTTATGGGCTTCTCTCTTGAGGATGAACATACAGATGTTTTTGCAGAAAGAAAATTTGAATACAACAATTTCATTGTGCAGTGTTTTGAATTTGTACTGTTCATTTGGTTTGCTCCTTATATTTCATCGTCTACGTTCCAATGTGAAGGCCAAAAATCTCTTTGGAGTCTGTTCATGAAAGCGGGTACCATTGACCTTACTTTATTCTTTTTAGAGTGCAGAGAGATGGAGTCATCTCGAGAAAGATGCAGGTCTACATAATTTTGAGTTACATGCTTTCCGTGCTGCTTTTCAAATGGTATACATTATTTAAAGCAATTTTCTTTTTAGATTGTCCTGATGTACTTCTAAATTTTGTTTATGTTTTATTCTTTTCGCCTGCCTCTCTATCTTGGTGTATTTATTTCTGTTGTGGTCTTTCCCCATTTTCTCTGTGCCTCTGTCATTTTGAAAGCATCCAGGGGGAAAAATTGTATTGCTCAAACTAGTCTTTAGGCTTTTTAATATGGAGGGCAGCCTTTAATTATTTTGCAACAGTATTACCGGTAATTTGTATGAACATGTTGGTGTGACTGACGGAGTGGGTTCTAGACAGGGTAATTGAGAGTCTGTTCTCCATAAGAGAGGATAACCAACTTATCAACTCGCTAGCAGTTTAGGTTACTGCAGTGAAAATTCGTTTTCACCTATTTGGTTGTTGTACTTGTTATTTAGGAAAATGTCGGGAAAGGATATCGAAACAAGCCTAAAGTTTGCAAGAAGCTCCTTCTCTTTCAAAGGATGCAACGGTGACCAGAAAATACTTATCTAACTGTCCTGTAAATGTGTGCCCCATTCGCTATTCTGTGTGCATGAGTTGGGGAAGATTGAAAAGGCTTACTCTTGGCAGATATGGGAAAACATTTTGATCAACACACAAGAGACTGTGTTTGGGACCAATACTGTCCAAAGTTGGGGTGCTTAACTTCTAAATTTATTGCCTGGCTTGATGAAGCCCTCCTTTTTGCATCTCTGTGGATATCTATGGGGTCTGAACTTGGTTCTCTTGGAATTTCTTTTTGGCATACTGGGGTATTATTGCCAGTGCTGCTTAATCAATTTAGTTTTTCTGCCTCTACTTTCGTTGCATAAAAATACTTATTTGCCGAACTTAACTTCCAATTGACTGTTATTTCTGAAAATTTTGATTGTTACTTGCTGCATCCTGTCCTAATTTAGAACTATGTTCTGACTATGCTGCCATGCTAAAAAACAACAGAGATAGACCTAGGCTTTTGTATTCTTTATGACTCACCAGTTGGCATCTGGTTCTTCTTGATGATAATGCAATGTTGTTCTCTCTGAAGTTTCTTTCTGTGGAGCAACTTTTTTGGTTTGCTGCATCATTGATATAGATCATTGGTTTATTGTGAAGGTTCTTTATAAGTACTATCCAAAAGTTGCGACAAATACTCCGTCAATTGGGCGTCAAGGGAAGGCTTTGCGTCGCCAACACCAAAGGAAGGTCCTGGAATTGTCACTCAATCGGGAAGAGAGTGAATGTTCCTCTCTGTCCCATGAAGTTTCTAATGTGAAGACAAGCTCTGTGTCATTGCAACCTGTGGAATCTGATAAAGGTAAACTTGGAAGTAGAGTTGTCTAAATTCTTGAAAGTTCAAGGCTAGAAGTTGCTGTCGCAGCTTGTAGAAATTAGAATATCATCCTGGGAATTTAACAGTAATCAATTAGTAGCAAAGCCATTTTATTCACTGCTCATTAGATTGCTCAATGGCTTCTCTTTTGAAGCCTTTTTGTTCCCTGTGGCTAGATAATTCCTCCCATTGCCTTTTGCTTTAGGCATACTTAGTGCTCGTGAGAAGCTGAAAGTTCTTTGTCAAACTGAATATTGCAGATGAAAATTCTGGCTGGTTATTGAATGCTAATACCTTGTCTCATGGAGACTATTGCAATGGGAATATTCAACATGAAGCAACTGCAGAAGCTGACAAATATGTTCTATTTGAGAAATTTAGTGAGTCTGGATTGTCTCGCCTTGGTCTCAAACCCTTGCATGAGATAGATTTCTGGGGAATATGGAAGGAGGCTGAACCTTTTGCTGTAAGTTTCTCTGTCCTGCCTTTTAATGTCTCATTAATCTACAGAACCAATGCTCACTTTTTCCTCCTGTAAAAGGAGGGAAAAGCTCCTTTTGATACATTGCATATAAGGAGAGTGCCTTATGATTAATACCTGATACTAGGCGGTTAATGTAGTGGATGCTTTTTGTCTCCACTTCATGCCTAGTAAACATATATTTTCCATGTTGTGGGAGGTCTAAAAGGTAGCTCTCTACTACCTGGCCTACAAGGTCTGATTTTGATGATTCTATTCTTCCCAAGGTATCCTGTGGTGGTATGCGAATTAAATATGCATATGAAGATGTGCCCGGTAGTTGAAATGATAGTAGATCGTCCTAATAACAGAGTATGATAATTTGGGTAGAATATTAGCTAGCTTCAATTTTATTAGTGTCTTATTGGCAGATATGATGATTTTAGATGGAATCTTTGCATATGTTTGCGCAAAAAGGTTTGGTAGGGTTTCTTCTCAAATGTGTGAAGAATATCGAAAATGAGCAATGGTGAAAAGCTCTCCTCAATTGTAAAATGCTGAGTGAGGATGTGAGGGTAGAACGGAAATCGCAGATACTTTTGACTACAAGAGATTAATGGACTTATAAGTGGGAAAAATTATACACTTCTCAAGGAAACATGACAGTAAAGAGTGTATGAAGGTCAGGTTTTGTGAAAAGTGAGCATGTTCAACTTGGAATTAGTTACTTACGTATGATGAAAGGTTAACAGGGTTCAGCTGTTCAATGAAAATTGTGAGTGTGGGAACATTAAACAAAACATAATGAAATATCCACCATTCTTGGTCGTACCCTGAACTGGAAAACACCGAACACAAAATCCATATAATCAGATGGAACCTGGAGGCTATTTGGAAACATTATTGCCATGCAATACCCAGTGCAAATATTTCTGTTGTCAGTAGAGAGATGGCTGATATGCTGATGAGAAGGCACAGTACATCAAATGGCAAGTTCTATGACATTCTATTCTAAGCTTAATGCCACCTTGTCTATGTTGTCAAATTTTGCCTTCTGCCAGCAACTTTTCCCTTCTCTTCAACACCAGAAATTATCATAAAAGATCCATTTATTGGTGTCACCTGGTGTGGCTTTAACAAATATCCTTTTCTCATCCTAAGTGAGAGGCTTTTCATATCATAAAAGATTTAGTGTTGAAGTCATGGAAGTTGTTATGATTAGTGATGGTGAATTCCTTAATGCTTCAACCTCAGGTGAATTAAGCAGAACTCAATTACTTTTGTTTCTTCTGGTTTCTTGAATTCATAGCGGTAGTATTAGAGATCAATTTATTATCATTTCAAATCCCGAATATCATCAAATATGTCGGTTCTAGTTTTGAAGCAATATCTGAAATTGGACTTTTAGGCCCTATAATTATGCAGTAGCTCAGCAGTGTCATGTGTGCTAAATGTTGAAAAGACCATATGGATTCCTATCAAAGTCTAAACATTCCATGCTTTGCTTAGCTCAATTTTCATTGTTTGAGTTTTTCTGCATCCCTCTGTCATGGGCAGTATGCTAAATTTCCGAAATGCAAGTGAATATAAGTTATCATATAATTGATTTCTGCCATGCACACTCGCAGGAGCTAATTGGACCTTATTGGTCTTTGCGAGCTGCTTTCGGGCCCCTTCTGGAAACTCTTCTTTTGCTAGACAGGTTACTATTCCTCCAGGAACAGGGAAGTTCGTACGAAGCAGTCATGTTACCAATTTTCGATCCTGCATTATCCCCAAGGAATGTGGCCATAATTGCTAAGAGAACTTGAGATAGGTTTTTTGACCTCCAAGCAATGGTAATATTTGCTTCCTCTCCAGATTATATCTACTGTTTTGGTTGGCATTTTTCTTTTTGCCTGATTGCTTAGTCTGTTATGAAAATGTTTGGCGATTGTAGATTGTCTGGCACTGCCTATTCTGGAATGCCACCTGGATTAGCTTTTTGATCATCATGCATCTGCAAACTCGTGCATATTTACGAGGGCTATCTACAGCTGAGAAGTGCTCTAGACATATAATTGTTAGCTGTTAATTAATTCTTTTGCAAATATGCGGATGTTAACAATCAGTTATAGCTCAAATGGTACCACAGTCATCCACAGGGCTTAAGGCCTTGTTCGAGTCCTAGTCAAGTCAACAGTCGTAACCTTTGAACAAAAGAAAAAAGATGGTACCTATTTATTCTATTGGCCATCTTAAGTTGCTGACAGTGATCTTCCTCTGCAGCTGCATTGGTGATAGATTCTATCATTCTTATTCCTCGATCCTTAGCTTATAAGAATGTGGATATCATAAGTTTATGAGTCATTTTTCTTTTCATCTAATATCTTGGCTGGGAAAGGCGAACACGACGTCTATTTTTGGAACTTTGCCACGATGCTTGTCAAATGGGAGTGGGACAAACTTTCTTATTCTGGCCATGCTATCTGGCACTTGGCAGCAGGCGATTGGAAGCTTGGTAGGCCTTTGGAGTTTGGAAGGAATCACTGGCTAGTTTTCCCGTCAATTTGTATACCCCACTGTAGTAGTCTCACTTAAGAAATCTTAGCATAGCTGCCTTTTCTTCACCTTTCTCTTTGTTGACTCTCCTAGAAGTCTCCCCTGCAACATCCTATGAATTAAAACTAAGTCTAGTAATCAATTTCCGTAACTCATGCAGCAATCTGTTGTTTAGGATTGAAGGTGTGTCAATCCACTCTCCATATTGGTTATTTGCCAATGGAATCAAACATGCAACTGGCATGTATGGCCTCTCCAACCTGGGGGATATGTCAACAGGTATTCAGTTCAGCGTCTTTTGCAATCTTTAAGGTATCTTTGTTCTTGTCGTTCTTTGGTGAAACCCAGCATACTAAGTGGTTTAGATAGCCTGGCCATTATCATCATAACGCAAACGGGAGGCCTCTAATCATTGCTCCAAAAAGGAAGGATAAAAGGTCGTTCAAAATTCTCTATCTGTACGGAGTTTACCCCCAAATCAAAATACTTGCGTAGATGATACAAACCTTTCTCCATGTGGAGTTTAAAACAAATCAAAATACTTCTACTTATGGTATAACAGTCAATGTTTATCCATGTACCTGGCCATAACGGGGATGAAAGCTGTATAGTTGGAGCTTTGTGTTCCCCAGGTAAATATCATTATCATAATAATTGAGCACAGTTCTTTATTAGGACTGGGATTTTTGACCCAAGTACAGATGAGTTTTGTTTTTATTTTGTGCTGATCCAAAACATTAGCTTCTACAGGATCGTGAGGCTTACGCAAAATTGTTTCTACCCAGAAACATAAGAGTTAATGATTCTACTGTCTAATTAGTCTCTCCTCTCATTATGTCACTGTCCATGCTCACCTCGTGTAAATCCCCTGACCCACTTATCTGCTTTACTGTTCTATTATGTAATGGATGTCAGAATTCCATTATTGACTACAGAAAAATAATTTTAACGCAGTGCTTTTATTCACAATGTTATTATTGCATGTAAACGTTCACGGCAAGTGATTAAAGTTACAAGTAATACAAAGGATCATAAGCGGGCAAAGTGAACTAGTGAAGGGTCGCCATCTTTTCTTCCTTTCTATTTTTGGATTTGTCGTCATCAACCTCCCCTGTGAATGCAAAACTTTTCTATTTATCGGTGAAAGTGACTGAACATTTTCAGGACTGATTGAGGTGGCTTAACACTGGTACTGGGGCCTTTCTGCACTAGGCGTTCTTTTTCTTCTTTTTTTTTAATTTTTTTTTTTCCTGGTCTGAAGGGTGGCTGGCTACCTCATTACTTCATACAAGTGATATAACTTTCTTTCTGCATATCCAGCTAACCTTCTGGTCATAAATTAATCAATGTAACAAGTTTCATTTTTAAAAAAAATTCTTTCAAAAAACTTGTCATAGCTAGTGATGTATAATTCTTATGTTTGTTAAAACTATTTCTACTTCTTTTTTTAATTTATTTTGAAGGTACAAAATTGTTTCACTATAGACGTAACTAAGCATTTTTTAAAAATTTTGTTGCCATAGTAGTTTTTTGCTAACATAAAATAATATCACTGGACAATTCTATAAGCAAGCTAACCTTTTCTAGCATTGAGAACAGTAGAACACAGCCCAAACCATAATGACCATTATGCATTATCCTTGACAGCAACCCCAACCGGTATCATTCAGGCCTATAGCGAAGCAGCTGAACTTTAAGTTCAGTGTGTTAATTTATGCTCTAATAATTGACACAGTGTTCTGCTGCCTTTGTTTAAATCCAAAATATTAAATTGCTGTTGGACAATTCTCTGCTGTCAAAGTTATTTGGTAATGTCCTGTCGTTTAATTCTTTTAAGAATTCATGTCCTCGATGCTTTTGTAGTACGTCAATTTTTTTGGGGGGGTCTCTCTCTTCATTGTTTGATTTGTCTTGAATTAGTTAGCTCGATTCATCGATTGATTTTCTCTTACATTGTTGTACTGAACTCTCTGCATTTCCTCTTCTGATTAGAGGAAATGACAAGCGTGCAACACCAAATATTGGGAGGCAAAGTTGCCCATAAAGTATTTAGCTTTGACCCAAGTGATAAAAGAACCTGAGTAGATTAAAAAACCAAACCCCCCTCAAAGAAGTCCCTGTTATCAACGCTGGCACGAGAGAGACATTCATTGTTTCCACTCACTTTTTAACCTATCTAACCTTGACCCACTCCAAGAATTTCAGTCACTCATAAAGATCCAAGTGATTATATAACACAAGTGTAAACGTCAATTTGGCATCTTCATTCATGTAATAAGTATTTGCTTAGCAACTAAATACTAGTATTTCGCATAGCTACAAAATTTGATGTACGTGGGTCTATGAGTCTCTTTAATCTTGGCACCAGATTCTCCACAGAAACGGGTGGTGTGGTGCTGTTACGTTTAATATGAGGTGTAATCTGGTTTTTGTTCAGTAGTAAACATACCTTGATTACCTTCGCATTTCACTATACCAAGAATGATATATTGTCACAATCCACCTATGGTGGTTGTAGCTACGGTGGCAACTGTCGTGAGTTGGTACACGTGTTCATGGTCTTATGGATTTTGGCATTTTTTTTGACTCTCGCTTGTTCTTTGTATATAGTTTCCTGTGGTCCTCCTTTGTTCTCTTTTGAATTGCTACTGTATATTGGTCTTCAGTCTTGACATCATGAGGTTCATAATCATGTATAGTGCAAACCTGTTTTAGTGGAATATATTAAGTGTCCCTAAAACATTGCCATCAGTGGTAGAAACATAAGTGTCCTCAAGACACTGCTATCAGTGAACAGAGATTAATTTAAAGTTGTCCAAGTACAGAGTTAGGAGACGGAATATTGGAAGTTATTTCTAGCAATAGACCCAAGGGCCGGAAGAAGAGATTAAGGAGAGTTTTTCATTTCAGTGTTCTTATCATTGTCAAAGTTATTGTCACCACAAGCTGGATTTGGACCATATCCTTGGCAAATACAAAGGTTCATTCCTTTTTTGGCAATGCTATCTCCAGTAACAGTCTACGAATCTACTGTGGTCTAGTAGCCTTCCTGCTCAGGATTTTCACTATCAAAGCAGAGAACCCGAACGAGTTTCGCCAGATTCTGTTTGCCGGAAACCAGAAATTGGCAGTGCTTGTTAATTTCTTTTTCTGTTTCTTAATTTGTGTAGGTTGATATTCCGCCTTTGCCGGTGAAGTTAAAAATTTGCTTGGGAAACAAGGAGCATTCTTAATCCTCTGTAAATCATGCATAGATAAGGAAACATAACTAGTTTGCATGGGTTTACAAGGGATAAAAAGGAAACTGGAGATTACACACAAGGGGTTCTAAAGTGGTAAGTTCCATAAAGAATAATTAAGTTCAAATTCCGGCAAATAATTTCATTCCGGTCCAATTGGATTGATATATAGACGGACAATTGTGTTCAAACCAAAAAAAAAAAAAAAAAAAACGAATCCAGGGACTATCAGGCACTGCCACAACATATGGGGGCATAAATTCAAAGATTCTCACATTAAGGCTGTGACTGGTCAGGAATTAATCTACAAGAACTAGTGAGACTTCAAGTATTGGTATGGTATCCACGGATAATAATACTATCTTGCACAATTACCTTTACTGTTAATAAATTATGGACTCTGATTGTCATGTAGACTATAGGTGATTGTACTTATTTCTACTGAAATTTGGAAATTGATCTACTCTACATAGACTTAAAATAGTTTTATTTGCTTCCGTAGTTTATCTTTAAAATAGAATGATCTTATTGTCTGACCATGCAATTATACCAAAATGAATTTTAATATTCTTAACAACACCAAACTGCTAGCTGTGACGGGAATGGTTTGGGCATAATTGTTGATCTAGTCAGGGTATTCACCGTCCGAAGCAAGTAAATATTCCCTTCGTCCCGGGATGCTCCATCCGTATCCATAACTTTGCCGAAGGCAAAAATGGAACATATACTTTTTTGGTTTCTCATCCGGTATCTGGAATTTTGTCTCGACTAATCCGGTTCGGCTAGGATCGGACACCTAGTCTTTCTTCTTTTTTTTTTTTTTTGTCAAATGGTAGACGAGTTTTCAAAAAGGCATATATATACCCTTGATATATCACTAAGTAAGTTATGCTCGCCACCCATAAGTTATTTTTTTGGTTTGCTAACAACTTTTTTCCACCTCAAAGTTTTTTTTTAAACTCATCCACCTCAACTGATATGCATCCCTCAAACTTTGTTTTTAAACTCATCCACCTCAACTGATATGTATCCAAAAATATCTATATTTCAACAAATATCAACATCAGACAAAATTGAAGTTGTAATTCAAATTACGGAAGGGCCTTCCCTTTTTTCCTCTCCCATGGGCTATTGCCCATCTTTTCAAAATTTGCTGGAGAGTGACTTCTTCTACGTGAATACAAACCACGCCTTAGTGACTTATACACATCTGTGTACTTATTATTGTGCTTAATCGAAGATACTTTTTTCATAAAAAAAAATCTAAAATAATATGACAAAAAGTTACCTTGACTACATTGGCCGTGTGTGTAATTTGGTCATATGAAATTGGTATTTTCACTGTTAGCCAGGAAAATCTACTGTTTTGTGATTTCCTTCTTTGGAAATGTGAATTATGAACTCAAAATATTTTGTTTGAGCGGACTTGAGGGAAGAAGGATACTAGCACAGGGGAAAGATCAAGGACCAACTGGAAAAGGACCCAGTTAGGCACGAGTGGCCAGGGAGCTGTTGTCACATTGTTTTGACTGCTCATGTGAAATTTGTCTTGGCACCATAAACTCTTGCTCTTGGTCTTTCTTACACTATCTACGGACCCCTACCCCGCTCACTAGGATCGAACACACGACCCTTTGGTTGAAACTAACGAGAGGTGCCATTACCCTACACAGTCGTGTTGGCAAACTCTTTCTTTAACTTGATTATCACCATCTAATCTTAATTCTATTTATCCAGTGCACGTATTATAACATATGTGATTAGGCCAATCTCAGCCATCCATTCACGACAATTTTGCTAATGCTCCTGGCCAGAATTGGATAATTAGAATTATTCTGGACAAGGTAATAAATGCCATGCTTTACCGTAAAGGGTTAGAAATTAAATGGGAAAAGATTAATATTATATCCAAGTGTAGGCGTCATCATTTTGGCAGTGATTGGTCTTTGCCTAGACATAATCTACATGAATCCTACCCTCCCTTTTTGTGCGGAATTACTAGTTGACTTGGGTAGTTTCCTTCTTTTATAAATACCTCAAACCTGGCCCCCTTCTTCTGAAATCTCCTCTTTAACTTTGAGTTTCTTATTACTCCTCTAAACTATCATATTCTCTCTCTGAATATTCCTCTCTATTCGCTGTGATCCTTGAACATGGAGAAGATGAGCAGCATAAGCATTATGGAGGCAAAGTTGCCGCCAGGGTTTAGGTTCCACCCAAGAGATGAAGAGCTTGTGTGTGATTACTTGATGAAGAAGGTGACTCACTGCGAGTCCCTTCTTATGACAGAAGTTGACCTCAACAAGTGTGAACCATGGGACATTCCTGGTGAGTTTATGTACATATCCATCTTAACCAAACTCCACCATACGTGTTCCCATGGTAATCATGTCTGATCTCGCTATTGTTTGTTGTGATTTCAACTCAATCTTTTGCATGAAATCGTATATATATATATATCCCCTGCAGACTCTGACTTGTCACAGTTGAAGCCTTAAATTCTATCTATTTATGATCTTTTTTGGTAAACAAATTGATCCTTCTTTCCATGGCTAGTAGGCGATTAGTAGTATGAATGGAGCTGCAGAATAGAAGTTTAATAGGAAGAAGAAAATATAATGTATAAGGGTAACACAGCGTTGTTTTTTGCCTTTCTCTTTTCTTTTTCCCTTTCTGGTGTGTCTCAAGGATAATAATGATTTTTTCTTCCAATCTTGAGTGGTTTATCTTTTTGGTCTGTAATAATAGTGGTTTTAATTTCTTTAGTTGCTTTCGCTAAGGCTCAGGTGATAGCAAACCGTGTTGGTTGCGATAGATAAGTATGCTATAGCTCCATTATGGTGCAGTTTTCTTGTTGACAAAATTTCCTTTCATAATTGATGCGTATTAGTTACACATCTAGACAGGGGGTGGACCATTCAAGTTGTGCTTGATTGTGTAGTGAAGTATGGATGTCGTCTGTACAGTTCCAATTTTCCTATATAGTATTTTTCATCATTGGATCAATTTCCATTTCATGCCCATTCTGCAAACACACCAGCTGTAAGATGTGAGATTTTTTGGCAAAGAGCGAAGACACTGATGTTTTGCAATCACTTCCCTATCCTCATGAACCTTTGTTTTAAAATTCTATATATCATTCTTTGATAATTTTCCCACTCTTACAATCTTTATGATTCTTCCAAGTTTGTCTTGAGTTTTGTATGATTTATATTGAAGAATCTCGTACCTTCTTTCTCCATGGGCCCTATAGGAACTCATAAAACTAGTGCAGCTAATTAATTGTTGGTTCACATTTTGTGCACTTTTTTTTTTTTTAGTGTATACGCTAAGGACATAACAAGTGGCATTGCGATATTTATTTGGAGATATTCGCTTCTCTTCTTTGCCTCTTTTTTCAATGTGACTTCTTAATTAACTATGTATTTCTAGTTTGTGTCAAAAAGAAAATGTATTTCCAGTTTTCTACTGTCATAGATCCTAACTAATAGTCATAGACTATGACCATCGCACATATGCATAATCATTTGTTTTTGAATCAATTTCATACATAGAGGCTCTTATCTCAGACACATGAAACTACTGATTTTTATAGTATATATATATGTATATACAGATACAGTATCTGAACTTTTTTGTGAACTTATATACAAACCAAGTTTTCTTCCACCGTCTTTTTATTAGGTGAGAAAATTCACCTAACTCCTAGGGGGCTGCCAATGAATTAAATTCCTAAAAATATTGAACAAATCACCACTTCCTCAACTTTCAAATGTTAATCAAAATAATGCATCTCATGATATCTCATATTCAAAAGCTTTTTGAAGAAATTGACACTCTTGGCATTGTCTGAATAGCTATGAGAGTGATTTGAGATAAAGCAAAACCCCCAAGTCATACATCTTAATTGTCTGGATCTTGTGTCAACCACACGAGTGTATAATCAGTAATTAAGTTTTTTTTTTTTTGCTTGTTATCCAGAGGGTCTGTGTAATCACTCTAAAAGCTGAGGATGTGATTAATTTTGACCTTCATCATTTCTTACCAAACCCAATAGGGCTTTAGTGTCACTATCTTTGACTAAAGAAATGAATCACCTTTATTATCCAACTAATTCTTGTTCAACGTCTTCATACTTCCATTTACTTTAATTTATTTTTCTCATTAGTCACAAAACAGTGCTGTGAAAATTGCACCACATTCAACATCTCAGATGTCTGGCATATTTAACGTGTAATAAAGATAGAAGCTGTGGTTTTTTGGGGCCAACTTGTGAATTACCTTCAATAATTCTTCATTAATAGATAGAAATTGACATCTCAACCACATTATTAGGGTATTGCAGTCAGCTATTTTAGCCCAAGATGATGGAGTCACTATTGGAACCTCAAAGTGTCCCCCACGGAAGTGTGTCTTCATCACCCCCATTGATCATATGTCATTCATTAATTTGGGTCGATCCTGAATTTTTCACAATTAAGAATTCTGTTCAAGTATCGAATTGTATAACTCAAAGATGATCAATTCAAGCCTTGAAAAGAAAATTGAAAAAGGAAAAAAATTAAGACCAATTAATTAGTTGACGTCAAATTTCTTGCGCGGTTATAATTGCATGTATCGCGTGGTTTGAATTTGGTAGGTAATTAAGAAAATGGCAACTAGAATGATCCAAAAACAAAGTCTAAAGTTAAACAACAGAAAAAAGGGCTACCTTAAATAAAGAAAAAGGGGCAGAAAATATGAAGTTGACTAGGAAGACATGCGTGCCTTACTATGCTCAATTTCTCTTCTTTTCTTTATGGTTATGTGTTGATCTTGTAGCCCACTTTTTCTGTGATTATCATCACAAATAAACTGTAATGACTTATCTCATACTGCTTTTATGATCATCCAATCAAATAATTAATCAAAAGATGTGTGTATGAATTTTTGGATATATAGAAACGGCTTGTGTGGGAGGCAAGGAATGGTATTTTTATAGTCAACGGGATAGAAAGTATGCAACTGGGTTACGAACAAACCGAGCTACTGCATCTGGGTACTGGAAGGCCACTGGAAAAGACCGTCCTATCCTTCGCAAGGGCAGCCTTGTGGGCATGAGGAAGACCTTGGTCTTCTACCAAGGAAGGGCACCCAAAGGAAGAAAAACCGATTGGGTCATGCATGAGTTTAGGCTAGAGGGTCCTCTTGGTCCTCCCAAAATTCCCTCAAACAAGGTATTAATTTTTAATTTGTGATGTTTCGTTTTTTCCTTCACTAGATTATGTGAACATGATTTAAAAACTCTTCTCATCTGAATATATACAACTTTCATTTTAATCAAAAGTTTTTCAACTATCATGGGTGTCTTGTGTTTTTTTTAAATTAACATTTCTTTTCCTTATTGAATATGTAAGAAAAAAATTTTTTTTGACTTTGCAAATACGTCTTCACATGGAACCCAAACTTTTGTTGAACCAGTCACGACAAGTGCGCTCATATAAAACCAAAATAGTAGCTGACCTAAGAGATGATCCTTGCTTATACTATAATTAATTGTCTTATGTAAGCCTAGTTGTTTCTGGTCATCTTCATGTATGTTTTACATGTTTTAAAAAAGTAAAGTGCCAATATTCTTGCCCGTCATGACCCATCTTTCTTGCATTATTGATCTCTTGGTTTTGGGTATATGCTTAATTACAGGAAGATTGGGTCTTGTGTCGAGTGTTCCACAAAACCAGAGAACTAGTGGTGGCCAAACCTAGCATGGGAAGTTGCTATGATGACACCGGCTCTTCATCTCTCCCTCCATTGATGGATAATAATTCTTTCATCACCTTTGACCAAACTCAACCCAACTTAGCTGATGAGCACGAGCAAGTGCCCTGCTTCTCCATTTTCTCCCAAAACCAAACCAACCCCACAATTTTCCCACACCTCACTCAAATGGACACCACTTTGAACATGCCTAAAGTAACTAGTGATGATGATGATTATTTTGGGCAGATGATCATACCCATGACGACGACTACTTCTCCGTTGGAATATCCTTACTCTTGTGACAACAAAGTTATAAAAGCTGTCTTGAGCCACCTTACTAAGATGGAAAGCAGTACTACTCCTAGCATCAAAGGGTCCCCTAGCTTAGGAGAAGGTAGTTCAGAGAGCTACTTATCTGAAGTGGGCATACCAAACATATGGACACATTATTGATATATGTTCTCTCCTCCCAGCTCCATTTTAAACAATTACAACAAGGGAGGGGAAAGATATGTTCCTTCACAAGTTTTCTCTAGTTTGTGTCCTTTAACCTTGTTGTATAAGAAGACTGAAACTTGTAATGGTTTTTTACCGCAGGCTGTGAAGTTAATTACTGTGGTAGAAAACATTGCTAAAAATATAAGTCACCTATATATATGTTACTTATTATTGATCATTCTGCTTATTACTACTCTTCATACTATGTCGTCGTTTGCAAATCATTCCTGTTTACTTATTATTCCACCCTTAAAACATTGTTAGAGATAAGATAAGAGTAAGGACTTTACTGAGGAAGCCAGAAAAATAAGGAACTACCTAAGCAAATTTATATATAGTAATCACTTTTTTTTGTTTCCCAAACGGTATCCGGAGCTGCTTTGTCTCGACTAATCCGGATTCGACTGGGGTCGCATGCCTGGGTATGGTGAATGAGTCTCCCAATGAGAATTTTCTGCATATACGAAGATTCAAATCCGAAATCTCACTTAAGTAGAACTATTTTGCTCACCACTTAAACTAATCCCACATTAGTTATAATCAGTAATCACTAACATTGGCTAGAGTACACTAATTGCTTCATGCTTTCAAATTATCCCCAACCCACCCACTTCCTTATTGACTTGGTCATGTAGAATCCTCTTCGAGTAATGCAATTAATGTCTTCGATCAGATTTTAAAAAATTACTAACATTAGCGGCATCTAATTGCATTAATGATTTAGCAATACACACGCAAGTAGGATGTGATAGCTTTCACATTTTATTTGGCTTGATACCATGCCTAGCTAGAGTACTATACAAAACTTAAAAAACAATGCATTTTCCCATACATGCAAAAACTAGTACATTGTATATACATTTAAACAGGAATGGATGATTATCTATATGTAGGGGCATAGGCTTGATCAATTGTTCTAATCCTTATTTAATTTTTTTTGTTCGACTAATCCTTATTTAAATGAATATCGTACATGATGTCCATCATATTTCCTACTTGCTGGCGCCCTAAGCATCATCTGGAAGGGAACAGTTGAGATTCTTTTCTACTTCATTAATAAACAATATTGCTTCATGATCTGACACTTGGTAACATTATTCTCTTCCAAATTTTCCTTATCCTTTCATTAGTAATGTATTATAATGTGAATCTGTGTATATGCCTCTTCTATTGAGGGAATGAATTATCAATATATGCAACTACCCTTCTTATACCGAATTATCCGGGTTTGTCCTTGAGATTTTTTCTCGACTGTCGCTTTCCATGAATTATCTATCATAAGCAAAAGAAAACGACAATAGCTAAAGGTCAAGAAACTAAATCCCATTGAGCTCACGCCCTGAAGATTTTCTAACTTCATTTAATTTCCAATGCATAATATATAGAGATGGTACACTTCAAATACTAACTATTTCTTTGAAATTAGGCGATCTTGGTCTTACCCACTTTTACTCACCGCATAATTCCAACTTGCAATCAGTTTTAACTTTACCAATCAAAGCAGATAGACGTCAAGTCTCAATGTATATAAACAGACATATCTATACGTGGTTAAACTAATTAAATGGAGAGAGTATACACAAAAGATATGTTGTTGGATACTTTTAGAATATTCTCGTACATTATAAATTAGTAGTAAATTTGATCCACTAAAAGTGTTTGTTTCACTCAATATTAGAAATGAGATTTTTTTTTATGCTATATTAGAAATGAGATTACAGTTCAAGGATATGTAATAAATAATTTCTGGGATTTTCTTGAACAAAAACCAATTTTTAAGAACGTCACTCTGTTAGGAAGAAGGTGAGTAACTTCAACTGTTCTTTGATATATATCTCCTGACCCTGCATGACAATTGATGAAGATGAATGTCAATATCCCAAACTCTCTCAGTAAAGAAAAAATGGAATTGTTGGAGAAATTTTCATGATACTTTATAAAGAATCACAGGACAGAATGGAACCGTCAAGTTTTAGGGGAGGTTTCTCAAAGTCTTATTAAATTGATGTTTGAAAAAGAATAATGCACCCGCCGCTGCAATATAATTAATTAGAAGTTTGAGAGGACAGAGAGACTTTTGGTAAAATTCTCGCATCATCTTCCTAATCATTGACAAAATGAGGCATCAATCATTTTCACCCCACACGGATGTTAGTGATTGATCTACAGTTTAATGTAAGAATCAAAATCAATCAATACGGGTAACAGTTAAGGTTTGGTATGTGGAACCCAAAAGTCTAAACAAAGCCTTTATAGTTTTTTAATCGTGTGTGATATCATGTGTCCTCCTTCATCGACAGCAACTCATAACCAAACTCCCATCCTACTTGAAAAACCATTGGTACTACTACAACTAGCTTTGTTCCTGGAGTCCAGTACAAAAAATATAAAAGATATATCCTAAGTAGCTTTATTTGTTAAAATTGTTGTGTGTATATATATATATATATATATATCTATCTAATTTGTGAATCTAATTTATTTTGACGAACAAATTTGTTTCAATTATGCTTACTTAGTTCATTTACTTTTTTGGCATAAGTGTAAGATCCTATTACTAACAATTAGTACTTTTTGTCGAATACTAAACAATTAGGTACTATGTAGGGCACACACGTGGGCAGCCAATAGATGAACAGAAACAGTACTAAAGAGGGTGACATAACATAACCTGCGGAGTCGTGTCAAATATGTGCAGACCCAGCTCCAGATGTTCATTATGTACCTTTAGAAACAAAGGCAGGGAGAGAATTTCTCACCAATAGCAACAGAGAGATACTTGAAGCATGCATGAAGTTAGGCCATTTGGGATAGTACTTATCCTTGAACACTTTTTGATTGATCAATACAACTAGGAGTTGAACATATTGAATATGCTTCCCCACCAGAATATATATTTGTTTGGAAGTATTCAGTTCAAAAAGAAAGAAAAAAGCGAAAGAGAAAGGTTGGATTGTTGAGAAATATTGGGTCATTTCCTGTACACTAGTGTGGGGATAGTCTTTTCCTTTTCTTATTTGTACGTAGGAGAAAATTGCTCCAAATTTTGTGCAGTGCAACTAAATGATATTGCAATTGCAATCACAATCCATCCTATTTATGGGTTCAAATTTTACTGCTTTAGTAAGGTTTCCTGCATCCAAGACAACAATCCGAGTTAGTAAGAAATAGAATCAGGTGCGCGATCGGAGTTGAATCCGGACTAGATTGAAACCAAAAAAAGAGGAACTCTTGGAAATCCATGAAAGATAATGGGCATTTTGACAATAGTAATGCTAGAGAGACAAAACTTTCTAATCAAGTTCCATGCAACATATATTATAACAACCCATCATATATTTTTCAAAGTTCAAATTCGTACACTTGAAGATTTGGTTTATTTATAATAATCATATGTTGTGTTAATTAACAATTAATTGGGTACATTGACTTGTTATATATACAACTGTGGCATATTTTATAGTTTTTCTTCGATTAATAAAAAAAAAACTTAGCCCGACTCTTTAATATCTAGAGACATAGTTTCAGGCTATTTATAGCTTCGTGCGACAAGGAATGCACATGTAACCCACAAGTGTTTGGGCCACACTATTTGGCACATCATGCATATTTGGTTTCTCATTCATTGCTCAAAAAGAAAATGTCATATCATCATAACCCCATAAGCTGTTAAAACTGTAAAAAAAGGTATGGAAAATTACTGGCCAACTTGATGGAATGGTAGGGTTGGCCCATTCTATAAATATTCCGCTCGTTCTACTGGGCTATTTGAGGAGAATTTTGGACTTGTGGAAGTAGTAGACTACCTGGAAAAAGCCTAAAGCTGATGGTTTGGACAATGTCATAGTTCAAATTTCAGACATATTCTATGCTAGAGCAAGATAGCGCTATCTGGTCAAGCAATGACAACTAAGGCATAAACCCATGCGATTGCTTCAATAGATTCGATGCGAATGCGATTATACAAAACATGAAATAAGATTTGATTTGGTAGTAAAGTGCTCCTTTATTCTATTGTCAACCCAGGTTCGTATCTTGCTCCTCCCTTTGAAGCCTCCCATGACCTAAACATATTGCTTAATTTTTAATTATGCCATGATCTTGGAAAGTATATATGCAATCTTTGATGGGTTGATTTGTTATGAGTACACTACCATTGATGTTGGCTGCTGAGTGTGCATTTTTGTACCTAGTGGTGTAAAGTGTTAAGTGACAAAAAGAGTCCCCAACTACAGCCGCATGAAGGAATATTTTAGTAGTACTAGCTAGTACCACTTGTAAGGGGACAATATCAAGTGGCTACTAGTTTTTTTTTGTCACCGGATGAAGAGCAACAGTCCCATTGGCGGCTCCGGTAGGGTGTTATGCTCCTCAAATCACATGAAACAATCTCCCTCTGTGAAGTATCTCAAAGCGATGTGCGTAGCAATGTAGAAAAAGGACTCAGGTGATGATCACCACTTCTTCATCTACATACATAAGTCTTTAATCTATTCTTCACTCTCTTGTGAATATGAATGTTTTTATTCTAGTCGTTTTTGCTGGAAAATGATGTATCACCAATGAATTTTTCAGTCTTTGACAAGATCTGGTTCGCCACTCCTCATGATGATGAGCATGTCTTGGAGCGACAGTAATTATTATGAGGGAGCAATAGCAGGTCTTGATATTAATAAGAAATGGTTGCAGAGGAAGTTTTTGAAGAGCGCTAGCTACTTTATGGGAACAGCCGACAGGGTATATTCAGTGTTGTTCATTGAAAAATCACAAATGTCTTGGAAAATGTTGACATTACTAAAGCTACTACCTTGCATGCAGACAGTTTTGGAGCATGAAAATGCATTCCATCATCTAACATACCGGCCATAGTACAGTACTTTAACCAACAATAAACAGAGTAGCAAGAAGTTGAGATATATAGAATTCTATTAATCACACCCAACAAGAGTACTCAAATTGCAATTACCTCACACACACACAGACACTGAAGTACATGTATAAATGTAGCGCTGTATAGAAAATAAGGTGCAAGATGGCACTTCCTGATCAGTAATGAAAGACGGTAACATTCCATGCAATGACAGCGTTTAGAGTAGGGATGTCAACGGAAACGGTGGACAAAACGGCATACCCTCTAGCCAGCCTGAATCTTCCAGTTCCTGACACCACCGAGACTTCCCGGTAGGTCTGGAACCTGCGGTTGGCACCTTGTATTTCAAGGGTGCTTCCATTGTACTGCTTGTTTGTGAACACGAGTGACATCAATGTGTGCAGGTCTGATCCATCCAACCCCGCAGTCACGTAAATCCCTCTTGCCCTCCCAACCTGGGCTGACTTCAGGTCCGGCGTTCGGGTTAAGGGCGCGTCCCCGCAGTAGACGGTCCCGAATTGGAGGACCGTCCACCGTTGCCCTTCGATTCCGGCCACTGCAACCACACTTTTGTTTGGACCAGATTCTAGGTGGTGCATGTAGAAGACCATGTTGGTTGTCTTGAGCCCTGTGGGACTTGGAGCTTCTGTGCTTGTGGTCATATTCATGAGTAATAGCATACTAAATGTTAGAAGAATGAGGAGTCGGACAAATGCTTTAGCTGATGATTTCAGTACTACTGCCATTGTATATATTACTGATGATAGCACTAAGGAATGCAACTATGCTTGCTGCTAGGAGCTAGAAACAAACTCTATATGATTCATTCAGCTCTGGCATCGGAACATCCACACTGGTCTCCTTTTATAGGAATTGAGCTGGGTGGGGGTAATAATACTGTTGATCTAAAAGGAAAAAGGCCCGCCCCAAGTAATCAAGCATTTCGCTGAACTTTTCATATTTTGTCAACTGATGGCCTTGTCGTTTATTCCTCTCTTTTTGTCTTTGGCACAAATGACCTAATCTTTTCTGTTTATAGCATTTCCAACCCCAAAGAATATGAACAAAAGGCCAGCACCGAAGCCAGCTAGCCAGCCACTTCATTTTTCTTCTCTTGCATAGTTGGCATTGCTATGATGTAAAGTAGTACTAGCGATCTAGGACGTTGGATTTTATTCCTACAACACTGTCCCATAATTTCAGGATTCTGGTGCTCTATGGCCCTGCTCTTATCCAAGCCTTGGGACTTGAAGTGCATAAAGAAATAAACATTATAACATGCTTTGAAGCACTTCGTCCTCTCTCTTATTGTCACTTCAATATCATTAATCCAAGTGAATGCTAGCACAATTACAGTGATCATTCACAACAAAATAGTTGAAACTCCGTTCAGATTGAGTGCTATGGAGCCTCTCAGATCAAAGTTACAGTTGCCTAAACTCTATCAAGATACAAAGTATCAAAAGTGACGTCAAGCTTAAAAAGAACAAAATCGCAAGTCGTCAATACCACATCGTTCAAGACTGATTTCGCTTTGATTTCTTTTTTGGGTGTTCAGCTGCAATATAATCTTCGACATTAACATTCTCAATAGATTTCTGCTTGAACTCCTTGGCCTTTTCCTGCACAATAGCAAACACAAGAAAACAAAATCATGAACAAGCAGTCTCATTATCTAGTGTTCTAATAAGACCCTACACTTAACCAAAATACTGAGCCCAAGCAAGCAGTTCACAACAAAAGGCCTATTTCATATCCAATGTTTTGAATGTAAAATACCGAACCCAAGCAAGCAGTTCAGAGCAGAACTCCTATTTCATGTCCAATGTTTTGATGAAATTGAATGTTAACAGTAATAATTACCTTTAATGACTTGGCCATGGTAGCAACATCTTCTTTCACATCTTTTGGTTTATCAGCATCCTGATTAACGGATTCCTGGAAAAAGCCAAATAAATTGTATTAAAAATTAAAAGTACTAACAAACATATCTGTATGTAAAAAGATGAGGAAACTGGGCTCCAAGAACTTCTGACTCAAACCTTAGGAGGAATAAATGCAGCTTCTCTTTTCCTTTTGTTTTCAGCTGTTTTTTCTGCTTGCTTCTCTTGCTTTTCTCTCCACTTCTTTGCTTTCTTCTTCTGCTCACTCAAGAAATACTCTCCAGTAGCCAGCTGTTCATCCTCCTGCAGATAACAGAAAACAGTGCATGTCAATGGGAGTTATTCATTCAAAATAGCAAAGCCCTTAAATGTAATTAACAAGACAGCAGTGTCTTGCCAGACAATTGAAAGCCACCAACTGATGAAAAAGCTGCTTACAAAGAGAAGATTTCAGGAGGAAGAGACAAAAAGAGGGGAAGAAAGATAGGAGAAAAGAAAACCATCTGTAAGATAGTGACTAACAACTAACAGCATGTGAAAAAGTGAAAAGGGGAGTTCAATAGGGGAAAAAAGGATGTTACAAACATTGAGCATACGAAATGGAACTGAAAATAACAATGACAAACAAAAGCTATGGCTGGAAACAGTTATCTCACCTTACTAGGTTGTTGAGGAGGAGGAAATGGTGTATATTGTTTCTTTTCTTTACTCTTAACTTTCTTCTGCGTGACAGTTTTCCTAAGAAAGTCATTGAGAAAATCAATATAAAGATATAAGGAGTTGACTTGAGGGGTAAAAGTAGCAGAACTTGGTAAGAGTAACAATTTGCTTTGGAGGATATCATACTTCTTAAACTTAGGAAGGAACCTGTCCCAGTTCTCATTTTGCAGTGCTGGATCTTTTTCAAGTTCTTTCTTCATCATAAGAATCTGTATACCAAAGAAGACAAATGGGGGATAAGCAAGCACAGAAAAGAGATAGGTAACAGCTTTTTAACTCAAGATCATCATGGAGCAGCACAAGAAGAGAGAAAAACTAAGAAAGTGGAAACAGAAAATGCAAGTGTGGTGCACCTTAATATGGTATACAGGATGCATTTTATTCTGTATACAGTCCTCCACAATCCGCCTAACTTGTTTTAAACCTTTCCATGGCCCCATAGCAGCAACAGTATTCCCCTAAAAAATTGCAAGGAAAGTCCAAATAACCCCATCACTTACTTTTCACTTCACCAACAAGAGACAAAAACTATCAATTAGAAAAATTACAAAGTGCTACCAAGTACCTGAACTAAAATATAGCAGCCTGTCAAAATTTCAAGTGCCTGCACCAAATTTTTGCAAGAAATTAAGCCAGTGAAAATAAGAATGTTAACAATGGATAATTCATGCCCATATCCTCATTCTTTTCATTCCTGGTGAAGATGGATAATAGTGCTTGCAAAATACCATAAGATTTTTTTTTTTTTTTATCGAAACTGCATAGTAATACTATAAGAAATAAGTGAACCTTCAGAGTAGAAGAATTTGGCCCAACTAGGTGCTGCCTTCTTTTAACAAATCGTTCCTGAAAGGGAAGAAAAAACATACTTTTAGATACCCACCAACAAATTAAACATCATTGGAGACAGAACAAAATAGTTTGAATTTTATCAGCAACCTGGACACTTCATTGTATAGGTAAGTAAGATCATCAAAAGTTAGTCTTCTCAAAGTTTATGTAACTTAAGCAAAATGATTTATGCAACAACTTACCTTATTCCGCACCAAGTTGCCAATCTTGATTATATCGCATTGCATATCATCATTCAAAACTTTGATTGCCTGCAGGAGTAAAAGGATAAAACACTTATGCTCAGCTATTTGAATAGAGTAATAATAGCAACAACCATGCACAACTTTTCGAGCTCGAAATCCTACAAAATTCTTCAGTTCGGCACTCACTAAACATCACAGAAGTTTTAAACGACTGAATTCCAAATTAGAACCTACACCACTATTCACAACTTTTCTCTAATCTAGCAGAGTATGATAATAGTACGAGAAGATTATGAAGCAGATAATGAATGATACCTGAGGAGCAGGAACACTTCTGGATAGAAGCTGAATCAACTCCCTGGCTTTTACTATGATATATGGATCCCTTGTCTTTCTCGTAGTAGAAACCGTCATTGAACCCTCAACCTATAACAAAAACACAAGCAATTTTCATTTTGCAAAACAAGAAAAAAAAACCAAACAACTGAACTAATCCAACTATAACGAAAAGTTAAAACACGGGTAATTTCTGCATCCACGTACCAAATTGAGTTCACAGGCGATACCGAGCTCTTTCAAGGCAGATTTCACCATCGGCCAGCACTCTTGCAAATATTTCTCTGGTGGGTCAATCAAAAGGAAACAAAATCACCAAACTGTCAAATTTTTTAAAGGGAAAAAAAAGAAAGAATAGTTGAAAGAAAAAACAAACAAACAGAGAAACCGGAAAACCCCACCTCTGTATTGAGGGAAGAGGGTGGAGAAGGAGGAGACTTCGAGCATGCCGGATTCGTTCCATGAAGGGTCGAATTTGGGGATAGACCAGCGGTCAATGTTAGGGTCATCGTCCCATGGCTTGGGCTTGTCGTGCTTCCCTTTGTGTTTCTTCTTCTTATTCCCATTTTGTAATAACTCTAGCTCGTTATTGTTCTCTACTGCCTCCGCTTCCATGTGTTTTTGGTTATGTTTTTGCTTGCTTGCTTGCCGGTGATTGTGCCGCGAGTGGTGGAGGCGGGAAGGGAATGGAGTTAAAGTTGAAGAGAAACGCGACCACTACTTGCTGCGTCTAAACTAGGGTTGCTGCTGTGCTCTGTTGTTGAAGGAGGTCGGCGTTTTCGAAAGGAGGAGTCAGACGACTGCGTTTGAAGTTATGGGCTTAAAACTAAAATTATATAATTTCAACAATAACAATCGTATGCAATAAAAAATTGTTTCCAAGTAAAAATTATGGAGATGAAATCGGCAATTTGGTGATTTGTTTTGGTTTTTCACCTAACACTTAATTATATCTTTAGAGTTATCGACTAGCATTAGGTATGAATCGTTTGATAGGTTGTGGTGTTGAATTTTTCTAAAATTTTAATTTCTAATTTTTGAGTATTAATAAAAAGGGATATATAAAAATTATGTTGTTATAATGGTCTCACCTTACAACGATAAAAGATTTATAGCTAAAAAATTCGATGCGTCCCTAAAGTAACCCATTTTTTATATTTATTTATCTTCTTTTTTCTACAAAATTCTAATATACATTTTCCTTTTTTGTAAGCGTTAATTTTATGAAATCATTATGACTATACTCTCCTTTAAGTATAATAACTAATATTTTTCTAGAGGGAATAGGGGAATTGTAACAGCCCGGGTAAAAATTTTGAATTTTTACCGGACTGTAAAAGTCTATTTACCGTGATTTACTGTTGAATTAATCTTGGGTAATTAATTCAAGGTAAATCGGGAGTCGTTTTTCGAAACCGAAGGTTTTCCCGCGCTCGTGATTTTCCCGCGAATTTTTCGGAACTAAGTTGGTATTTTTCGGGTTTCGGAATTTCTCGGAAAATCACACCGGAAAATAACTAAGGAGGTATCTATTATTTTCTAGTCCGGATCGGACTCGCCCGTAATATGGACGGATTGAATTATTTGAGTTTCACATGTTAAATAGTGAAATTCAGTCTATAAAAGAATCAGAGGAAGAAGGAACCGGGTGAGGAAGAGAAGAAAAAAAAAAGAGAGGAAAAGAGAGAAAGGAGAGAAAAGAAAAAAAGAGAGAAAAAGGAAAAAAAAGGAGAAAAAGAAAAAAAAAGAAAAGAAAAAAAAAGAAACAAGAAGCCCAGCAGCCGCGACGCACCGACGCCACCATCACCTTCGCCGGCTCGTCGCGACCTCACCCCAGCTGTCGCCGCCGAGTTCCGCCGCGAGACTCGCCTGCACGCGCCGACGACCCGCCTGCAGACCCGTGGATCTGCCTTTGCGCCGCTGCCGACGACGAAGCCCAGCAGCCGCGAGCCACCACCGCGACACCGCGCCGCCCTGCCTTCCCTCGCGCTCGCGACACCTTCCTCGCACTCCGTCGCGCCGTCGCCGTTGTCGTCAGCCGCTCGACCCGCTGGTAAGGTCGGGTTCCGCCCGTTTTCGCGTCTGGGTCGCGCCCTTCCTGGGTTGTGATCCGGATTTCCTTTTTTTTTATTTTAATAATATATATATATATAAATGCTTACATAATTAATTTCTGCTAATTAATTTCTGGAAAAAAAATAGGAATATTATTTTGGAAAATTGTATGCAAAATTCTGGTTGGGGTTTAGAAATAAATATATATACTTTGATTCTTCAATTAAGATAATTATGTTATGTTTGTAAAATTATTATTATAGTTAGATTAGAAAATAAGATATATACCTTGAAAATATTTCTGGAAATTATAATTATATATTATTATTTCTCTGGAATACAGTATGTATATGTTATTAATCTTGGAAAATATATATAGATATATTTCTAAAAAATATATATA